>CAMRHE010000484.1:600000-1097500 GCA_947044405.1 Leptodactylus fallax
CATCCATGGGTTTCCAAGCGGGTTCCGACCCAGGGTCATGTGATTAGACCCTGAGTAAGTTACCTCTATTATACGGACTGGCTTTACTATATTCAGCCTGCCCCTACACTGGCACACTTTTTTTTTTTTGTTGTTGTTTTGCCCTTGTGCATTTTGGCAGCCATTACTTTATTTTTTCATTGATGTGACCTTGTTATAAGAGGGGAAATTTTTTTTATTTTTTGTGTTGCTGTTTGGGGCAATTTACATAATTTTTTTTTTCTTGTAGCGCAAGTGTAGAAAAAAATATTTTTGTAATTTTTAAATTTTTTTTATACAATTTGATACTCCATGGATGATTAAATTCTTCTGGTTATTACAGCGTGGATAGCTCGTAAGTATGTTTTTATGTAATGTACACTACATAATCACATTTTTGTAATTTTTTGCAGATTTTTTTTTTTAATTCTGTTTCTTAATTCTATTGAGGGGTAATTTTTTACCTGCTTATTTTATACATATATTAGCTGTAAACTGATGCTAGGTTCAAACCAGCGTTGGATCTCCATTGTTCAGGTCCGTAGGGGGACCCGAAGGATGGTGAGGCAGACCATGGAGCTTGGCGGACCCCATTTACCATAATGGGGTTTGTTATTTAAAGTGGCAGAGAAATAAGTTCTCCGTCCAGGACTTTTTTCTCCGTCGATTTTGGACTTTCTCTGCGACGGAGTCTCCAATGGAGATGTGATCCCAAATATATTATCCTCTGTGTCATTATGGCATAGGTACACGCCAACACTTGGCGTAATACTTGGGGTCCTTTCTAGGTCCCCAGAGCTGACTTGCCAGAAGTCACCAAGTCCCTGACGGCAAGGCCCAAGAAACCCACTCCAATCAAAGGGTCATAAAGCCAAAATCAGAGGTTAGACAGCCGTGCACCTGCTCCAGGGTGGCATGGGACACCCATGCAGGGTCGTAGAATACGAGTCCTCAATGACTGCCTTAAAAAGGACTATTGGTGGTCATTATGGACTATCTGTGTAATTGTTCCCCTGGTTCTTCTTAGTTAGGACATCATACAGATATGTCAGACTAAAGGGAACAGATCAGGGTCATAGGTTCCCATTTAATTTCCATTAAGATGAGTGAACCCCTGTGGGGCAGGCCCTTGGATAGGACAAAATGTACTTGTCCAGTGTGCCTAGACACTGGATTATCAGCACGACCAAGACATGTGGGCATCAAGAGATATAGGAGGCTCCTCTATGAAAACTTGCAGCTCTTCTCCTACATGTGCTACATTGGCCGCGAGTCTTCACTTGCATATATCACTGTATCTGTATATTCTAGGCAGGACTTTGGTAACTGGTAGCATTACACAATCCATGAAAGCTTCAGCGCACGCTTGCATTGAAGAGTCCCTTGACTAACGCTAGCCAGCAGTATAATGTAATAGATTACTCCACCCTACGTGACTTCACAAGGCCCCGAGTACTCTCCATGTCACAAGCCGGACCCTTGGTGGTCCTCATCTCCTCTTATCCTTCATACAGTCCATGAAAGCTGTCCATATTGGCTTGTGATCATGCATTATACGACCACATGAAGTTGGGGCCACAGATATGATCCGCGGGGGTGGGCGGCCTAGCATTAAAGGCTCCTCAAAAAATTCTACGCAAAACAAATTCACATTTTTTTTTTATGTTAAAGACAAAAACATAGCAAGAAAAAAAAAAAAAAAAAAAAATCACCGGCCTGACTTCTTGCAGACATTACAAGGGGGTAGGACTAGGACCTGACAATAGGGGGCAGAGCAGTGAATCTGTAGATGGTGATCCAGGTTATATAAAGCCTGGCTGACGTCAGTATTAGGAGGGTTGTTGAGTGTGATTAGTATCTCTATCTACAAATACTGCTATGGGTCAGTTATATATATATATATATATATCCCCGGAGGGCAGTGTGTGTCAGTCTCCAGGGAGAGCAGTGTATCTATGAGACATGAGATGATCATCGGTACAGTTCACACTAGGATTTGCGTCTACGTATGTAAGATGCTTTCTCTGTGAATTGGCAGCTACTTATTTTTACTTCAACCTTTCCAAAAATCACACCATCTAAAAAAAAATGAATGTTTCTTAGCAAGCCTCTAGTCCGTGCTTTTATTGTATGTAATATTCTGTGGCAGTCCTGAGTCGGGATCGGTAAAGGCAATTCCAAAAATTCCCCCTCCCTGTTCATGGGGTAAAAATCATGCAATCCAAATAGAATTGTAGATAAGCCCCGTGGGCTCGATGGGGGTTATATACGTGGTCACCTCTCAGTTGGTGAAGGTGGTTTTGGGTGCTCTCACCAGAAGGCTACAGGTGATCAAGTTAAAGATCTGGGGTTTTTGTTGTTTGCACCGGGACCCATCGTAGACATGACCTGGTGGGCTTCGTGTGGGTTGTCCACAAAGAGGAAATTTCTGGTCTGAGCCAGGCAGTGACCTTGTAAGCCCCCGGCTGGCTTCAGTCAGACACTTCGTCTCTCAGGGGCTCTCAAGTGAAGGAGCAAGAGATGAGATTGTTGAGTTGGGTTCTTCACATTAAGAGATCGGTGCTCCGAACCTCCCCGGGGTTGCTAGAAAGGGCTCCCAGGTTTGTAAGATGGGTGACGAGAAGAGGGTGCTTTGAGTCATGCTTAACATGGTGCAAAGTTCAAATGCACAAATGTGACAGGAACACACCTTCACGGGGTCAAGGGATCGATTCCAGATCATGCTCCATCAATAAGAACTGGCGGAGGGGAGGGTCAATCTTTTCCCAATATAAATGCTGCAATGATAAAAAAAATAAAAAAAAAACATAAAAAACAGTGACACCCAGTAAAATCTTCTAATCTAACACTTCCATGCAAATAATACTTAAATGGTCACAACTTAGTCTCAATTCATAGAGCAAATGATTCTGGACCAAAATGTAATGCACTTTAATTAAAAATGTGGCTGCTTTCTGCCTGAAAAACCTCTCTAAAGTTCCTCCCTTCTAGCCAATTTACAGCTGACTCTTTGTTACTAGGGAAGTACGTCCCTAGATACAAGATAGAGGCAAGACGGATCGAAGTAGAGGAGGAGGTGCTTTTCCCTCTTCACACAGTGAATACAGAGGGGAGGGGTTGATTCTCCTCACAGCACATTTGCAAACTGCTCTGTGCAAGGGACTGAAGATTCTGCAAATCTCACAGCTTACAACGTAAGAAAAATCTTCCATGTACTTGTATCTACTTCTGGCTGCTTGTGTGATTACAGATGGGATCCTTATGTACTTGTCTTTTGTTGGTCCTTTTTGTCCCATGGGTAATTCCCCTTTTTATTACATTATCAATAAAGTTTTATATTTTAATACGTCCAGATTGGTAGGCTGCGACTCTCCTACTATTTCTTTGAATCAGATGGGATATTATTCATAGACAGCAAGCAGCTTGACGGACTGACTGTTTTAGCAGCTTGTCTGCGTGTATTTGCCCTGTGTTTACAGTTCAGTGTTCCTGCATCTACTATATTATGGTCACTTGGGCTTTTCTCAGCTATTTGTTTGCTATTGTACAGTTACTCGTGGCAGAATTACATATAAAGAAACTAGTAGTAGTAATGGATAGGGGATGGGGCAGACTGCTACTTATTGTACACGCCCACGGTCTGAAAGACAAATGTAAAATGTGTTTCAGCCATAATGTGATAGGATACCATGTATGAAGACTTATATAGCCAGAGAACAGACTACCCAGCAAGACCCTGCACATATTTCAACTTTTCATGAAAGGTACAATTTAAAGGAAAACTCCATTTTCAAACCTTTTTCACAGTTAAAAACTATGTGGAAAGTTCAGCAACTGTGTAAATACTTTCCATGACTTAGGTTATCCTGGTTTTTAGTTGTATGAAATATTGTTCAATTTTCACAAAAAAAATGAAAGTAAAAAAAAAAAAAAACCTGCGGACAGACGGTCATGTGACCTACCCGCTGAGCTTCCACAATACACTGTTGTCTGGTAAAAGCTAACCAGAAGGATTCTGAAATTAGTTTTCTGTCTGAACGGTGAATAAAATTTTTTTTTTAAAAATCCAACATTTTATATAGATTTAATTTATAGGATGTAACGTAGCAGTAGAGGTTTTTATGGATGCCATGAATATCCAGGGGCTTAGAAAAAAAAAAGTTGCATGAGTTGCAGCGGACTCATCTCTGGTGCTCCCAACACCTGCGCAGTTCTTCAGTGAAGCCGGGGGTGTACAGACTGGCTTTACTGCGCATGTACCCAATGTCCTGCGCATGCGCACTGAAGCTGAGGTGTACTCCTCCAGTTTTACTGAAGAACTGAGCCAGGAGTACAACCCATAAGGGATAAAGGTTTTTTATTTTTATCTTGGGCACAGATGGCATTAAAAGAGGGCAATTTAGAAACTAAATCCTCGCTCCATATGGTGGTTTAGTATCCCATATTAACCAGACAGGTTCGGGATATTTTAAGACGCAGAATGAGAGGAAACAATGGGAGTACAAGTTAATGCAATTTGAACTTAATATTCAGGCCAGTTTCACGTCACACTATGTATGAACTGTGAGGGTCACAAATCACCACCTGATTACAGACAGATCCCTCTGTCACGCACCACAAATTTTAGACTGTTTATTTCCTGACCTGTTATAAATAATTTCTCTACGTATATTGCATTTTGTTAGTCCAAGAATCCTTTTGAAGATCCATGTCTTGTGTATGTATAAATAATGGGAATTTTCAGGTTCTTGTATAACACCATGTCTGATGAAGGGAGCTAGACTTCCGAAAGCTTACCATCAAATATACTCAGTTAGCCTCTAAAAGGTATCGCCTGATTTCTTCACTCTTCCACTACTTTCTATGGCTAACATGGTACATTATACTACTAGGTTTTCTATAAAACAGCTCTAATCATAGTTAGTGCCATCAAGCTACCACTAGGTGGCCTCAAAGTGCTTCCAATGTGATAAGTTAGTGCTTATTCACACACTGTGACATGCTGTTATTGCAGTTTTAGCAAACTTTTTCTAAAATTGTGTTTTGATGAAATGTTAAACTGCATCAAAAATCGAAATCCGTAAACATCGCTTACTCATTGTGTATGGCCTCATGAAAGGTACTGGGGCTCCCTGAGGAGATTCATCTTAGGAAGGAGTCTAGAGGGAAATGGTCCTTAGGTAATATCATGCACGACAGCAGAAACGGCATCTTCCAGAGGTTACCACAGTCCTGCTCTGTATATATGGCCGCTGAATCCCCACTAGTACTAGTCAGATCCATCAGTGAGACCATCTGAGCACTAGTACTAGTCACTTACATTACTGAGACCATCTGAGCCCTAGTACTAGTCACACACATCACTGAGACCATCTGAGCCCTAGTACTAGTCACATATATCACTGAGACCATCTGAGCACTAGTACTAGTCACATAAATCACTGAGACCATCTGAGCACTAGTACTAGTCACATACATCACTGAGACCATCTGAGCACTAGTACTAGTCACATACATCACTGAGACCATCTGAGCACTAGTACTAGTCACATACATCACTGAGACCATCTGAGCACTAGTACTAGTCACATAAATCACTGAGACCATCTGAGCACTAGTACTAGTCACATACATCACTGAGACCATCTGAGCACTAGTACTAGTCACATACATCACTGAGACCATCTGAGCACTAGTACTAGTCACATACATCACTGAGACCATCTGAGCACTAGTACTAGTCACATACATCACTGAGACCATCTGAGCACTAGTACTAGTCACATACAGTGCTAGCCAAAAGTATTGGCACCCCTGCAATTCTGTCAGATAATACTCAATTTCTTCCAGAAAATGATTGCAATCACAAATGCTTTGGTAATAATATCTTCATTTAATTTGTCTTCAATGGAAAACCACAAAAAGAATTGTCAAAAAGCCAAATTGGATATAATTCCACACCAAACATAAAAAAGGGGGTGGACAAAAGTATTGGCACCCTATGAAAAATCAGGTGATGCTTCTCTAATTTGTGTAATTAACAGCACCTGTTACTTACCTGTGGCACATAACAGGTGGTGGCAATAACTAAATCACACTTGCAGCCAGTTGAAATGGATTAAAGTTGACTCAACCTCTGTCCTGTGTCCTTGTGTGTACCACATTGACCATGGAGAAAAGAAAGAAGACCAAAGAACTGTCTGAGGACTTGAGAAGCAAAATTGTGAGGAAGCATGAGCAATCTCAAGGCTACAAGTCCATCCCCAAAGACCTGAATGTTCCTGTGTCTACCGTGCGCAGTGTCATCAAGAAGTTTAAAGCCCATGGCACTGTGGCTAACCTCCCTAGATGTGGACGGAAAAGAAAAATTGACGAGAGATTTCAACGAAAGATTGTGCGGATGGTGGCTAAAGAACCTCGACTAACATCCAAACAAGTTCTAGCTGCCCTGCAGTCCGAGGGTGCAACAGTGTCAACCCGTACTATCCGTCGGCGTCTGAATGAAAAGGGACTCTATGGTAGGATACCAAGGAAGACCCCACTTCTGACCCAGAGACATAAAAAAGCCAGGCTGGAGTTTGCCAAAACTTACCTGAGAAAGCCAAAAACTTTTTGGAAGAATGTTCTCTGGTCAGATGAGACAAAAGTAGAGCTTTTTGGGAAAAGGCATCAACATAGAGTTTACAGGAAAAAAAAAAAGAGGCCTTCAAAGAAAAGAACACGGTCCCTACAGTCAAACATGGCGGAGGTTCCCTGATGTTTTGGGGTTGCTTTGCTGCCTCTGGCACTGGACTGCTTGACCGTGTGCATGGCATTATGAAGTCTGAAGACTACCAACAAATTTTGCAGCATAATGTAGGGCCCAGTGTGAGAAAGCTGGGTCTCCCTCAGAGGTCATGGGTCTTCCAGCAGGACAATGACCCAAAACACACTTCAAAAAGCACTAGAAAATGGTTTGAGAGAAAGCACTGGAGACTTCTAAAGTGGCCAGCAATGAGTCCAGACCTGAATCCCATAGAACACCTGTGGAGAGATCTCAAAATGGCAGTTTGGAGAAGGCACCCTCCAAATCTCAGGGACCTGGAGAAATTTGCCAAAGAAGAATGGTCTGAAATTCCAGCAGAGCATTGTAAGAAACTCATTGATGGTTACCGGAAGCGGTTGTTCGCAGTTATTTTGTCTAAAGGTTGTGCTACCAAGTATTAGGCTGAGGGTGCCAATACTTTTGTCCGGCCCATTTTTGGAGTTTTGTGTAAAATGATCAATGATTTGACTTTTTTTTTCATTCTCTTTTGTGTTTTTTCATTGCAAGCAAAATAAATGAAGATATTATTACCAAAGCATTTGTGATTGCAATCATTTTCTGGAAGAAATTGAGTATTATCTGACAGAATTGCAGGGGTGCCAATACTTTTGACCAGCACTGTACATCACTGAGACCATCTGAGCACTAGTACTAGTCAGATCCATCACGAAGACCATCTGATCTATGAGACAAGACAAGCCAGTTTCTTCTGACTACAACCTGCACCTCTATGGGCTAGTGTTGGTTGGTGCACACGTCAGTAACCTTGTGCATGCAGTGGTCAGTGGCAAATAATAATAAAAATTCCAGTACTGGCCATCAGACTTACCCCAGCCCCAGAGCCAGGACATGGGAGATGAAAAGAGAAGGGA
Organism: Leptodactylus fallax; assembly: GCA_947044405.1. NCBI lineage: Eukaryota > Metazoa > Chordata > Amphibia > Anura > Leptodactylidae > Leptodactylus > Leptodactylus fallax. Next base: position 607,696 of record CAMRHE010000484.1, read on the forward strand.
TGAAAACTTTCAGGAATTCTGCCGAGAAGATGCCTCCTTTCTTCATGGCCCCAGTCTTCCTCATACTCAGAGACACTGACCTTTTGGGGTGTCGGAAATGGAACTCCCTGATGAAAAAAACAACATATCGATGACCACTATAACTACTGGTGTTATTGAAGGATATACAGTGAGTACGGAAAGTATTCAGACCCCTTTAAATTTTTCACTCTTTGTTTCATTGCTAAAAGCAGAAAAGTTCATTTTATTTCTCATTAATGTACACTCAGCCCCCCATCTTGACAGAAAAAAAACAGAAATGTAGATATTTTTGCAAATTTATTAAAAAAGAAAAACTGAAATATCACATGGTCATAAGTATTCAGACCCTTTGCTGTGACACTCATATTTAACTCAATGCTGTCCATTTCCTTCTGATCCTCCTTGAGATGGTTCTACTCCTTCATTGGAGTCCAGATGTGTTTAATTAAACTGATTGGACTTGATTAGGAAAGGCGCACACCTGTCTATATAAGACCTCACAGCTCGCAGTGCATGTCAGAGCAAATGAGAATCGTGAGGTCAAAGGAACTGCCCAAGGAGCTCAGAGACAGGATGGTGGCAAGGCACAGATCTGGCCAAGGTTACAAAAGAATTTCTGCAGCACTCAAGGTTCCTAAGAGCACAGTGGCCTCCATAATCCTTAAATGGAAGAAGTTTGGGACGACCAGAACTTTTCCTAGACCTGACCGTCCAGCCAAACTGAGCAATCGTGGGAGAAGAGCCTTGGTGGGAGAGGTAAAGAAGAACCCAAAGATCACTGTGACTTAGCTCCAGAGATGCAGTAAGTCAACTATCACTGCAGCCCTCCACCAGTCGGGGCTTTATGGCAGAGTGGCCCGAAGGAAGCCTCTCTTCAGTGCAAGACATATGAAAGCCCGCATAGAGTTTGCCAAAAAACACATGAAGGACTCCCAGACTATGAGAAATAAGATTCTCTGGTCTGATGAGATGAAGATTGAACTTTTTGGTGTTCATGCTAAGCGGTATGTGTGGAGAAAACCAGGCACTGCTCATCTCCTGCCCAATACAATCCCAACAGTGAAACGTGGTGGTGGCAGCATCATGCTATGGGGGACAGGACGACTGGTTGCAATTGAAGGAAAGAGGAATGCGGCCAAGTACAGAGATATCCTGGAAGAAAACCTCTTCCAGAGTGCTCTGGACCTCAGACGGGGCCGAAGGTTCACCTTCCAACAAGACAATGACCCTAAGCACACAGCTAAAATAACAAAGGAGCGGCTTCAGAACAACTCTGTGACCATTCTTGACTGGCCCAGCCAGAGCCCTGACCTCAGCCCAATTGAGCATCTCTGGAGAGACCTGTGAATGGCTCCACCAACGTTCACCATCCAACCTGACGGAACTGGAGAGGATCTGCAAGGAGGAATGGCAGAGGATCCCCAAATCCAGATGTGAAAAACTTGTTGCATCATTCCCAAGAAGACTCCTGGCTGTGCTAGCTCAAAAGGAAGAAGCTTCAATACTGAGCAAAGGGTCCGAATACTTATGAACTTTTTTGCTTTTAGCAAATGGCTGCAATGAAACAAAGAGTGAAAATTTTAAATGTGTCTGAATATTTTCCGTACCCACTGTAAGTAACCATTTATCAGATAACGCATGTCAGTAAAGATATCTGCTAGACAGTAATTCTGGAGGAGCCCATATTATCAGTGTGGGTTCCCCTATAGTCTAGTCAGGTATATTATTTATTTATTATTTATTTAGCTTACTTATATAGCGCCATCATATTTTGCTTTACAGACGTTGTCAGTCACTGTCCCATATAGGGCTCACAATCTACATTTCCCTATCAGTAGGTCTTTGGATATTAGGGTATTCATGAGGATTCATTCAAGTACATCATTGGTTTACTAGTTAAAGTGTACCCCCAAATATAAAATACATTTTGGATAAATGGATAGTACAGGTAAATATAAGACACTTTATAATATATCTTATTAAAGAAAAATGCTTTCTTCTCCATATATCAGGCTGCTTTCCTCCTTTCTACTTTTATAGTTTCATAACATAGAAGTCAATGGAGAGGAGAGGTGGGGGGGAGTAGGCTGCTGGAAAGAAAGGGAGAGAGACACTCATGTACACACAGACACTGCCTTAGCTCTGCTATTGGCTAGCTCTTTCGACTCTACTAGATCTAGTAAGACAATGCTCCACCAAAGTGAAGAGAGTGAAACAATAAATCACTTACTAGTTGCCAGAATCCCCCACCAAAGTCTTCTGTATGGGAGGCCGGATACAGATTCCAGCAGTAATAAGAGACTGAGAGACGGGAAGGAGATAGGTGGAGAGAGAAGCATTTCTCCACTCACTATATCTCCACTGGTACATGGAGAAAGAAGCATTTTTCTTTAATAAGCTATATTACAAAGTGTCTCATATTCATCTGCACTATTCATTTATGAAAAGCGGTTTTATAACTGGAGGGTAAGTTCACACGGCAGAAAATGAAGAGAAATTCCTCTTCATTTTGTGTCACTGTATTCAATGGGTGGTAGATTCTGGGCGGAATCTGCCCCCGAATCTGCTGAAAATTCCTCCATGTGAACATACCCTTAAAGCTTTGGTTCTTTTATCTCTCTTTAAAAAAAAAAAAAAAACTCTATCAAAGATGTTATCCAGTTTCTTAGGATGGGTCATCAATATTATATCTGTGAGAGTCCGACAGCTGAGACCCCCGCACGTCTAATATTGATGACCAAAAAAAATCAAAAACATTAGAGTAAGGCTAAGGATCTGTTCACATCACGTCCTATATATTGGGTGTATTCCCCAATACATGCTATATTTCTTTCTACAACATGTGACTTTACCAGACGATTACAATATGATAAGGTCGGGCTACAGGGACCACGCAAATATGCAAAATATTCCCACACACTACCCATACACGAATCAGGACCACACATGGCGGAGAGGCTTACTTTGGGGGGATGTTTTCGGGTCTACTGGACCAGTCGGATACCCAGTCTGCACTCTTCTTTAACACTTCTTCTTCTTTCTCTGCTTCTCCATCTTCTTCTTCAGACTGAAAGAAAAATACAGCTGTGGTCACATAGCGGACATAGACGTGGTCGGCCTGGTTCTATGTATACTGGCCTATGATAACTGGAGAAGTAGGGACAGCCATGTTTCCACTCCTCCTCCTCACTGTCCTGTCTGCAGCAGGAGCCTCCCCCCCAGGTGTCCTTGATGTATTCCCGCTCTCCTCAGGCATCTACGTCATGAGCCCCAGATTGATGCTGATGATCGTGATTGGGTCTCAGTGGTCACGTGGGGAGTGTCAATAAGTCATCACGATTCATCGAAGGATGCATGGCGAAGATGACTGAAATGCTGGCATAGCCCAGGAAAGGTGAGTATTTTATTTTTACACTCCCTCCCTGGTCTCCGATTATTACACTCTGGGAAGAAACCCCAGAATATAAGAATCGACTTCCAGTTGAGACTGAACTCTTGCAAGATTCGCTCATCGCTATCCAAAACGATGATATCGAGCTCCACTTCCTCTTCCCAGGCCAGTGACATCACATCCATTGGTCACATGACCATGCTGCAGCTCTATCCCATTCAAATGAATGGAGCTGAGCTGCAATACCAAGCCCAGCCACTATACAATGTATGGCGCTGTGCTTGGTAAGTAGTAAAGAGGCCGCAGTAATCAATATCATAGTCTTGGACTATCCCTTTAATTTAGTTCATGTTTGTCTGTCCATACACCGCAACTACGTGTGATCCTTGCCAGAAAAGAACAGATGGCGAAACATGATGATAAAGCGATTATACGGTAATTTGTCTTTAATTAGGTTTACATAGGTCATACCTATAGGCGTCAGGTAACTGGAAGTGGTTCCTGATGTAGGATGATACGGTTATGGATGTCGTCTACCTCTATGGAGCACTGACCATTTGACAAATGTTGCCCCCATAGGGTTCACTCAATGTACCGCACTTGTCCCAAAAACGTGGAAGAGCGTATGCCATGATCTAATAATGGATACGACATAGGACAACTCTGTATGTAGTCCAATACATGGAGTATGTAGTGAGGCCCGGGGGTGAGTAAGAGTTACTGAGCAGGTTCTTCTGCTCCATAAAGACACTCCAGCTCCCGGACTTACTTAGTCAGGAAATATTTGGATGCGCCCATTTAATTACCGATTTCCAGCATTGTTTCAATGACTGTGCTTGTTTTATAGGCCAGATGAGGGTGATGAGATGTGGAAATCTGTCATCATAGACTTCACCGAGAGCGTCCTCCCTCCTACACTCATAAACTCAGCTATATCAGCTCCTGATGACATCATCATGTACACCCATCAGCCACAACAATAAAACCACTGACATGTGACAGGAATAACATTGATTATCTGATGACAATGGCACCCATTGGTGGTGGGATATAGGAGGGGGTCAATGATCAGTCAGTCCATAATCAGGAGAACTGGGCAAATGTAAGGATCTGAGAGACTATGGGTAGACGAGTCAGAGTATCTCCAAAATGGCAGCCTTGTGGGTTGCTCATGGTATACAGTGGTTAGTACTTACCACCTAGGATCCTAGGAAGGACAACCGTTGAGCTGGTGTCAGGGTCATGGGTACCCAAGGCTCATTGGTCCACATGAGGAACATGACACAAAGGTCATGGTGGTGACTTGACCTCTAAATCGATCAATCCAATCGATCATATGTGGGATAGGCTAGGAAAACAAGCCCAGACCATGAAGGCCGCACCTCACAACTTATAGGACCTAAAGAAGGATCTGCTGCCAACATCTTGACCCCAAATACCACAGGACACCATGAAAAGTGAGGAGGACTCCAGATCTGGGTAAGAGCTGTTCCGGTGGCACAAGGGAGGCCCACGCAATACTAGTTGTAATGTTGTGGCTGACTGTTGGATATTATGCAAATTGTCAAAATTTTCATCCCCATTTCTGATAGGAAAGTTCTCAAAATGGCTGCCATAGCATAGGAAGGGTCACCTAGATTACCCAACATCCCCAGTTGTACGCCCACCCATCTATGGGAGCAGCGATGGCGGCCATGTTGTCTGTCACATCAGACACCATAGAGATGGCTAAAAAGAATTCTCATCATCCTCACTGGAGAGGACGGAATGAGGATTTCTATTATTATTTCATATGGGGGATGAGAGGGGCTCAGACAACACCTGACCTACATAGACCTTGTATATGACGTGGTAGTGATGTCTGCAGCAGTACTACCGATCATGATATGTCAGCAGATACGGAAATTCAGGTTATACAACTACAGTGATATGTGATCAGCAAATCTGTTGTAATAAGAAAGTTCTAATTATAACCATGGGGATATATTTAGAAAGCAAAATCTCAGCTATCAATGGCTTAAAGGGGTCGTCCAGGATCTGAAGGTAATTGATACCGATGTGACTTATCCACAAGATTGGTGATCGGCATCAGATTGTGTGGGGTCTGACACTAGGGCCCCGTCCCCATCATCTGCTTCGGCTGCTAGAAGCAGGCCTGCTCCTATTCAAGTGAATGGGATCAGGGCTGCAGTTCCAGGCGCCACCGCTGCAGTGTACGACTTGTAAGCGAAGGTGCCTGGAACTGAAGTCCTGGAGCAGATACCTAGTATATGGCTTCCGGCAGCTGAAACAGATGACCAGGATGGGGTCTAGGTGTCAGACCCTGACCGATCTTATACTGATGACGATTGGTGTCATTCAGGTTTGCGCATTTTATCAGACAAAATAGCACAGCTTTAGAAGCCGCAGTCACTACTGGTGGTGGCATCTAAGAGGTTAAATGGACGGGACCGGTGTAGATCTCTAATCCTGGCCATTGCCGCAGAGTATTAGCTGCTCCATCATCCCCTGTACATGTACAGAGGGTGACTTTAAGTAACTAGCACCACTGCTGTCAATGTATGGCGGATGGTGGCAAGACGATAAACGGGTATTATTATCCTGGGCACTTAGGGCATATTCATATATGATGCGGGTCCCTATTGACAGAACTGGCAAAATATAAAAAAAATATGATATTTCTCCGAAACAACGCCACTCTTTTGCATGGGCTGTGTCTGGTACTGCAGTTTGTCCTCATTCATGTCACTTAAGGCACCAGAAAAGATGTTTACATGGTATAAGTTATGGGTGATACCCAGCGGGGTGCTTACATAACAGTACAAGAGTCATGTGGGTCGTATGTCACAGGGTCACAAGTTGCACAATGCATGGCAGAATCCCTACCCTTGCACAATCCTTCCTCCTTCAGATTGACCCTCTCTAACCTACAAGTACGGTATACATTTAGCAAGATTCCATACGGGTTTCCATTTCGTGCATATATAGAATATATAAACAGCACCTATCACTGGCAGGGAAGTGCAGCAAGTGCAGGCGAGAACCTCAGATGCCCCCCCTGGACTGTGTGTTCCCATATGCCGGGTGCTGACAATGACAAGCCGGCACATGGCGTGTGAAGTCCTAGAAATAGACACGGCTTCTCGAGGACATCTGTTCAGAGACATACGAGATGTTTGTGTATGCGGAGCGGTCTTATAGGACCATTACCTGGAAGCTGTCTTTACTGGTGTGCATCTCCACATCAAAGGTGATCTGCCCTTCTTCAGGCGAGGGGCTGCGGGAGAGAAAACATACAGGAGATTATTACAGAGGGGGATTAGTGTAGATAAGAGGAGATGGAGATGAGGCAGGGGGTGCCGAGAAGGATGATTTATAATACCTTATATGACACTTTTCTGGTGCACAAGGCACAAAAAGTTGTCATTTTTTGCACTTTTCAAGTCCTGTACACCAGAAATTTGGCATAAATACGCCCATATGTTTTCTTTATGCTGCCCTCACCAAGCCCCCGTTCAGGACTGAGATTTATGATTTACGCCAGTTTACTGGTATACAGTCATATGAAAAAGTTTGGGCACCCCTATTAATCTTAATCATTTTTAGTTCTAAATATTTGGGTGTTTGCAACAGCCATTTCAATTTGATATATCTAATAACTGATGGACACAGTAATATTTCAGGACTGAAATGAGGTTTATTGTACTAACAGAAAATGTGCAATATGCATTAAACCAAAATTTGACCGGTGCAAAAGTATGGGCACCTCAACAGAAAAGTGACATTAATATTTAGTAGATCCTCCTTTTGCAAAAATAACAGCCTCTAGTCGCTTCCTGTAGCTTTTAGTCAGTTCCTGGATCCTGGATGAAGGTATTTTTGACCATTCCTCTTTACAAAACAATCCAGTTCAGTTAAGTTTGATGGTCGCCGAGCATGGACAGCCCGCTTCAAATGATCCCACAGATGTTCAATGATATTCAGGTCTGGGGACTGGGATGGCCATTCCAGAACATTGTAATTGTTCCTCTGCATGAATGCCTGAGTAGATTTGGATCATTGTCTTGCTGAAATATCCATCCCCGGCGTAACTTCAAATTCGTCACTGATTCTTGTCCATTATTCTCAAGAATCTGCTGATACTGAGTTGAATCCATGCGACCCTCAACTTTAACAAGATTCCCGGTGCCGGCATTGGCCACACAGCCCCAAAGCATGATGGAACCTCCACCAAATTTTACAGTGGGTAGCAAGTGTTTTTCTTGGAATGCTGTGTTTTTGGACGCCATGTATAACGCCTTTTTGTATGACCAAACAACTCAATCTTTGTTTCATCAGTCCACAGGACCTTCTTCCAAAATGAAGCTGGCTTGTCCAAATGTGCTTTTGCATACCTCAGGCGACTCTGTTTGTGGCGTGCTTTCAGAAACGGCTTCTTTCGCATCACTCTCCCATACAGCTTCTCCTTGTGCAAAGTGTGCTGTATTGTTGACCGATGCACAGTGACACCATCTGCAGCAAGATGATGCTGCAGCTCTTTGGAGGTGGTCTGTGGATTGTCCTTGACTGTTCTCACCATTCTTCTTCTCTGCCTTTCTGATATTTTTCTTGGCCTGCCACTTCTGGGCTTAACAAGAACTGTCCCTGTGGTCTTCCATTTCCTTACTATGTTCCTCACAGTGGAAACTGACAGGTTAAATCTCTGAGACAACTTTTGTATCCTTCCCCTGAACAACTATGTTGAACAATCTTTGTTTTCAGATCATTTGAGAGTTGTTTTGAGGAGCCCATGATGCCACTCTTCAGAGAAGATTCAAATAGGAGAACAACTTGCAATTGGCCACCTTAAATACCTTTTCTCATGATTGGATACACCTGGCTATGAAGTTCAAAGCTCAGTGAGGTTACAAAACCAATTTTGTGCTTCAGTAAGGCAGTAAAAAGTAGTTAGGAGTATTCAAATCAATAAAATGATAAGGGTACCCAAATTTTTGCACCGGTCAAATTTTGGTTTAATGCATATTGCACATTTTCTGTTAGTACAATAAACCTCATTTCAATCCTGAAATATTACTGTGTCCATCAGTTATTAGATATATCAAATTGAAATGGCCGTTGCAAACACCCAAATATTTAGAACTAAAAATGATTAAGATTAATAGGGGTGCCCAAACTTTTTCATATGACTGTACATGATGAATGAAATGCAGCGACAATCTGGCGTAGATATCAGTGCAAACGGTACGTCCGATGTCTGAGGAGTCGTGTGCCTTGTCAGAAAGAAGGGGCATCCTCTGCCGGGCGTTGAAAATGCCAACCTTCGTAAAACTGCCCCATAGAGTCAGATAAAGTTTACAGAACTCCTTCAGCTGACAGCTACTCTCCTGACTCTTCCATATACAAGCATGCCCAGCTCGGCCAAGTGGTGCATTTGTAGTGAACTGGCACAGGGGAGAAAGCCACTGCCAATCTCCTCGGATAGCAGTCCATCTCCCGCCAAACAAAAGAATCAAGCAGCTGAAACCCAATGACCTGATCCTTATCTCCCCCGACAACTGCACTGGGAAAAGTCGGGGGCCCCCATACACATTAGATTATTGCCCATCTAATATGTATGGTCTTCTTTAGTCCAAATCTAGTCATCTCTGTGGGATTGCCGAATGTAGCTGAGCGCTATACTTGGCAGTCTCAAAGGCTTAAATAGAAGCAGAACTGCTTTTGGCCCCGTCCTGTGCCATAGCTTCTGGCCAGATCAGCTGATCGGTGCAGGTTCCGGGTGTTGGACCACTACTACCGATCAGATACTGATGACCTATTCAGTGGATACATCATCGGTATATAAAAAAAAAAAACACCCAGCTCCTATTTCAATGGCGGACGCTTCCTGTTTGTATTGTTTGTTTATAATTTTGATATAAATAAAGAATTTATATAAAAAAAATAAATAAATAAACACACCTGGGGGCCAGAAAACCCCTTTAAAGTTGAAGGGGGTTATACAGATCTATGATACTAAGCTGCACTTCCTCTTCTCAAACCAATGACATCACATCCAACGGTCACACGCCCATGCTGCAGCTCAGTCCCATTCAAATGAATGGGGCTGAGCTGTAATACCAAGCACAACCACTGTACAATGTATGGCACTGTGCTTCGTAAGTAGTGAAGAGGCCACAGAAATCGATATCATAGTCCTGGACAACCCTTTAATGTCCTTATTTATACATCACCGATTAATAGAGACCAAAGTCCATCAAGAGAACACCCACATACACCCGCCCCGGGCCCGAGATTAGAACTTGGAAGGTGTATAATACCAATGACTACAGGGGAAATGCCAACAACACTTATGCTCGGATACTTCTGAAACTGACCCGATCTGCCCATGTGATTCCTGACATGAGATCTTGGAGACCCCAGTGGTATGGGGGTGATGTGGACCATTTATACTCACCTCCTTGTGGCCGGTCTGTGCACCTGCTGCTTACACTAACTATACAAGTCTCTGTGCACAACATGATACGAGACCGACAATATGGTCACACTTGTGTAAACAGTACACCGTCATACAGCCGGGGACCCCAAAGTCTTAGCTGAGGGATCTCAAGGCAGATAATATAAGAGACACAGCAGGGGACCCCAAGAAGACAGAAGCAGCTTATATCCTCTTCTGCTCTCTCTCACATAGAGCTCAATGAGGGTTACGTAATGAACAGAGACAGCGGCATTGCACACGGCGATCATGTGATTGGTAGGTGCCCCCTGGCATGGCATAGCTCATGGGTATTAACATACCCAGATCAGCTTTGCCAGTGACTAATAACACCATAGGGGCTTGTTTTCTCCCTGGTGGCTCCTATGGATGCCCCAGTTACAGTGGAAAAAAAAAGATAAAAAGTGAATGTTCCCAGAAGTCTATTATGTCCATATATATATATATATATATATATATATACATATATACATATACACAATAATAATATGGGAATATATATATATATATACATACACACGTAATAATAATAATAATAATAATAATAATAATAATAATAATATAGTATTTATATATATATATATATATATATATATATATACACACACAATAAAATAAAAATTATAATAATATGGGAATATATTATATATTTTATATATATATTATTATCCTTAGCATAAGCCATCAATATTAGAACCTGCCGGGTCCGACACCCAGGACCCCCACAGATCTGCTGTCCCGATACAGCGCCGCTCCTGCTTTTGTTTACATGCCAGGAACCACGCTGCGCACTCGTCGTACAAGAAGCGCTGCAGTACCGTCACCCGCCACTACACTTTATACGGTGCATGAGTAGCACAGCCCCTGGCATGTAAACATTACTCGGGACAGCAGATCTGCGGGGGGTCCTGGGTGTCAGACCCCCACGGATCTACTATAGTAGATCAGACGATCGTTGCGCAGTCACATGTTGGGTACCAATAACGTTTCAGCAGTCTGAGGGAACGGGGAACGCGTTGCCCGAATAGCGTACCTGGGGTAGGTGAGTATCATTTCTTTCTTTATTTTACCCCACCTCTATGCCCCCCCAGTTAGTTATTCAATTATCCCAGAAGACCCCTTTAAACATCCCTTTATGTCAGCAAACAAAAGCAACAAAAAGTTTTTTTAAGCCCAATAAGTAAAAAAAAAAGTTAGGACTGTTCAAGATAAAATCGCTAAGGAGCGTCTGGTCTCTAAGGAGTTAAGTGTGCAGGACCCCCAATAAGACGGATGGCGTGTAAAGGTGAGGAGCAGGTGGATGCGGGCCACTTACCTGTCACACTGTGAGCTACTCCGGGAACTGCTCTGTCCGGACTCGTGCTGCGCGTCCAGGAGGATCTTCTCCATGTCGCCATTGTGTATGGAGGAGGATGAGGGGACATGCTCCAGGCCTCCATTCCTGTTGCTGTCTATGTTGTTCCCGTTGCCGTTCATTTGCAGCTCCACCCAGGAACCTGTGAGGAGATACGGACTCTCGTGGTCAGCCAGGATGGTGTACAATCTTATCACAGTGAGCAGGCAGCGACCGCGTCTATAGATAAACCTCCTGAGCGAATGCGCCCGGATTATGTGACATCCGAGGCCAGCAACAAACTCAGAGCTGTGACACGTCTAGAACATGCCCGGCCTCACGTGTATGAGCGCCACACAATGGAATGACAAGCAGAAGGAAGCTGGTAATGAGCGGGCAGACGCCGCCAAGCTGCCTTTATACATCCAGCCCATGATGTGACACCAGGAATATGTGACACTTAACCCTTGCTGGAGCCACCTGACAAACCCGTATCTGCTGCGTCATGGGATTACTATGCACAAAATGCACAAGCACAGAACATAAACCGAGCAGCAAAGAGAAATCCTCAGGTTGTCCTAGCTGGTAAAAATGTAGCTGCACGAAAAAGGGCTGACACCCAGCTTTCCTAAACACCTGAATGACAAATCTGCCACGATTCACATCCCAACTACTACATCACCGGATAACTAAGCAGGGGTGCCACACAGGAGTCTAGGAAAGCTGGGTGGCAGCCGTTAGAAACTTGTCTATAGGGCTCCAAAAACATCAGAAAAAAAAAACGCACATTGCAAAATTTTGCAAAACAATAAGGGACGCCAAAAATATCTGACTAGAAGTTCAGGCGTGTTAGGGTATGTTCACACAATGTATGTTCTTCTGCCTCAAAATCCTCTCCGAAAACCGGAAACAAGATAGACGCTTTATTTTGAGCACACTGAAAAAAAGAAGCTTGATTTTGCCGCCGTTTCCGCGATTGACTCATCGTAGAAACCGCAGCACAAGGCGTCGCGTTTTATTAGCCTCATTGTATATGAGGATCCCACCGGGCTAGTTTTTGGAGAGGATTTTGAGGTGGAAGACCACGTCAAATTCCACCATGTGGTCGTACATAGCATTTTTTTTTTCTTAAACAAAGAAAAAAAATTGTATGTGTGAACAAGACATAAACTTAATATTTACCACACGTTGTAAATCTCAAAGAAATAAAGTGCAAAAAAGGGGAAGGATCCCACCCAACCCCCCCATAGGAGTTTCGGTTGTAGCCCAGTTTCTCTCCCACCAGCACTGTGAGAAATCCATCTTAGATTCATCAGCAAAATCTGCGGTTTATGTGGCAGATTCATCACGGTTTTCACGCTATATGTTTAGGGTATGTATACGTCCACATCGGACATATACGCTGAAGCTGCAACCCAAAATACGCGGCAGAATTTTTCGGAGCAGTTTTTGTGCCCAATGGCTGCGGGGGAAAATAGGCAACGCGGGTCAATTTGTGCTGCGGAAAGTATCTGTAGTGTGTGGATGAGATTCAGTTGCTGCTACAAAGTTGCGAACGTAAAATCTGCAACATATACATCTCTTGCGGAAATATCCCTGAGGCTAGAGCTACACTGCGACTTTGACCGCAACTCCCGTGTGTCTTGTGACTAAAGATCGCCATATCGCCCTGCAACTCCTTCAGCAATGTAAGTGAACGGAGTCACACTGGAATCTAGAAGGTGCGACTAGATGTCACCGTCTCAGCCCCTCTGAGTCGCAGGATGATCTTCGATCGCACTATAGTCCCTGTGTAGTTGTAGCCTAGAGGGGAGAAATGTACTGTGAAAATTAGCGCCATTTTTGCAACAACTACATCAAAAAATGCATTTTTTTTTTTGCTGCGGATTTCGTTCCAGTTAGGCTGGGTTCATATCTGTGTCGAAGTGTCTGTCGCAGACCGGAGAAAAAGTAGATTTTAGTTTCAAATAGTCAATGGAGTCCGCGGGGATCCGAGACTAACCAATGTTTTAGCGGTCCACCTTTCCGTCCTTTGGGTCCGGACAGAGAGCCGGTGCTAGTGTGAACCTAGTGTAAACCACAACCGCATCTGAACCGCACCATCTAACTACACCCTAAGAGCAGTCACCCCAGAGGGTACTACTAACCACTACACAGTATCATCAGGACTACTACATCAAGGGGCAAATGGATCACAGTGGGGTAACCATACATCCTGTTAAAAATGGCAGTACACACGGTATTACTATGTCAGGTATGTACAGTACACCTGATGACTTCTATATGATTCACAAGCTGCTGCCAGGAGTAAGATACAGTATGTACACCGCAGCAGCTGTGCGGGCCTGGACTAGTAAATATCTAGTAAGTCGGAAACCAAGATGTCCGTCCTCATAGCCAAACCGAGGGCACTAATAATGCCACTATAGTAGGGCCCTATTCACATCTGCATTGTGGTTTTCTTCATAAATAGGATGCAATTCCGGCTTTATACAAGTGTCCAATAGACCCTATTGACTTATAACAGAGTCCATCGCTTGACAGGAAAAACAGCATAGTGACTTCAATGCAGATGTAAACAGGGCCCAATACTACCAACTAAACAAATGGCCTAAGGTAGAAATAATCTATGCAATGCTGTTCATAAAAACGCTATTAAGCGCAGAAAAACGCCCTGTGTGAATCCAGCCTGACAGAAAAACCAGGCCGTGTTGCTCATAGCAACCGAGCAAAACAATGAAAGCCGCCTAGTGACCAGTTGCTATGGGCAACGAGGCCTGTTAGTCTGAAAGGAATTTCACTACAAGTATGGATGCCTATAGGTTTACTGTAGACAGGGAAGTTTATGGATCAGTACTTTTCCCATATAGTAAAACTAGTGACACCCGCACTGTATGGTTAAAGGGGTTGTGCAGGACTGCAAAAACATGTCGGCTTTAGTCCTCTCAGGAAGTGACCTCACGTCCGTTAGTCACATGGCAATCCCGTTTAAAGGGGTTGTGTCGTTATGGACACTTATCCCCTTTCTGAAGGCTGGGGGCCCAATCGGTGGGTCCCCCAGTGATCAGGAAGGCGGGCACCAAAAGACCCCATTAGACCTCCTTGTGAATGGAGCACCAGTGCGTTTGCACGACCGGCACCCCATTCACTTCTACAGTGCTGTGTGCGCTGCTGGAGATTACAGTCCTGGCAGCCCCATAGAAGTAAACAGAGCACCAGTCAAGCAAGGCCTAATGGGGTCTTTCGGTCCCCCATCCTCCTGATCACTAGGGGACCCGGTGATTGGGCCCCCAGTGATCAGACACTTATCCCCTATCCACAGGACAGGGGATAAATGTCCATAACGGCACAACCCCTTTAAAATGAATGGGACTGAGCTTTAACACAGCCATGTGACCAACGGACATGATGTCACTTCTCGAGAAGAAGAAAGCAGCCATGTTTTCGAATTCCTGCACAACCCCTCTGAGTTGGCATCTCGCACGGCATCCATGTTTCCAATCCATCAAAAAGTTCAGCAGGATCTACTTCTTCATGGATCACAGACAACACTTAGCCGTGTGAAAAGAGCCTAAGGTTTTGTTCACACAGTCCTTTTCGCTTATGTTCATTGTATGCGCCAGTAATACTTCTGGCACATATGTGCATATTCATAGACTTCCATTAAACTGATGGGCTGCTATACATCACAATATTCTTCTTTCATGTCGACAGAGGGATTTGCATGCTCAAAAACAAACAACACAATGTGAACAGGGTCTAATTTTCTGCAGCAATTTTTGATGAATTTTCACATGTCACATGTGACTGATGTCATGTTATAGATGTATAATGACCTAGCAGACATATGCCACACAAAGGTGCTGAGTGAACCTGACTACCATATGCTAATCCGACTACCATCACATAGCGTCTCCCCATATATAATCTGCACAATCCTATTCTCCAATGAAATATGTCACACATTTAATGCCCTCGGTTTGGTGCAGTCGTCCTCCACCTTGGCCCCCGGGGTCTCTCCTCTACAGTTCCTCTACCACAGCCTACCCAGAAACCATTTCCACATAATCTCTCCTGCTTTCCCTGTAAATCTCTGTCCTGAAATACTCCCAGACTGCTCCGAGAGAAAGAGGAGGGGGCGAGCGCGGCCTGCGGAGACCTCAGGGTGTGGGCAGAGCGGTACACAGCTCCTACGATGTGCAGTTCTGCACGCACGCTGGCATCTCCGCCACATTCAGCCCAGTAATCCTCTTCCCAGAGTCAGACGCTATTTATACGCCACCGCCGCCGCCGCTCGCACAGAGGAGCTTCAGTAGAGACGCAGGTTAATTGTTGTCAGACACAATGGAGAGAGATGACTGACAGGGACGACGCTGACCTGCGGGATCAACATCAAAGGCGGCATCAGACCATGTCTGCACCGTGTTCTACCTGGCTGCGCACAAAGTCATCTCCACAGGACTCCATATATACCGCCATATACATGAGATACTATAGGATCCCTGCAGACCCTAATATTTGTACGGATTCTATAGGGCACTCGATGCAAAGTAAACGCATTTGTAGGGTGCGTAAAAAAAAAAAAAAACACAAAGACCTCAGATTTCATTTGAGTACCACCCCTATAGAAATCGCTCGAATATGGGGTACAGTATATGGATAAGGTATGTTTTATAACATAAGGCTAGACACCGAAATACGTCCAGCGTAGGTATAAGGAGGTGTGATGGAGACCCCATGGCAGGTACATTTATTTAAAGGGGTTATCCCATGAACAAAATTTAAAGGAGGTTTCCATCTGGGCATGTTACGTCCTCGCCGACCGATCAGACCCCCACTTATCAGGAGAAAGGGGGATTTTTGTCCCTCGTTCTGAATGGAGCGGTGGTCGGGCAGCACGGACACCGCTCCATTGGCTTCAATGAACTATACGGCTCATGAATGGAGCAGTGTGCACGATTGGTAGGGTCTGAGTGGTTGGACCTCCACAAAGTTATGCCCTGCCTTGTGGATAGGGCATAGGGAGATGAGTCAGGAAGACCCCTTTAAGTGTCTGACCACTGTGGACCTCACCAGTGGGTCTCCCACTGATCACGAGGGTCCCGAGATTCCCTAGTATGGAATGGATGGGAAGACTAATGGCACGCCATAACTCTATGGACTGCCGAAGGCTACCTCGGTCAGTGCTGTAAGTGGGGGGCTGCAGCCACAATGAAATGGGGCGACTTAGGACCCTCGTAGGGATAAGTCTTGCTCATGGGATGACCCCTTTAACAACCGAGGGACTCTATAGACTGTAAACTTGTCCAGTCCTACAGCGGAGAGTCTATTATATGTATCCAGTGCACACAATCCTCACAAATGTATTTTCCCGTCCTCAGGGTTTGTTACAATGTATCAGCGTAGGTCAGAGCTGTCAGCATGGCGTCCAAGCCTCTGATGTTTTCTCCTAGGAGGCTGTATGTGAGCATCAGCCCTGCACAGCAGGTTTACAAGACCCCGGGCATTGGGTTATTGAGACTTGAAAGGTTTAGTAGACGTCACATGTTCTAATCGGACATGACCCCTCCGGATTTCAGCCCCGTCATGGCAGACGCTGACGCCAAAGCCTTTGCAGACATTCCTTGACTACACATTGTTCCTCCAAGGAATGTAAAACATGGCCGCATCTGAGGAGACTCGAGACTTGGCTTCAACATCTTGCCATGGGCTAAGGCTGGTGTTGTCATCAGACCGAAAGGAGGTGATAATTTAACATGGAGAACAGGTGACAAGGCCTAAAGGTCTACACACCCCGGGGACTACTCAGTGCTCAGCCTGCCAACCACCATCATATACAGGTAAGTACTTCTACACCAGCAAACGAAACATGTACGGCCATCAACGGGACTATAGAAATAGGAATTCTGGAGGATCTCCTATTGTTACTGCTCCTGGAAATATAGGAATAAATTGACAGCTGGGTGTTACCATTTGGTGGTGTGTCCGATCAGCACTGCCAGTGCCAAACTGTGTATGGGTACACCCTGCTGAGAAGGGGAACAGTAATTCAAACATTTCCAGGAGGAGCAACAGAGTGGCAGAGCGCAATGCTCCACAGTTTATAGGGAATAGTATTTTCTAGAGGAGTCAAGTCAGGAGAGAGACAGATCTTTACTACAGATTCATTGGATGCCGGGTTAAAGAACCATTGCTGTATACTGATCAATGGACAGTAGATACATATGTGATGGGTGGATGGATGGATGGATAGATAGATAGATAGATTGAGATAGATAGATAGATATATAGATTGAGATAGATAGATAGATATAGATAGATAGATAGATAGATAGATAATAGATATGAGATAGATAGATAGATAGATAGATATAGATATGAGATAGATAGATAGATAGATAGATATGATATAGATAGATAGTATAGATATGAGATAGATAGATAGATAGATAGATAGTATAGATATGAGATAGATAGATAGATATGTATAGATAGATAATAGATATGAGATAGATAGATAGATATAGATATGAGATAGATAGATAGATATGAGATAGATAGATAGATATGAGATAGATAGATAGATAGATAGATAAATATGGAGATAGATAGATGGATAGATAGATAGATAGATAGATAGATAGATAGATAGATAGATAGATAGATAGGAGATAGATAGATAGTAGATAGATATAGATATGAGATAGATAGATAGATAATAGATATGAGATAGATAGATAGATAGATATGTATAGATAGATAGATAATAGATATGAGATAGATATGATAGGTAGATAGATAGATATGAGATAGATAGATAGATATGATATAGTAGTAATAGATATGAGATAGATAGATAGTATAGATATGTATAGATAGATAGATAGATAGATATGAGATAGATAGATATGAGATAGATAGATAGATAAATATGAGAGATAGATAGATGGATAGATAGATAGATAATAGAAAGATCTATAGACAGATGCACGAGAGAGTAGATAGATAGATAGATAGATAGATAGATAGATAGATAGATAGATAGATAGATAGATAGATGAAAGCAAAATATCAGCAAGCAGTGGATTTATTCCATATGTGATACGTTTCGGTCCAATAACAAATCTGGGACCTTTCTTAAACAGGTGCCATATTTATTAGACAGGCAGTACTAGTGCAGCTCCTCCTGGCACATGACACATAGGGTTACATAATATGATCACATTCATTACATATCATCCTCCATTATGATGATGTCTGAACGCTGAGCAGTCACATCACCGCCAGGAATGGGGAATGTACCGGAAGGATTACACCTCTCCTTCCTGCTGGATCCACTTCTGGCTTTGGCTCGAAAACAAAGTCAAAAACTGCATTTGCGATTCAAGCCTAGGGCTGCAATCACATGTGTGGTTTTTGATGCAGTTTTTTTTAGTCAAAAATAAATACAAATGAAAAGAAAAGTATAAGACTCTATTCACACTGCACCCTACATAGATGTCACATATGTGCTAGGAACACCTCCGGGCACACAATACACAGATACGGCAGATCCCCTCTAACTAGAATAGATCACTTTCTGCTGTCACTTACACAGCTCAGCCTCACATGAAGTCATGTCACGGCGTGGAACACAGAATGTGCTGATGTCACTAAATATGGTGATGACACTGAACACAGAGCTGTGATAGCACCGAATACAGTGATGTCACGTCACAGAACACACTGAGTATAGTTATGTTACTGCACTGAATACAGTGATGTGCGGTCACAGAATACGGTGATGTGATGTCATAGAATACAGTGATGTCATAGTATACGCAGAATAGATTACTTTCTACCATCCCCTGGACAGCTTAGCCTCACATGGAGTGATGTCACATCAAAGAATACGGTGATTTCACAGAATACAGTGATGTCACAGCACTGAATACTGTGGTGTCATGTCAGAGAATATAGTGATGTCACAGAGGAAGGATATGCCATTGTACTGTATACAGTGATGTCATTGAATATGAGATGTCACTGAATACGGTGAAGTCACAGCACAGAGGATGTCACAGACACGCAGAATAGACACTCTGCTGTCACTTGCATGAGTCGAAAGATACAGTTCTGTCACTACATGGAGCACGGATGTCAGTGCGCACGATGGTGTGTGCTGTCATAGAATATGCAAAAAGATTATTTTCTGGCCTCCCGGGGGGGGTTGGGGGGGGGTGGGGGGGGGGGGCTGCATGGAATATACTGATGTCACAGAATACAGAGAAGTCCCTGCACAGAATGCACTGATGTCACAGAATGCACTGATGTCACAGAATGCACTGATGTCACAGAATGCACTGATGTCACAGAATGCGGTGATGTCACAGAATGCGGTGATGTTGGTACTGGTCCCAATAAATACATACAAATATAATAAAGTAATAAATAAAAATACACAGTGATGGTTGAAGACTCAACATGACTTGATCGCTCCCTCACCCCCATGATGTGACCATTGCATAAGTATACTACACCCCCCTGATCTATGACCCACATCATATGTACTGTCAGATACTGGGTGTGTAACTATAGGAACACTCCTCCTAATATAGTGATATGGACCACAGTTCAGTACTAGAACCCAGACATTTGAAGCTTATGGCCCTCCAACTGCTGTGGTACTACAACTCCCAGCGGGCACTTATAGCAGGCTGTCAGGACCTGCTAGGCGCAGTAATGACACAATTGGAGGGTTACATATGGGGCATAACTGTGATACACTCTGTAGAACACGCAGTCACATGACAGGGGGACTACAACCCCCAGCAATTCCAGCTCAGACATGACAATAACAATACTGTGTACATCCTGACAGCCCCGCCCTCTCATACCCGCCTCTGGTTACCGATTGACCAAAGCTAAACGTACTGACTTAAAACCCCGCCCACGAGACTCTGTGCTGGGCCCTGATTGGCCAATTTTAATGTTTGTCTCGTTGCCTTGTCCCTGACTGTATCGCCCACAGAGGCCGAGCGGGGCAGGATGTCAGTATCCGCCTCACAGCCTCAGGGTGTGACCCCCGGCCGGACACCGGGCAGCCCGGAGCCCACTCACCGTGCAGCGCGGGATCTTCCCCGTTGTTGTTGTCGGACATGACGGCGACTGCTTCAGTCTGTTAGGGAGAAGGCGCCGCACTGCGTAGCCACACCCCGTGTGACGTCACCCCGCATCATCACCTGAGGAGTGGGGCGGGGACTACTGGTCACGTGATTGTCAAAGCAAACAATTAACTCTTTGTTGGTTAGGAGGTTACGTGGCAACACCGCGGAACTGTCGGCTGTATTCACACCTTGCGGAAAAGCGGCGATTTTTTTTCAAATATTCAGATTGCTATACAAAAGAATTGGGTATTATAAAACCGCTATACAATGCGTTTAAAATTTGTTGGGGAATTGTTGCACATTTTTTTAGCACTTAAAAAAATTTGATTCAGTAATATGTGCTTTTTGGAGCAGTCTGGGCGGTCATTTTAGGGGTCCGGTCTGGGGTCTGATTCATTTTAGGGGTCCGGTCTGGGGTCTGATTCACTTTAGGGGTCTGGTCTGGGGTCTGGATTCATTTTAGGGGTCCGGTCTGGGGTCTGGATTCATTTTAGGGGTCCGGTCTGGGGTCTGATTCATTTTAGGGGTCCGGTCTGGGGTCTGGATTCATTTTAGGGGTCCGGTCTGGGGTCTGATTCACTTTAGGGGTCTGGACTGGGGTCTGGATTCATTTTAGGGGTCCGGTCTGGGGTCTGATTCATTTTAGGTGTCCGGTCTGGGGTCTGATTCATTTTAGGGGTCCGGTCTGGGGTCTGGATTCACTTTAGGGGTCTGGACTGGGGTCTGGATTCATTTTAGGGGTCTGGTCTGGGGTCTGATTCACTTTAGGGGTCCAGTCTGGGGTCTGATTCATTTTAGGTGTCCGGTCTGGGGTCTGGATTCATTTTAGGGGTCCGGTCTGGGGTCTGATTCACTTTAGGGGTCCGGTCTGGGGTCTGATTCATTTTAGGTGTCCGGTCTGGGGTCTGGATTCATTTTAGGGGTCTGGTCTGGGGTCTGATTCACTTTAGGGGTCCGGTCTGGGGTCTGGATTCATTTTAGGGGTCCGGTCTGGGGTCTGGATTCATTTTAGGGGTCCGGTCTGGGGTCTGATTCACTTTAGGGGTCCGGTCTGGGGTCTGATTCATTTTAGGGGTCTGGTCTGGGGTCTGGATTCATTTTAGGGGTCCGGTCTGGGGTCTGATTCATTTTAGGGGTCCGGTCTGGGGTCTCATTCATTTTAGGGGTCCGGTCTGGGGTCTGATTCATTTTAGGGGTCCGGTCTGGGGTCTGGATTCACTTTAGGGATCCGGTCTGGGGTCTGATTCATTTTAAGGGTCTGGTCTGGGGTCTGGATTCATTTTAGGAGTCCGGTCTGGGGTCTGATTCATTTTAGGTGTCCGGTCTGGGGTCTGATTCACTTTAGGGGTCCGGCCTGGGGTCTCATTCATTTTAGGGGTCCGGTCTGGGGTCTGATTCATTTTAGGTGTCCGGTCTGGGGTCTGATTCATTTTAGGGGTCCAGTCTGGGGTCTCATTCATTTTAGGGGTCCAGTCTGGGGTCTCATTCATTTTAGGGGTCCGGTCTGGGGTCTCATTCATTTTAGGGGTCCGGTCTGGGGTCTCATTCATTTTAGGGGTCCGGTCTGGGGTCTCATTCATTTTAGGGGTCCGGTCTGGGGTCTCATTCATTTTAGGGGTCTGGTTTGGGGTCTGATTCATTTTAGGGGTCTGGTCTGGGGTCTGGATTCATTTTAGGGGTCCAGTCTGGGGGTCTGGATTCATTTTAGGGGTCCGGTCTGGGGTCTGATTCATTTTAAGGGTCTGGTTTGGGGGTCGGATTCATTTTAGGGCTCAGTGGTTAGCACTGTAGCCTTGCGGCATTGGAGTCCTCTGCAAGTTTGTATGTTCTCCCTGTATTTGTCTGGGTTTCCTCCAGGTACTTCCATTTCCTCTCACACTCCAAAAACATACTGATAGGTAAATTGGCTTCCCATAAAAAAAAAAAAAAAAAAAACTGACCCTTGTGGGAGTTGGGAATGAGCCCCTGTATGGCAGCCATTGACTACCCTGCTCCACAACTCCCGATGGGAAAAAGGTATTACAAATGTTTGTCATTGATTCATTTTAAATAAAGACCCTTTCACCAACTCCACCAATTCAAGTTCTTACTATCTTACTAGGCACCGCTCCACTGATTCTACAGTAGTTGGTATTTTCTTTCTAGCAAACGCCCACCCCCCCCCCCCTTTCCCGGGCAACAAGCACAGGTAGTTTTGGTGCCTGATGTGCTATTTAAAGAGGACCCTTCAAGTCCTCATCAGTGCCCACAGTGCGCTGAAGATAACTCCCATCTCCCTACTGTCAGGCAGTCACTGGGCTGTGACACTGTCGGCTTTCTAGCGGTATATAATACCGCACATCAATGGGGATGTGAAAGGTCCTCTTTAAGCTCTGTAATGTCAGAAGGGCGGTGTCAGCCAGGGGGCGTGATTCAGAGCTCCAATCAGAGGCAGCCAGTGTCAGAGCTCAGAGTCACACTCCTTCTCTGCTCCTGCCTGACACCGCCCTCCTGACAGTACAGAGCCTAAATAACATATCAGGAACCAAAACTAACAGCATTGATTGCTCAGGAATGGTGGGAGCTAGAGAAAAATTCCAACTGTGCCAGAACTGGACTTGTTGGAGGCGGCGAAAGGTCCTCTTTAAGAGTCTGTCCTGCGGTCTGATTAATTTTAATGATCAGATTCATTTTAAGTGGTATGGTCTCAGGTTTTCTTCGTTTTAGGGGTCCAGTCGAGTGTCTGAATTCTTTCCTGGAATCTGATTCATTCATCGCTAAAACTATTTTCTGTAACTCGACCTAATTGGACTGTAAACTGATCAAGGCAGGACCAGGTGGGCACATGTCTGAACATGGCCTCGGCCTGTAAGGGGCGCTCTACCAGTCATGTAACAAAACCCAACACATTGCTGTCTTTTCACAAGAGTGAATTGACAAGGCAGCTCCCCTAGTACAGCGGGAGAAAAACTATATGGGCATTTAAGAGAGTAAATTTACACAATGTTTGGTGGCAGAGATGAGATGGCAGTGCCAGGTGCTATATGGCGAGCTTTGCCACATTAATATCGGTAGTGTGAACCCATCCTTACTGTAGTTGGACACCAAAACTGTATTTGGCTGCAGTTTCTTTGACTGTGCGCCTCTTATTTTGATCAGAATGTTTCATGACATTCCCCTCAGGAGTGTAGCTATAGGGGTGCAGAGGAAGCAATCGTGACCGGGCCCTAAAGCCTCAGGGGGCCCAAAGGCCTTGCTACAATATTAGACAACACCACTGTGACATATTTTGCACTGGGGCCCCATTTACATCACGCTACGTCTCTGATTTCCCTTTCATCTATCAGTTGTTTCCGTCCACATGATCCACGTTCCCTGGCTCGATCACACTTGATCGGAATATTCTCCACACTGGAAAACCCCACAAGATGGCGGTGTATGAAATCCTGGCCCAGGCTAGTCTAGCACTGATGACCAGGCCTCATTTTAAGTCCCTCAGCTTTTTTTCCAACTAATGTGGAAAACTGAAACTGATCCAAGAAAAACTTGATGGTGCCCTGAGGGGGCACGTATCTAATGGGAGCGTCAATTGGGAAACAGCAAGGGTCTGTAATAAAATGGCCACTCAACAGGAGAGGACTTCTCAGGCTGAACAGCAGGGATGTTTTAATGACTAGGTGGGCCCAGTGCAAAGGTTTAATAAGTGGACCCTTCCCCATCACCACCTGACCTACCTAATTTATAATACCCCTCAGTGGCCCTCACACAGGGCCCTCAGACATATTATAATGTCCCCCTCCAGTTCCGGGAGCTCTTCTGTCTCTGGTCCGTCCTGGAGAATACAGGGAGCAGCAGACGCTATGTAAGTGACCTCCCAAGACTCCAGGAGCTGAATGGTGAAGCAGCGAGCAGGCGGCCCCCGGCTTCTCCATTGTGTTCAACTCATCTATGTGCTCTGGATGCGGAAGAATTGGAGCAGGGGCAGCCTGGACCCACCATAAATGCAGGGCTCTCCCAGTGTCCCAATGGGGACCCCGCTACCATAGGGCCCGATGGTTAAAGCGGCCCTGGTGAGTAGCATGCCAAGCACCATCTTGGGGTACCGTATAAGGTTTTTTTTTTTTGTTTTCAATGACATTTTTGGGGGTAAATTTCTCCAGTGGGACATTACAGCTATGGCAATAGCCATTTTTATATAGGTTTGGTTATATTTTACTAAATAAAGCCTCTATTTGTGAATTAATTTGACACCCATACCTTTATTTTTGTGTTGACAGATCTATGTGTGGGCTCTGTTTTTGTAGGGAAGGCGGTAGTTGTTGTTGGTACCGTTTTCTGCTATATACAACTTTTTGATCCCTTTGTATTCCTTTTTTTGTGGGATACACAGCAATACCTAGTATGTTTGTTTTTTTTATTTAAAGTGAATGGGAATTTACTTTTTTTTTTTTTTTTTTTTTTTTTAACTGTCTCATTTGAACATAGGCCCACTTGACTCCCTGTACAATATACTGTACTATTGCAGTATATAGTGCGACTTACAGATGTATGTTAGGTCCCGTTTCTAGCAGCACTTCCGTACACGAGGCAGCTGTTAGGCTTCTTGGCTATTATGGCAACCCCTCGAAAACCCGTGGTCACGAGGGGAGAAAGAAGGGGCTTCCCCCTTTAACCACTGAGATTCATCATCTATGGGGTTAAACTGCTGGAATGAGAGTTCTCTGACTCAGTACAACACAGCGGGAACCCGGCAGCTCCTGTGTCTGCGGCGTACTATTACAGCACTGAGTATTAAAGGGGAGGTCCGGTTTCAGCAAATACATTATGTGAATAATGAAAGGCTGTAGAATTTTCCATTATTCTTTATCAATTCCTCACGGTTTTCTAGATCTCTGCCTGCTGTCATTCATTCTGCTTACAGGGGATAAAAATCAGTCTGCATGGTAAACAGGAGATTGAAAAAAATAAAAATTGAGCCTGTGAATACTCTGTGAAAATGCCATAAATGTCTAAGAGAGGAACACCCATCATGTCTTAGAACCCCATCTAAGGGTGCCTGTTCAACGGTACACGTTGCAGCCGAGCCGCAGTAACCAAATCCGAATTAATGGTAATTTAGAGCAGTGGTCCCCAACCTTTTCTGCACCAAGGATCGGCTGCCGTATGGATGGCCTGGCAGGGCGGGGTGGGGGTAGGGCTTTGGTCATATGGGGCGGGGTTATAGGCAGGCTCCACCCTGTGGACAGGAAGACTCTCCGCCGGGATGCTATGGTAAGCGACACCGAGGCTGGATACTTCGCGCTAGGCCACGTTGCTATGGTAATGTGTAAACTATCAGGTAGGGTGGCATCCTTAGCAGCTACAGGACGCCGCGCTACCCAATAGTTTACACGTTATCATAGCAACATGGCCTAGCGTGAAGTATGGCCGTGGACCAGCAAAGAACCCCCAACAGCCCTGTCCTGTCCGCAGACCGGTGGTTGGGGACCCCCGATTTAGAGCATGCAATGGCAGCCATTGGTAAACCATGAGCGTTTTCCACGGTTCGGCTGCGGCATTATATTAGGATGCTTACGCCTGTGCCGTTTTGATGCAGTTTCCGAAGGCCAAGCAAGGGATGGATTTTGAGAGAAGTTATTAAAACTGGCGTTTCTTACCTACAATGGTCCTACTCCGTGCACCCACAGTGTTAGCATTCCCTCTCCAGAGGATCCCCCGGTGGCCCAGGCTCTAACACAATAATGATCCAGCAGAAGACACCAAAATTTGAAGGGTACAATGGCCAATTTCCAAGGGGTTGTTGGAGGGTGGGCCCCCAGAATCATTCTATCTGGTGGGCCCAAGGAACCTCAGTCTGATACCATGCAGCAGAATGAAACACGGCTCAGTGCTTAGCACCGTTGCCTCGCAGTACTGAGGACTTGGGTATTCCGGTTTCCTCCCACATGCCAAAAATATACTGATCGGTAAATTGGCTCCCCGTGCAAAAAACTGACCCTTGTGGGTGTTGGGGATGAGCGCTTTTATAGCAGCCACCAACTCCCCTACACTTTGAGTCTCTGACATATTTTCTACCGTAGGCCAAGGTGTCCCCATCTTGCCTTGATCACCTCCCCATTACACCCAGTGTCTTAAAAAGTGGCAAGGAGGGTGGAAAACAAAGCGATGCAAATTGGGGCGGTGCACCAAAGATGCGTCACTTTGACCAATGGCAGAAAACCTGGGTAGGTTAGTTAATTCCGCCCTCCAATGGGTTCAAAAACTACATGTGCACCCCAAAAAGTAGCCATTACGGCTACCAGTAACCATCAACTTGTAATAACTTCTACAACACACATTTTTTTTTTCATTGTCTTTTATTCAGTAGTTTTTTTATCCTTCGTTTTTTGGCTTTTTTTGTTATTTTCTTATATTTTTTTTTTTAGTCCTTTTGTTTGTTTTTTTTTTCCCCCCTCTTTTTTTCAGCGCCAGACAAGGCAAGAAGTGATTTACAGTCAGGTCGTCATTAAAAAATGAGACCCCAAGACAACTCTCCGACATAGCCTTGTCCCCCACCCCCTTCCCTGCCTCCAAACCCTGCCACGGGTCAACCCAATTTCCCTGTGTGCTTTCCTAGCAGTTGGATTTACACCAGCGCAGGGCACGGTGAGGAAGAAGGGCAGGAAATGGGACATTTCGCTACAGAAGAATGAACTTCTAAGACTGCAAGAAAGACATGACGGAAGGGGGATGTAAAAAAATACAGAAAGAAATGGAGTGAAGGGGAAAAAAAAAAAAATAAACAAATGCACAGGGATAAAGCCCCCCTGACCCCTCTAGTCCTAGAGAAGGAACCGTACAGAGTGCAGGCTGGTACTGCCATTGACATCTCAAAATAATCATAAAAAAAAAAAAAAAAAAAAAAGACAAAATTAAACCTACACATCAGGCAATATGGTTAAAAAGAGAAAAAAAAAAAAATACAGTAACCCTGCTGATACCCCCACAGGGCGAGAAGACAGCAGGAGCAGGGTGCACCCCGCGCAGCTATAAAAAGGAGAATTGATGGCACCTTAAACACTGGAAAAGTCAGACGGGGAGGGACTGGCAAAAGTTCCCGCACTGTCAGAAGTTTTCTTCAGTTTTGGAACAGGGTACGAATTTCTAGGCTCGACTATTGGAACTAGTTGGACTAAAGGACTGTCCTGTATGGAGCGGCGGCCAGTACTAATTGACCCGGTCCTGGAATATATACAGGTTATTGGTGGTGGCCACGGCAATGATGTTCTCTTTAGGGTGCCAGGCCGTGTGCAGGATCTTCTTGTTGAAGTCCAGACTGTCCACCGTGATCTCGTCCTTCTTCCGTTTGCCGCTGGCGCACACTTTGCGCGGTTTCAGCACCATACGTGGCTTGCTGTTCTCCCGTGAGGCCTCAAGGGTGATGTCACGTTTGGTGTTGCGGTCAAACATTCGGAAAAAGTTGTTGTAGGAGCCGGTCATGACAACACTGCGAGGGGAAAGAGGTATGGGGTTAGTACAACAGCGAGCGTGAAGTCCCGTAGGGTAAAGCGGAGGCGGCAGAACTCGGGGGACTGGATTGTACTTACTTGTCAGGTCCGTTCCAACAACACTCAAACTTGTCAAAGATGCAGTCGTTCTCGTATAAGGAGCAGAGCTTACTCCTGAGGTATTCATGTACCTTTGGAAGAAGAGCAGCATTAATAGTCAATTTTCTGCTGCTGCAAAACGCCAGCTCTTTTTCTGGCAGACTAACATCACTTATTACATGGTCCCCTATCAGTATAAATAGGTCATGTACAACATGACATTTCCCCTTTGAAATGTGAGGCCTGATGATACTGGCTGATCATAAAGGGGTAGGCGGTGTAACAAGAAGCGATCCCCTTCAGTTATCTACCCCGCTTTAACCAGTGGGAGACGCTGTTAGCAGTTTTGACTCTTCAGTTTTAAAACAATGACACCCAACGGACCCCATTATAGTCAACGGTGTGTGTTGGATGCTGCGTGTAACCACATTTTTTTGCGGTCCACCTTACCGTTGTTGATGGATCAGAACAACGGAGAGGCAATGCTAATGTGAACCTAACGTAAAGAGTCACAGATCTCTGAGCACTGCACATGAAGGGGGCTGCCTCCTGAGCACTACATTGCAGTACCAGTGGAATTAAAGGGGGTTTTCAGGCTTAACAATTGATTACCTATCCTTAAGGTAAATCAGTCATTGAAGATTGGCAGGGGTCTGACCCCCAACTGATCAGATACTTAAAGAGGCTGCAGCATTCAAGAGAGTGCTGCAGCCTCCTCAGTGCTTACTAAGCACAGCGTTGTACATTTCGATAGAGGCTGTGCTGGGTATTGCAGCTCAGTCCCCATCACATGTCACATGGTCTATGAAGTGGAAGTCAAGGAGTGACGCCGCCCATTCAAACAGTTGTCTGACCCCCACGGATGGTCAGCTGAGGACAAGTCATCAATTAAGGCCCAAAGAATTCCTTTAAATCATACTGATGACCTATCCCTAGGATAGGTGATCAATATGTGATCATTAGAGGTCTGACCCACAGGATCAGCTGCTTGAGAGCTGTGCCGATGAAGTCATATTCATCAGCCCCGTGGTACAGCAGCAACTCAGTCCCATCCAAGTGAATGGGGATGAGCCGCGATATGAAGCACAGACTATGATAAATACACAGAGCTGTGCTGGGTATTCAGTGAAGAGGGCGCATTGCATACTGTGGCCTCTGACTAGCTGACCTGTGGAGGTCGTATGAATGACCTATGTACAGGATAGGTCATCAACATATCAGATTTCCATCTCAATTAGGCATGATTAAGTGACTAAGGCCCGGGATGACGTAAAAGCTTCACAGACTTGGCTATTGCCATCTCCTTTAAGACACACAACCAAAAATTATAGGCAAATGGTCTGCGTTGAAGGGGCAAAACCATGTTTGGATGCGACTTGGCTGGAGTTTAGACATGTAGCATGCATTATTCTCTGCAATGGAAAAGTCACAACCAAAAATGTTTTCTTCATGATCTCATTCCATCATGATAAGTAACCCGACCATATTCACAACCATTAGGCTTGGGCTATGCTGTCTTGTGACACCCAGAACGCGTTAATGTCACAAAGCCACCCAGTCGCCCTACCCTGCAGGCTGAGACACGCCTGGTTACCTGCTTTCATCTTAAGAGGAATCGGTCCCCATAATCCTAGCTTACGTATTTCTCTACAATTTGCGGTCACCTGATATGTTTCCACGGGACGGTTCTCCATGTTCAAGTCCCAGATTTTGACAGACAAGTAGTCCCTGGTCATCATATATCGCCCATTGTGGCTGAACTTCACATCGGAAATGGAAGAGATGATCTCAGAGAAGAAGGATCTATTGCTGGGATCTTCTGGCTCCTCAAACACTGCAAATACAGAGGATTGTTAACCACTTCAGTACTGGAAAGCATCCATCACATTAAAGATTGAGGACCTATCCTTAGCATAGGTCATCAATTGAAAATCGGCAGGGGTCTGACACCCAGTATTCCTTCTGATCAGTTGTTTGGAGACTGCAGCATTCAGGCGAGTGCTGCAACCTCTTTACTACTTTCTAAGCACAGTGCTGTACATTTTATAGTGGCTGTACTTGGTATTGCAGCTCAGTCCCCATCACTTGAATGGGACTGAGCTACAAACAAGCCACGTAACTGATGAACTTGACACTTGCACGTCACTGAAACACCGCTGTCGCTACAATAAGCTGATTTGTGGAGGTCCTGGGCATAGAACCCCCTATCTAATAGTGATGACTTATCCTAGGGATGGGTCATCAATATTTTAGTCATAGAAAACCCCTTTAATATAAACATTCGAATTAAACGGTAAGAACATTTTCCCCTCCTTAACTTTCTATATTAAGGGAAGCTGGAGTTATGACTTACGCTTGGAGTGGCGATCGCACAGCGCCGACTCGCGCATGTCACACAGACGGATGGTGCCTTTGCTGCTGCTGTATACAAAAGTGTTGCAGTGATGTGGGTGGAACTCCGCTGCCGTGATCACTTCTGTCAACTCTTCCATGTTGGCAGGTTTAATATCTACGATATCTGGAGCAGGGAGTGAAGGAAGCTAGCTACAAAGAAAATATAAAGTATAGACAATGGCCCAGGCCAAGGCAGGATGCATGGAAAATGGGGCACCACGGCCCCTTCAAACAGCTGGGACGCTGAGAGTCAGACCCCACTGAATATTAATGTGCTTCTCTGAGCTTAAAGTCCCAGGTAACCCCATATTGGTTTACCCTACAGTCACCACTACAGGAAAGTGAGCAGGGAACAATCCAGCAAAACCCTGAGACTTCTATACTGATGACCGACCCTTAGGATAGGTCACTAACATGTAATTGGTGAGGGCCCGACCTCTGGGACCACCGGCCAATCAGCTGTTTGAAGAAGCTGTGGAGGTGTACAAGCACTGCAGCCTTTTCACTGGTCACAAGGTACAAGTGAATGGGGTTGAGCTGTAATACCAAGCACAGCCACTATGATATGTGTGGCACTGTGCTTGGCAGTCTGTGAAGAAGCTGCAGCGATCAATAAATGCTGTGACCTCTTCAACCAGCTGATCTGTGAAGGTCCCCGGTACTGAATCCCCTCCGATCACAGAGATCAGAGGGGGTAATCAATATACAAGTCCCAGAAACCCCATTTAATCTCCCCCTCCTACATTGCTAACATTTTGCAAAGGATACTAAAGCTTCTGTCTGTGATCTCCAAGTGCCAGAGATTGACCCGGAGGTCGTCTGCTGAAAGATATGTCTCATAGTCGCTGTTGACGGAGATGGAATTGATGTGATACGTATGAGCGTTGGCGAATATTCTACGAGGACTCGCTTCAACCATCAGGTCCATGGGGGCGGAATACTGGCACCTGGAAACAGAAGACCAGGACTCAGTGTAGAGCCCACCACAAGAGGCGCCATCATTCTAGGTACCACAGAGGCAATACCTGAAGGATGTGCCCAGTGCACCGAATATTTACCCCCTGACACCCAGAAAGCAGCAGATTCCAGGCTATAACCCAAGCGACACGTACCCTGAGTGTGGTCACAGTGGTTGGATCCCTATACCTTCCATTCTCTTCTTTCAGGTTGTAACCTTCTGGTCTTTTGTCACGTTCGCTGATTTTCCACAACTTGATCGTTTTATCTGAAAGAAATAAAATTGGCTTAGCCATTGTAAACGGGGAAAAGTTGAAACTACAACTCCCAGCATGCTCCAGACACTTCTATGGACATTTCAAGAACAGCAGAGCAAGTCTTAACGTTGGAAAGCCAAAGGTCGCTGAGCCCTGATCTAGACAATGCTCTGTGAGCCTAACAGCAGCACAAACCTCTCTGCTACAATGTATAAGGCTGAGACTGCACCAGAAACTGGGAATGTCAAGGCATCATTTATCATCCAGAGGTATAGCGCCATCCCTTGACATTACAGTACAGTCAGATATGTTACAGAAATGCCCACTTAGGAGATTTTGGGCATCTTGGTTTCTGCTTGGCTCGTTTCTTACAAAATATGGCCCTTTGATGCCACATTGCGTGAAGGCGTTCATGGACAGTGCTCACCATTTGTAGACAACAGGAACTGCGCCGCATTCTTCTGGGGTAACCATCGAATCTTGTTGATCTTCTCTTCGATTTCTAAGCTCTTCAAGTAGTCGAATTCAGGCTCGTGGCTCTGGAAAGTGCTATAGACACTGTACTCCCCTCTGTGGTAAGGATTTTTACTCTGCAGGGAACACAACAACTGGATTACACGTCTGCATAGGCTTCCATTTAACCCCTTTATGACGTCCAATAGGTTTGGGGTATTTCCCCCATTAAGAGGCCTTATTCTACAGAGCAGTGCCAACCTGAAACAAGTCTGAGGACAGCCGAGTGATCAGAGAAATGTCCTATGCCGGCAGGTAACATTTTGATCAAGGGTGACTGCAACGTGACCCAAGTGGGCTCCTGTCTGATCAGGTCACCTTAGTTCATAGTGACATAACTGAGCCCAATATAGGGCACACTAAAGGTCCAGTCACACAACAGTGCCGGGAAAAACTGAGTAAATCATCTGTTTTTCACTGCCAATGTATGTCCAAGTGTAACCCGTGTGAATAGACCACTGAATGGATTGCTTAGGACTGTGAAAAATGGCTGAGACTAGTCGGGGGTTCACCAGATTGGACGCACTGACCGTGCGCAAAGCGGTTATGTGAACGGATCTATTGTGCTGTGGCAGGTGAGGGGAATATAGTACATGGCCATTAAAATCTTCTGTGTGACTAGGCCCCAAGAGTTGTCCTCACTACTGTCACACAGTATAAAACACAGAAATTTATACAACAACCACATGAAAAAAAAAAAAGTATCTGTCATTAAAGAGTTAACACTGCATCCCATTTCCCCTGAGTAAATCTGCTGGGCACCACTAGATGGCAGCAGTTCCCTTGTCTGTGGGGTGGACTGAGCCGGCTGGCAGCTCCAGGGCAGGGAACGCCTCTGGCCGGCCACACATCAGCAGTGCAGCAGAGGACGGGCCGATCAGGTTACTACACACACTGCAGTCCAGGCAGGAAGAAAGAAGCGGCGGAGCTTTCTACAGCGCCAGAGAGTCAGATTTGCAGCGTCTGGGTAATAAAGCGAGTACTGGGTGTAAACCCCATAAAGGACACGATGGTAATAAAGGAGCGTCGGCCTGTACTCACCTCCTGCTGGAAGATAACCACACGTCCTCCTTTATCTCCAGTGGCTAATAATTCTCCAGAATGGTTAAATTCTACCGTAGAAATGATATCAGCTGCAGAGACACAAAAGGAACAGCGTTACACACAATGGCGGTATAATAGGCGCCGACAGATCTATATAATGCATACTAGAAAGTGCAGGTCAATAGGACAGTATTAGGGTCACCTCTGTCATGTAAGGACCTGGGCCACGTGTTTGGTGGAGGCTGCTCGTGGTACCTAGTCATTGGCATGTTCATTACAGCACATTGCACCGTCTATTTTACACGTGATACAAGAATGGGGATCCCGAGTAACCTGTGTGAACAGAGCCGTAGTACACATAGCCGCGTCTATGGGACTGATGGATATAGCACAGATCAGTCCCATGTAAAGGAACGAAGCAGTGGTCACGCATGTATACTAGGGCTCCATTCACACAGGTAACTCAGGGAATCACATTCGTATACTCGTTGGGGGGCCCTAATGCACACAACTGAGAGGGTCCTACCCTGCGCCCCATAGAGGTGACTGCATCACAGAATGCATTCTGGTGCAAAATCGCTGCCCCCCTCAGAAGACACACTCTGTGGTGTGCACGGGGACTTGGTGGTTACAGAAGCACTTTGCTACGTACTGAACTCAGGGTCAGTTTTGCAGGTATGTACCCTGGTTGCAGAGATATTGGTGTGGTTAGTTTTGGTACGCATATCACTGTACTGTCAGAGGGGCCGGCCTCACAGCTCAGAGTCATCGCCCATCGTACCTCATCGACCAGCCATGACACTTTGCTGTGAGGTCGGCCCCTCTGACAGTACAGTGATATCAGTACCAAAACTAACCGTACCAATATCTCTGCAACCGGGGCAAATACTGGCAAAGTTGCTTTGTAGCGGTATATAATACTGCCGATGTCAGAGGACATGAAAGGCACTCTTTAAATGGAGCCGTGCCGCACTAAACCACAACTACGGTGCCATCATCCCCAGGGGACCCAAAGGTCGGACCCTCCCTGATCCTCAATGACTCAGGACAGGAAACATTGCCAATAGGCCACACTTACAGCCAGCAGTAACAAAAGTCAGCTGTGAAGTCACTTCCTGTCACTCATTTCCTGCAGCGAGCACCAGGGCCGACATTACCATAAAACTAATATCAGCAAACTGTACAGAGCTTATAAGTCTCACCTCCTGCATGACTACAGAGGAGAACTACATATCCCAGCAGCAACTATACAATCCCTGTAACCCAGCAGCGATCTCGATGACTAATCTGGTTGATCAGGTATCAGTCAGGGTTCCCATCATTATGCAGGACTTCATCTGCAATTTTTAATGGAGTCTCTGATACGGATGTGAACAGTCCCTTAAAAGGCGGTTTATAGTGCAAGCAAACAATGGACAGCATGGGTGACCGCCGGAACTAAACATATCCTTGTAAGGTCCACTGAGCCGTCATAACCACCAGCCTAATCATATATATAGGCCATCAAAACAGCAATGATGCCACGAGACCACTGATGGGGTCCTGGGCTATGTGGCGGCAGACCCTGTAAGTGGTGAGGGGCGGCCTCCATGATGATCGATAAGACAGCTTGACCTCTGTAGCTTGCAGTGTGGCAGGGGCATTACCTAGCTGAAAGAGACCAAGGACATTAGGGGGCACGGTTTTCGTGAAGGGGATACTTGTTCTGTAGGTATGTGTACATGTCACAGTAAGATCCGCAGAACATTGCAGACATCACACCGACATCATATTGTCTTCTGCCTGCCTGCACCCGGCCGTCCACATGACGTAGAAGAAAACCTAATACATCAGACCAGGCCGCCTTCTTCCTTTGCTCAGTTGTCCAGGTCTGATGCTAACTTGTCCGCTGTAGGCGCCTTCAGTAGTGGACAGGGGTCGGTATAGGCGCACAAACTGACCTTTGGCTACAAAGCGAGCTATGCTGCCCTACGTGTATCGAACCCCTTTCCAACATGGCCAGCAATTTGTACTACAGTAGGTCTTCTGTGGGATCACAGCCCTCAGATCCCATGACGGTCACCTATTCACCAGCTGCCCCTCCATGGACCACAATCAGTGGGTACTACCCATTACGTACAGGAAATACCCACTATTTTGGAGATGCTCTGACCTGGTTGTGTAGTTGCCCAGATCCCTACAATTCCCCATTTTTGCTGCTACCTACATGACTGGTCCCCTGTTGTCATCTATATCACCCCCGACATTGTCAGCCATGTTACTCCTACGGCTGACCCAACTCTTCACATGAACCCCTGACATAGGTGCAGACATGTTAGAGCCAGGACTATCACATCCAGACCACAGATGTTGTCAGCTCTGTGCAGGGCCCGTCTATGACACGGACACAGAGCAGCTGTGAAAATAAACCCGCTGAGGGTGCTGCACTGCTATGTCGCATACACTAGGGCCGATCTGCAGCTGCCAAGTCCAAACCTGTGGAGACAAGTCTGGGAAAACAGGTCTGGGAGTTCACTGCTGGGTGGAGACAGCAAAGGGATCCTGCAAAACGCCAAAGTAATCACGGAAAAACCCACAAGTCTAGTGCTCACCGCTCCGTACTGTCAGGTCCTACATGGGGATAGGATAGAAGTGAACGTCCTAAGAGCAGCACAAGAGCACGCCGTATGTGACTACTCCGACACTGCGCCAGTCCTGCATCCCATACTACACCAGCTCTACACCCAGGAACGGCATAGGATACGGCACACACGGCATAGGACACGGCACACACGGCATAGGACACGGCACACACGGCATAGGACACGGCACACACGGCATAGGACACGGCACACACGGCATAGGACACGGCACACACGGCATAGGACACGGCACACACGGCATAGGACACGGCACACACGGCATAGGACACGGCACACACGGCATAGGACACGGCACACACGGCATAGGACACGGCACACACGGCATAGGACACGGCACACACGGCATAGGACACGGCACACACGGCATAGGACACGGCACACAGGACACGGCACACACGGCATAGGACACGGCACACACGGCATAGGACACGGCACACACGGCATAGGACACGGCACACACGGCATAGGACACGGCACACACGGCATAGGACACGGCACACACGGCATAGGACACGGCACACACGGCATAGGACACGGCACACACGGCATAGGACACGGCACACACGGCATAGGACACGGCACACACGGCATAGGACACGGCACACACGGCATAGGACACGGCACACACGGCATAGGACACGGCACACACGGCATAGGACACGGCACACACGGCATAGGACACGGCACACACGGCATAGGACACGGCACACACGGCATAGGACACGGCACACACGGCATAGGACACGGCACACACGGCATAGGACACGGCACACACGGCATAGGACACGGCACACACGGCATAGGACACGGCACACACGGCATAGGACACGGCACACACGGCATAGGACACGGCACACACGGCATAGGACACGGCACACACGGCATAGGACACGGCACACACGGCATAGGACACGGCACACACGGCATAGGACACGGCACACACGGCATAGGACACGGCACACACGGCATAGGACACGGCACACACGGCATAGGACACGGCACACACGGCATAGGATACGGCACACACGGCATAGGATACGGCACACATGGTATAGGATACGGCACACACGGCATAGGATACGGCACACACAGCATAGGATACGGCACACACGGCATAGGATACGGCACACATAGTATAGGATACGGCACACACGGCATAGGATACGGCACACATAGTATAGGATACGGCACACACGGCATAGGATACGGCACACATAGTATAGGATACGGATTAGTTCCTACTGAACACACGATCTGGCAGTATTTGCCATTGTGCTTGTAACGGTCAGGATGTCAGAGGTCTGCACGTCAGATATCGCCAGCATCCATAGGAAACTCAGTGCTGCCCTCTATTACTTCCTGTGCCGCCATTTTTTTTTTTTTTACACATCTACCCATGTTCACAGACCATTCGCTATATGCACCGCGCCATGTTCATCCCCTACCTAAATAGTTTGTACACCGAGGCAGCCATTTATCTAATATGGATGAACAATACAGCTGGAGGCCGAACAAAGCATAAAAAGTCATTTTTTTTTGGCGCAAAAAAAAACTTGCAACTTATTTTAATTTTTGCCAGAAATCTGTCATAAATGATGCTGGAAGTCTCCCCCAGCTACGATCTAGGGGATATTTCCCTCCAGACGCACAGTCCGGCAGAGGGTGCATGTCATTTACGTACAAGTACCCACATAGCTGCCGCCTGACTGACTGCGCCAACATGCAAAGCCGTGTGGTTTTCAGATACTTAACCCCGTTAATTTAATAGTTAATGGCTGAACAGTTTTGCACTTTAAGGGTTAAAACAGAAATCTGCGGCAAAATATGGATTTAGTCAGAGTTATTGCTGTAGAGTTCACCCTAAACCTGCCAAACTGTAGGGCCATTAAAGGGCTTCTCAGCCTTGTAAGATTGATGACCCTATCCTGTGGATAGATGACGGACGATCGCTGTGCTAGATAATATAGCTCAGCCCCATTCACTCGAAACCTATTTGTCAGATGAAGGAAAAGTCACATGAGCTGTGACGTGGAGGTGGCACTCACATAGCACCACTATCGCTTCACACATCTGTCTGCGAGGGTCCTAGAGGCCGGACCCCTACCATTCTTTGACTGATGGGCTATCCAGAGGATAGAGCAGGGGTCAGCAACCTTCGGCACTCCAGCTGCTGTGAAACTACAACTCCCAACATGTTCCATTCTCTTCCATGGGAGTTCCAAGAACAGCAGAGCAAGTATGCATGCTGGGAGTTGTAGTTTTACAACAGCTGGAGTGCCGAAGGTTGCCTACCCCTGGGATAGAGCAATCTTATAAGCCCACAAACCATTATGGCAGACCCCACCCAGACTGTGCCTGAAATGACCCAAAATGTACAGTGGCATAGGATTCTAGGAAGTGGCAAGTTCAGGTGCCTGACTAAGGATGGGATTAGCGGCCATACCCGGGGGGCAGATGCAGCAGCTTCTGACACTGGTAACGGCGGGCAGGTTTAGGGTATGTTCACACAGTTTTTTTGCAGGCTGATTTTGAGGCGGAACCTGCCTCAAAATCCGCCCTAAAAACGCCTCCCATTCATTTCAATGAGTGTCAGTAGCAGTTTTTTTCCCCTTGCTGATTTTTTCAGCTAATGACCTATCTTCAGGCGGATCCCACCTTGAAGAACCCATTGAAATTAATGGGAGGCAGAAAAAAAACGTGAAGCTGCATGAAAGTATCCATGTCCATACAGTGTGCTGGAGCAAAAAACGCAGCAAAACACACATCATGTAAAAATACATTTCCTAATTGCTAAAGCAGATTTCTTCAGCTTTCAAAAAGCTCCATGTGAACATACTCTTACTAAGGCCTAAAAAGCAGAGCCGTGGACCGTGGTGTCAGGGTCATTTCTGGGTGGAATTGGCAGAAACAAGCAATGCAGAATAAAATTTATATACTATTAAAATTGTGTCATTTATTAGATTCCGAGCTTGTGATTATACATATATTATATGTCCATGATGAAGGAGCCGGAGTGTGGGGGAAAAAAAGATTGGCTTTCCAGAAAGTTCTACCCCCACCCAATACTCCGCATCCCTGACAAGAGGGCACAGAGAGCATTCCCAGCAAAACTGCACAGCACCAGCGCCAGCGCCGTAACGCCTGCACAACGCCAGCGCCGTAACGCCTGCACAACGCCAGCGCCGTAACGCCTGCACAACGCCAGCGCCGTAACGCCTGCACAACGCCAGCGCCGTAACGCCTGCACAACGCCAGCGCCGTAACGCCTGCACAACGCCAGCGCCGTAACGCCTGCACAACGCCAACGCCAGAGCCGTAACGCCTGCACAACGCCAGCGCCAGAGCTGTAACGCCTGCACAATGCCAGCGCCGTAACGCCTGCACAACGCCAGCGCCAGAGCGGTGCCCTGATCATGGAGGGGCACCATAAGCAGTAACATCTACAGGCTGCTCCAAAACAGTCTGTTCAGACAACCCCTTTTCACATGCACCATATTAGAGTACATGGCTATCACTGAGCAGGGTGCTAAACTCACAGCTGAGTAGCAGAGCACCACCCCTCCTCCGCTGGAAGCCTGGACCTCCAGCAATCCCCTTATAGACCACACATGTCAAAAATGTCCCTTAACTGCCGGGCACAGATATGTCATTGGGTCTCCAATCACAATTGATACTGAGAAATCTCTAAAGAAATCTTCTCTATGTGTCCCCGGAGACCAGCCACGTGTCCCCTCTCCTAAGACAACTGGCTGCAGCAGACCAAGAATTAACGCTAGATTCACACCTAAACCGCTTAAAAAAAGAGGTTAAACGCAGACTATAGACTATAATGGGATCAGTCGGGTTTCTGACCGTAAAATGCGTGCAGCACTTTTCTCTCCGCATTGTTTAAACAGATTCGAGGATGGAAACCCCGAATGGAGACCCAGCCTAAGCCCTGCCTCACTGGCAAAGGCAGGCCCACAGATGACTATAGGCATTACCCCCTGGGTCCTGTACAGGATTTCCAGCCATTTATTTGCATCACTCAATCAGTACAATTATTTAGTCAGTGACCAATGGAAAGGAAATATAAAGACTGCGTTACCTTCGGAGACATCTTCTTCCACAGCTCCCTTCACCTGAGAAAAACACCATTGAATATCATTGCCTCCACCAGCTCCTGGGGGGAGAAGAAAGAGTATTAGGATTAGAAGAGTCATCTCCATACTGCGGCACACATTACTAGTCTGCAGGTACATCAACCACTACAGATCGGGGGAGTCCTTTAATCCGGCATCATATGTCTGACCACACCAACCTGCCACTAGAATAGTCCCATGGCGGATTAGAGAGAAGCTGTCCTCTCTCCTGACAGGTCTCTTAAGAGGAAATATCCTCCATGATCTTTTCTTAGAACTCTGTGTTATACTGTTCCTCTGTTATTCCTCCTGGAACTGCATTACTGAATTTACAATTTTAGTGTCGGAGTTTGTCCAAGCCATAAGGTATGTTCACACAGCATATATTTGGCTGATCAGCGGCGTGTCTTATGCTGTGGGCTGTGCAGCAAGATCTATCAGGATGCTTATTCTTTGTTTTCCGGCCTCCGTCTCCCATTATATTCAAGGCCGTATCAGGATGGAATTTGGCACTAAATTTTAGGCTAAAGCCCCACATTGCAGAAACGCAGCTTTTTTTTGTTGCGGTTTTTTGAGCCAATGCCAAGAGTGGATTGAGGAGAAGGGAGAAGTAGAAGAAGCTTCCTATATATTTACCAGTCCATTTGAAGCCATTCTTGGCTTTGGCTCAAAAAACCGCAACAAAATCTGCAACAAAAAAATCTGCGTTTCCGCAGGAGGGACAACTGAGGAATGGTACAACAGACGATTATTCCAAGATTTACTTTTCATGGGGAATACAAGAATTTATCAAAACAAATGTCAGGACATCAGGAAGGACCTCTGTAATGTGAATATGTACGTGTCCCAGTCTGGAGGTCCAGAGGGTGCACAGTATCAGAAATACGGGTATATGGCCTGAAAATAGGAGAGGTGCACCAGGGACTAAGACTGTGTATACCGGCCAAAGAGGGGCAGCGCACCGGGCACTGAGGCTGGGTATATGCCAATGAACCTCAGGCCAGGAATCTATTGTGTGCCGGTATCAGCCATTCTTCTCCTAACTTTCCTTGTTTTCTTCTCCCAGCCGATTCCAAGATAATTCGTTTCTCATGTATGTAAATGAGCACCACGGAGAACCCGAGCTCCCCTCTTGGTCGTCCGTCTTCTCAGTTCTCGCTGGCACTGAATTCTCACCACTGCGCAATCGGGCCGCCATTTTCCGGTGGTCTGACACATGTGCGCGGCAGAGCCGATTGCGCATGCACAGTGGTGAGAATTCACCGAGAGAGAAGTAAGAAGGCCAAGAGGAGAGTCACCGCAACGGCCAAAGGGGCGCTGATAAGTGATGACGCGATGGGTGCTCGCTGAAGAGAAGGTACGCCCCGGGGGCTCCTTGGTGCTCATTTACATACATGAAGAAACAAATTATCTTGGAATCGGCAGGGAGAAGAAAACAAGGAAAGGTAGGAGAAGAATGGTCTTTTTAAAGGCCATTCCAATGTGCCATTAGCTTAAAAGTGGTTTTGTGAATGATAGACTCCCTTTAAGAAGTCATTCACCAGCAGAAGTCTTGTGGTCTGTAAATTAGGGATCGGAAGGCCTAGACCCATCACTATGGTTTGCCTGCCCTCCATAGAAAGAAAATACACCTTGGGCTATTTCATATGAATGAGTCTATAAAAGCCATGGTACATGGCCGATGTCTAGTGTCTGATCCACTGCTAGGCCTTGTTCACACATCAGATTTGACACCGAACCAGACGACAATCCACATCCAGTACAAGAGTGTGGTTTCTACAACCCTGTTCAGACGTAGTGGGGCGATAGAAACTGCGCATTACTAGAATGAATGACCAGGGCTTAGGGCAAGTGAGCCCTGTATTTCCGCAGCAAAAATTTGTAAAATACATTAGGTTAGGGAAAGACTCCCAAGCGGATCATCCACATTATATACAGATCCTGCTCAAAAGAACGGGGGTCCCACGTCCCCACATGCACGCTGTTGCTCCATTTATCTTTAGGGACCAAAGATTGTGGAGTAGAGCGCCATCACATGGAGAAGAGTGGCAGCACGTGTGATTAGCCCTGCATGCCAACAAAGGGACTCCGAACAGAGCCCCAACCGATCTAACCATTATCCCCCTATCCAAGTTTTATTACCAGGATAACCCTTTATAAACATATCCACCTTTTGCAAAAACTACAACTCCCATCATGCCCTGATAACAGGCAACGAAGAGCTAACTGCTGGCACTCACAGCTGTATGGCAGCCGTCCAGCACCGCTGTCCCTGCGTGGGTCATCTCTAGCAAAGAATTACGATCCTAAAAAGATGGATTGACTTCTACGGCATGGAGGCCGGCCCGGGAATGACTTCTACAGCTTAGGTTTACCCGTGGCGGACTGAAATGGAAGCGGCAAAAAGTGGCACAGTAGGGAGACAAAGGAACAGTAAGGGTTAAATTTGACTTCCAAAAGCGTCTGCCATAGTGATACCCCCCCCTCATTTTAATAAGGCTTCTCGTAAGTCTGGCTGCTTTACTCCACTCACTCCAAGCAATCTGCGAAGACGTCTTAAGACAGCTATTAGGAAGCCAAGCGTTTCCTACACATCCACCGAGACGTTGTCCTTACACTACCACTCCTAGTGGATACTCTACCCAGAAAGACGGCTCTCGGAGAAAACTTCAGAAACATGGGATAGCGCCTTGGGAACACAGCTGCCATTCACAGAGATCCCGCACCGCCCTCGCCATACAGAGTTCCTGCTGACACAGGAAGGAGCCGCGTCTCAATCTCCTCGCCCCTCGGGAGGATCAGGCGCTCGACCCTGCCATGTAATGACATGCCCGGCACAACCAGTGCCCAGAGGGGGGAGACAGAGGCATGAGACATGTACTCCGGCTAACAAGGGGTTAAAGGACCCCTGTGACGGATGGGCTTTGTCAGGAGGCTGAGGAGGGGGGGATGGGGGGGCGACCAACACAATGTACGTGCAAAATAAAGGCTAGACCCTCCCCGCAGGAAGATGATGCAGGGCTGGTTAGGAGCAGGCATCCGGTCCTGGAAAGGTTATGTGCATGATAGGAGCAAAATCCTTAAAGATGCCTGGGGAGGAGAGGGGGTACGGGAAGTCCTGTGAATGCTACAGTAATGTAGGGGCTGCTAAAATGGCCAAGAATGGAATATACAGACAAAATACATCCATGTATGCCTATACAATAAACCCCAAATGCCGACATCACCTCACAGTGACATCACAGGGTGTTGCTTATGTCACCATACAGTGCTACACCCATCTGGCCTACAGCAATTCTAGGCAGAAACACTACAAGTCCCCTAAAGGAGAACTACTACTCCCAGCATCTGTGGTGCTCCCACTGTGAAAGGGAGTCCTTACTGTAAAAGGCAACAGATACGTATTCTAAGGGCATATTCACACACACAGCAGTCATGTCACAATTCACTTCAACGAAATTGCACAAAACACGCGGTTTCGCCTTGATTTGACTGAATATACCCTAAAAGACTTACACCTTAGTACCATGTAAAGACTGTATGATGTCAGAGACTATCGTATCGGCCCCATTCACACATGTCGGGTCTGACACTAGGACAGTCCTCGCTTGGGGTTTCTGCAACCTTGTCCACGCGTTACGTAAAACGTCCTAGCAGAAACAGCCAGGGAGCGGCTCTACTGAATAGCAGTGATCCTGCCTCCTGATGACCCATAGCCCCCGGGCAAACACCCCGCCGCCCCCACCACCCCCGGGCAAACACCCTGCCACCCCCGGGCAAACAACCCGCCGCCCCCGGGCAAACAACCCGCCGCCCCCGGGCAAACAACCCGCCGCCCCCGGGCAAACACCCGGCCGCCCCACCACCCCCGGGCAAACACCCGGCCGCCCCCACCACCCCCGGGCAAACACCCGGCCGCCCCACCACCCCCGGGCAAACACCCGGCCGCCCCCACCACCCCCGGGCAAACACCCCGCCGCCCCCACCACCCCCGGGCAAACACCCCGCCGCCCCACCACCCCCGGGCAAACACCCCGCCGCCCCACCACCCCCGGGCAAACACCCCGCCGCCCCCACCACCCCCGGGCAAACACCCGGCCGCCCCACCACCCCCGGGCAAACACCCGGCCGCCCCCACCCACCCCCGGGCAAACACCCCCGCCGCCCCACCACCCCCGGGCAAACACCCCGCCGCCCCACCACCCCCGGGCAAACACCCGGCCGCCCCACCACCCCCGGGCAAACACCCGGCCGCCCCCACCACCCCCGGGCAAACACCCGGCCGCCCCCAC
The DNA here is from genome assembly GCA_947044405.1 of Leptodactylus fallax. Taxonomy (NCBI): domain Eukaryota; kingdom Metazoa; phylum Chordata; class Amphibia; order Anura; family Leptodactylidae; genus Leptodactylus; species Leptodactylus fallax. The sequence goes on from CAMRHE010000484.1 coordinate 651,865, forward strand.
CACCCCCGGGCAAACACCCCGCCGCCCCCACCACCCCCGGGCAAACACCCCGCCGCCCCCACAACCCCCGGGCAAACACCCCGCCGGCCCCCGCCCCACGCGTAAACACCCCGCCGCCCCCACAACCCATGCGCAAACACCCCGCCGCCCCCACAACCCACACACAAACACCCCGCCGCCCCACAACCCACGCGCAAACACCCTGCCGCCCCACAACCCACGCGCAAAATCCCCGCCGCCCCAGAGCCAATGCACAAACACCCTGCCGCCTGCCAGCCCCTTGCGCAAACACCCTGCCGATCCACAGCCCACGGGCAAACACCCTGCCGCAGCCTGTCGGCCCACAGCCCATGCGCACACGCCCAGCCACCACCTCTCTCCCCCTGCGGGCCCACGTGCAAAAACCCTGCCACTTGTCGGCCCACAACCCTGGCGCAAACACCCTGCAGCTGCCGCCTGTCAGCTCCCGCGCAAACACCCTGCTGCCCGCCAGACCATAGTCCAGCATAAAGTCTGCATTTAGATGGAATTTGACATCCGATGGCTCCTGAATATTAAGACTTGGGAGCGACAGTGATATTTCCAGCCATAGACAGACTCTACTGTGTAAATGGGACCTGAGCTGAGCAGAGCTTCACGGCGGCATTAAGCCCTACTACAGAGTACTATTTCATGGCACGGAAAGTTCCATTGATCTATGACTTGGAAAGAATCCCTGGTCACATGGGCCTATAAAGCAGTGACAGGGCGGGTCACATGGGCCTATAAAGCAGTGACAGGGCGGGTCACATGGGCCTATAAAGCAGTGACAGGGCGGGTCCTGACAGGGCGACACTCCTGAGGTGACTCTACTGAAACTGAAAGGGGTTGTACCAAGTCCACCACAGGACGGCCATAGGTTTTGCTGTTGTGTGCCCCCATTCCTGTGATAGTGGGGAGCCCAGTGGTCGGACCCCCAGCCATCACTGAACAGGGGATAGATTTCATTCCGACCCCAAGACGCCTCCCAGGTAACAATGACAGATAAGACATCACGTGTCTGTTACCTGGAAGGCGTCTAGTTGTGTTTTTCACAGCTAGCACACTGACCTATACACACGCCTGGGGCATACGAGACGGTTTTGTGGCCTGGGCTCTCTGTAACAAATCATTGGGTCCGTGGAGGCACGGGCGACATATGGCGATCATTCATGTGCCGTCCGTGACGTTTTACCGCAGACCCAGCACGTTTGTGTGCACGCAGTCTTATTAACACCAAGGTAGCAACTGTGCTGGCAAAAACACAAGGCTTGTGCGATGCAGCAAATACTGCGACACAACTGTGCAGTGTGCATACGACCACTGAATATACCAACAGTGCCGTGCAACAAGGAATGGCAGACGGCTACACAGCGGCTGTGGCACTGAAGGGGGCAGCGACGCACTGTCCGTGTCACACCCACGTAGATGTGGTTATGATGCCATTCACAAAATGATACCACATTGTAGGGTCCGGAAACACAAACCTGACGGATTTCTGCCGATCGGCACGTATGGAAACTCATGGGTCGCAACGTGGCCACATTCACTTTCATTCGGCGTGATAAAACACAGATTTTTGCCCACCAAACAACCCGTGCCTCATACTTTATGGGAGACCATCTAACCAGGCTCATCTCAAGGGGGGCAATAAGAAAACAAATGGCGGCGCTGTCAGCACATGGGGTCAGGAAGAGTTATATAAGGGAAACCGCTACTGGTATCAATATGGAATATAATAGATGTATGTATATATATATACCCAGTACAGATAATATACATAGGTGTACACACAAGTAAATATACAACGTCACAGATGTACATTACACAAATACAGAAACATTATATACAGGTCATTATACACACTCAGATATATATATATATATATATATTATAGATACAGCATACACATAGACCAGCCATGCACACTGACACGTATATCCTGACACTAGGTACCCCTCCATTTGTAGCAGGTCACCTATATACATATATACCAATGCCAGGAGCCTCTCCATTTCCAGCAGATCACCTATATGCAAATAGACCAACACCTGGTCACCTATATAATAAATATACTGACAGCAGGAGCCCCTCCATCCCCAGCAGGTCACCTATAGATATATATACAGACACCAGGATCCCCTCCATCCCCAGCAAGTCACCTATATACATATATAAAGACACCAGAAGCCCTTCCATCCCAGCAGGTCACCTATAGACATATATACAGACACCAGAAGCCCCTCCATCCCCAGCAGGTCACCTATAGACATATATACAGACACCAGGATCCCCTCCATCCCCAGCAAGTCACCTATATACAGACACCAGAAGCCCTTCCATCCCAGCAGGTCACCTATAGACATATATACAGACACCAGGATCCCCTCCATCCCCAGCAAGTCACCTATATACAGACACCAGAAGCCCTTCCATCCCAGCAGGTCACCTATAGACATATATACAGACACCAGGATCCCCTCCATCCCCAGCAAGTCACCTATATACAGACACCAGAAGCCCTTCCATCCCAGCAGGTCACCTATAGACATATATACAGACACCAGGAGCCCCTCCATCCCCAGCAAGTCACCTATATACATATATACAGACACATGAGCCCCTCCATCCCCAGCAAGTCACCTATATACATATATAAAGACATCAGGAGCCCCTCCATCCCCAGCAGGTCACCTATATACATATATACAGACACAGGAGCCCCTCCATCCCCTGCAGGTCACCAATACAATAAGACACAGGAGCCCCTCCATCCCCAGCAAGTCACCTATATACATATATACAGACACATGAGCCCCTCCATCCCCTGCAGGTCACCTATATACATATATACAGACATCAGGAGCCCCTCCATCCCCGGCAGGTCACCTATATACAGACACGAGCCCCTCCATCCCCAGCAAGTCACCTATATACATATATACAGACACATGAGCCCCTCCATCCCCAGCAAGTCACCTATATACATATATACAGACACATGAGCCCCTCCATCCCCTGCAGGTCACCTATATACATATATACAGACATCAGGAGCCCCTCCATCCCCTGCAGGTCACCTATATACATATATACAGACATCAGGAGCCCCTCCATCCCCAGCAAGTCACCTATATATATACATATATACAGACATCAGGAGCCCCTCCATCCCCAGCAGGTCACCTATATACATATATACAGACACATGAGCCCCTCCATCCCCAGCAAGTCACCTATATACAGACACCAGGAGCCCCTCCATCCCCAGCAAGTCACCTATATACATATATACAGACACAGGAGCCCCTCCATCCCCAGCAAGTCACCTATATACATATATACAGACACAGGAGCCCCTCCATCCCCAGCAAGTCACCTATATACATATATACAGACATCAGGAGCCCCTCCATCCCCAGCAAGTCACCTATATACATATATACAGACACAGGAGCCCCTCCATCCCCAGCAAGTCACCTATATACATATATACAGACACAGGAGCCCCTCCATCCCCAGCAAGTCACCTATATACATATATACAGACACATGAGCCCCTCCATCCCCAGCAAGTCACCTATATACAGATATACAGACACAGGAGCCCCTCCATCCCCAGCAAGTCACCTATATACATATATACAGACACAGGAGCCCCTCCATCCCCAGGTCACCTATATACATATATACAGACATCAGGAGCCCCTCCATCCCCAGCAGGTCACCTATATACATATATACAGACATCAGGAGCCCTTCCATCCCCAGCAAGTCACCTATATACAGACACATGAGCCCCTCCATCCCCAGCAGGTCACCTATATACATATATACAGACACATGAGCCCCTCCATCCCCTGCAGGTCACCTATATACATATATACAGACATCAGGAGCCCCTCCATCCCCAGCAGGTCACCTATATACATATATACAGACACATGAGCCCCTCCATCCCCAGCAGGTCACCTATATACAGACATCAGGAGCCCCTCCATCCCCAGCAGGTCACCTATATACATATATACAGACATCAGGAGCCCCTCCATCCCCTGCAGGTCACCTATATACATATATACAGACATCAGGAGCCCCTCCATCCCCAGCAGGTCACCTATATACATATATACAGACACAGGAGCCCCTCCATCCCCAGCAGGTCACCTATATACATATATACAGACACATGAGCCCCTCCATCCCCTGCAGGTCACCTATATACATATATACAGACATCAGGAGCCCCTCCATCCCCTGCAGGTCACCTATATACATATATACAGACATCAGGAGCCCCTCCATCCCCTGCAGGTCACCTATATACATATATACAGACATCAGGAGCCCCTCCATCCCCAGCAGGTCTCCTATATACATATATACAGACACATGAGCCCCTCCATCCCCTGCAGGTCACCTATATACATATATACAGACATCAGGAGCCCCTCCATCCCCTGCAGGTCTCCTATATACATATATACAGACACATGAGCCCCTCCATCCCCAGCAGGTCACCTATATACATATATACAGACACAGGAGCCCCTCCATCCCCTGCAGGTCACCTATATACATATATACAGACACAGGAGCCCCCTCCATCCCCAGCAGGTCACCTATATACATATATACAGACATCAGGAGCCCCTCCATCCCCAGCAGGTCACCTATATACATATATACAGACACATGAGCCCCTCCATCCCCTGCAGGTCACCTATATACATATATACAGACATCAGGAGCCCCTCCATCCCCTGCAGGTCACCTATATACATATATACAGACATCAGGAGCCCCTCCATCCCCTGCAGGTCACCTATATACATATATACAGACATCAGGAGCCCCTCCATCCCCAGCAGGTCTCCTATATACATATATACAGACACATGAGCCCCTCCATCCCCTGCAGGTCACCTATATACAGACCATCAGGGGCCCCCCCACCCCCGCGAGGTCTCCTATATACATATATACAGACACATGAGCCCCTCCATCCCCAGCAGGTCACCTATATACATATATACAGACACAGGAGCCCCCCCCCCTCCATCCCCGAGGTCACCATACACCATACAGACATCAGGAGCCCCTCCATCCCCAGCAGGTCACCTATATACATATATACAGACACAGGAGCCCCTCCATCCCCTGCAGGTCACCTATATACATACATACAGACATCAGGAGCCCCTCCATCCCCTGCAGGTCTCCTATATACATATATACAGACACAGGAGCCCCTCCATCCCCTGCAGGTCTCCTATATACATATATACAGACACATGAGCCCCTCCATCCCCTGCAGGTCACCTATATACATATATACAGACATCAGGCGCCCCTCCATCCCCAGCAGGTCACCTATATACATACATACAGACATCAGGAGCCCCTCCATCCCCTGCAGGTCACCTATATACATATATACAGACATCAGGAGCCCCTCCATCCCCTGCAGGTCTCCTATATACATATATACAGACACATGAGCCCCTCCATCCCCAGCAGATCACCTATATACAGACATCAGGAGCCCCTCCATCCCCAGCAGGTCACCTATATACATATATACAGACATCAGGAGCCCCTCCATCCCCTGCAGGTCTCCTATATACATATATACAGACACATGAGCCCCTCCATCCCCAGCAGGTCTCCTATAGAGCAGCAGCCCCTCTCACACACACCCAGGACACTATAGATCCCGTTCACACACGCATATATCCGCCCGGCTCTCCGGCGTGCCCTCACATCCACAATCCTCCGCACACATAACACACACCGCTCCCGCTCCACAATGTCCCCGCCATTATCCCGGGCCCGGGCTTTTCTCTCACCCGCCATGCTGCCCCCTGGCCACTGCTGGTCCCGGGCTCCAGATGGAGGCGGATACCGGGGAGGCCGCTGCCCGGGGCGGGAGGACCGGACTCTGAGGCCGCGGCTTCAAGATGGAGGCCGCAAGCACGGTGACGTCACTGGGCAAGGACCGGAGGCGGGGCTTCGGCAGAGGGCGGGTCTAGAGTGACGGAAGGTCAGTACGTCTTCAGAGGGATGGAGGGGAGAAGGAGGAGGTGTATAGTATATAGTATAGAGAGTACAGTGCGGGGTCCTGTGTGACTACCTGACTAGTCACCATCACTAGTAGTCCCCTGTACTGCACTTACCAGGACAGTGCTTAAAGGGGGTTTCCATGTTAGACATTTATCAGTATGCCCGGAGAGGTCATCACTTAGTGATTGGTGGGGGTCAGACCATCAGGACCCCCAAGGATCTACAGAATAAAGGGGTCCTATTCACTTGTATGGACCTAAGTGACGCTGTCTCATTGTGGCCACCGTGCTGTGCAGCCAAGGGCATAGCTATAGCTGGTGCAATGGTAGCAGTCACTATTGGGACATAAGAGGGCCCCAAAGACCCCTCTGCCACACTAACTAGCACAAATAGGGGCCCCATTACTGATTTTGTATTGGGGCCCACATGGTCAAAAAGGGCCAGAAATGGGGTGGTTTTATGTCCCGTATTCAAAGAGTTAAAGGGGTTTTCCACAATGTATTCATTGCAGATCAGACGGGGTCCGACGCTTACGCATCACAGGTCATGTGACGTCGTATTCATTGGTCACCGGGCCTAATCTCAGCGCAGTCCCATTGATACCAAGCTCAGGCACTATGCCAATGCTTGGTAAGTAGTAAAGAGGCTCACCCAAACGCTACGGCCTCTTCAAACAGCAGATTGGTGGGAGTCCCCTATGTCGGACCCCAACGATCTACAATGGATGACCTATCCTAAAGATTTTCTAGAAATTACTATTGAAGGAATTTTCATATTGATAACCTATCTGAAAGATAAGTCATCAGTATGTGATATGTCGAGGTCCAACACCCAGACTCCGCACAGATCAGCTGTTCTAGGAGCCTCCAGGTGCCCAAAGTTGCTAATGGATGGACGGCACTCAGCCCCGCTCCTATTCAAGTAATAGGCATGGCCCAGCAACCTTGTTCACTGCATAGTGGTGGTTCCGGTGAACTGCGGTGCCGCTCTTATTACACATTGCCCATCCACTAGAAGCTTCTGACACCCGGAGGCTGCAGAGCTGCTGATCTGTGTGGGGTCTGGGTATTCTATAGACAGGTCATCTGTATGAAAAATCGATTTGTGGTTGGAAACCCCTTTAGGATAAGGCCCCACTTAGCGGGCCGCAGCAAAAAGCGATGTGGGAAAAACCATGGCGTCAATTCATTGCGGTTTTTCTCACATCTCTTTTCACAGGAGGTCCGCAGAGGTTTCCTTTATGTTTCCATTATACCTATAGGGAAACCGTCTGCGTTTCAGTAGGTATAATGGACATGCTGCAACACTACAACGATTTTGGAAATCGCAGCGTGTCCGCATAGCGTATTTTCCCGCACTGTGGGGATGGGATGCGCTAGAATCCCATACACTATACAGTAACCGTAAAACGCTGCGTTTGCACTACATGGGACCCTGACCTTTAGCACAGGCCCCACGTTGCGGAAAGGCAGCTTTTTGTGTTGCAGATTTTGCTGCAATATTTAGAGCCAAGAATGGCTACAGAAGGAATGGGAAATATAAAGGAAGTTCTTATACTTCTACCCCCTGCTCAATCCACTCCTGGCTTTGGCTCAAAATACAGCCGCAAAATCTGCAACAAAAAAAAGCTGCGTTTCCGTAAGTGGAGCTTCAGCCTTAAAGGGAGTCTGTCAGCAGGAAAAATTGTATCAGACTAATGACAGCACCTTGTAGGGCAACTTCTACACTTTCCAAATTTCTTACTTTGCTTTGCAGCTCCATTTTCTTGAAAATCAGAATTTTATTCTTATGGAGATTAACTGAAAAGGGCTTTAGGGGCGTTTGAAAATGGATATACAAAAAGAAAAAAATGTTCATGAAAATGGAGCTGCAATGCAGAATAAGGCATCTTTGGAAAATGTAGAAGTTGCCCTACAAGGTACTGTCATTAGATACCCATTTTTCTGCTGAGAGACTCCCTTTAAAGCTGCAGTGAGATCCTACAATATAAATTGAAATATTACACCTAGAAAACCCGCACCGCAGGTTAATTTGTGAGTTTTTTTGTGCGTATCCACTTTGCTGATACTATATATTGCAGCAGATTAGCCTCAGTTATGTCCACAAGGGCTGTCCTGCAAGCATGCAAGTCCCATGTGGACAAACCTTAAAGGGGTGAACAACAGTTGTGCGGCAGAAAGTGGCCTGGCGTTTTGAGACCTCATTGGTCATGTGGGTACTGCGACAGGTGGATGGGAGGGCAGAGGAAATAGGTGGAGGGGAAAGGGTTGGATACTGTGACCACTGACAGGAGGACGCACAGAGGAGTCGGACGCAGCTCCCTTTGACAACATGCAATAGCTTTCTGTAAAACAACTACTTTTTCGGGATCACGTGATCACTCTTTTGATCGGGCGGTCACAGGGTCTTTGTTAATGGAAACAAAGTAGTAATTTACTTTTGTGTTATAAGCGCAATGCTTATTCCTCCAGAGAACCCCTTAAGGCTGCACTCAGGAATATGGACTTCGGTTTTTCTATTCCACCATAGGAACATAAAACCACAAGATTGGGAAGGATCCAATACATAATGGACACCATCAGAGCCTGACAGATCCCATTCATTATAATGGGGTCCATCAGGTTTCCATTATGGTGTCCATCTTATTTCCAGATGACAGAGTAGAGCTTGTAGGACTTTTCTGTCCAGGATATCCTCAGGATAGATAGGTGATATGTATGATCCCAGGGAGGGGTCTTGTGTATATACACTGGTGGGCACCATGGTAGCTCATTGGTTAGCATTGTTGCCTTGCCTTGTATGTTGTATGTTTGTATGTTCTCCGTGGGTTTTTTCAGGGTACTCCAGTTTCCTCCTACTTGCCAAATGATATACTGATAGGGAATGTAGCTTGTGAGCCCTATATGGGACAATGCCTGACAATGTCAGTGGTGCTTTACATAATAAATCCTGTGGATAGGTGATAATGATGGTGCGGATCTTTTGCAGATGGCGTCTACGGCCCGGACCCTTGTCAATAAAAATTACGGATGTGTGTAAGAGGCCTTTGAAATGAATGGGTCTGTGTACCATCCACAATTACAGACCCCTAAATGCGAACAATATACTGAAAACAACTACGGTTGTGTGTATGAGGCCTAAGTTAGAAGGGATCCCAGCTGTTACAAGGGGCCACGAATCCCAGTCCAGGACAACCATGTGCTGTCCCTAGAGATGAATAGGAGTGTGTTCAGATGTTCCTGGCATTCTACTCTCCAGCCAAGGAACCTTTGTTCCTGACAGTAGGGGGTCCTAGAGGCTGGATTCTCTCCTGAATTACTTTACTATGGGTGGGTTCACACTTGCGGCGGCACTGCGTCTGCCACGAATCCGACCTAAATGTCGGAAAACTGGATAGGGAAATGTTTGCAACGCTTTGCTTAAAAACCCATTCACTTCTATGGGTTTTTAAAGCAAAGCGCGGGTGTGCATGTCCGACTTTGTTTCCAGCGAAAAGAAAAAGGCTTTGCAGCTCAGAGGGTGTAAGCGCACACCTGCGCATTGCTTTAAAAACCCATTCTAGTGAATGGGGTTTTAAGCAAACCTTTCCCTATCCAGTTTTCCGACATTTAGATCGGATTTGCGGCGGACGGAGTGCCACCGCAAGTGTGAACCCACCCTTACCTGTCGGAATTGTATTGGTAGAGTTAAGGTTTCGGGGAGAAGGTTGAAGGGATATCCTTTCCTTTGTTTTATACCTATATACAGGTATCCCTTAAGTTGGACCCCCAGGGACCAATATGTTATGATATAGCCTAGCGATATTCCATAACATTCTCAGGTTCCATTGGAGACTCTGTCGCAGAAACTGCCAAAGGGGGTCCATCGGTCTCCATGTGTAACCGCTGTTTCGGTGATCCGGCTCCCCGTTGTTCAGGTCCGATTGACGGAAACCATGGCTCAGATATGAACGTAGCCTAAGGCTCTGTTCACACCAGGTATAGCTATAGGGGGTGCAGAGGTAGAAATCGCTACTGGGCCCTGGAGACTTAGGGGGCCCAAAAGCCTTTCTTCAACACATGAAAATACCAGCCTTATAGATAACACATGGTAACTGGGGGCCCCATTATATATTTTATACTGAGGCCCAAGGAGCTTCAGGTTTTGCCCCTGTTTCACGCCATACTCTCCACAGCAGTTTCATGCTGTATCTACTAAAAATATTTTTTTTAGGGTCAACCTTAAAGCGTCCTCACTGGGCTGAGGAAAACCTCTACCACCACCACAGTATTCCTCCATAGCCTTGTACTGTCATAGGAGGCATTCCTCGCAGCCCAGCGATGACTGTAGAATATAATGATGTCATGACATTTAGCAGAGACTTGTCCATCATCTATCTCCATTGAAAAGTATGTGACGCTAGCCCATGCTTAGTGTGAGGAGGCTGATGCGTGGGTCTTATCACATGACCTTCCGTCGTCCGCCATGACCAGACTGGAGCTCTTGTGTTATCTGTCGAGATTGCGTTGCCTGAAGAGTTCTAATCCCATTACATTGGTAAGTTACTCACACAGCGTTCCCATTCCCGTTCCCATTAAAGTGGCCAGTCCCTTTAAGAGGTCATAAAGACTCACTATCCTACTGAATTACCCCTAAAGCCGTCCATTAGATTTGCGTCACCTGAAATAGCCAATTTGCTCACGGTTGGCAGCAGACTTTAGTCTGCCAACAGTTCAGCCATGCTGGAATTTTTTGGCCGTCATGATTGTCCACTTTTTGAAAAAAAAAAATTTTTAACAAACGAACAGTTTGGGAAACTGGAAAAAAAAAATCACTATGAGATGGAATTAGGAACCAACTGAATTTGTACCATTTTCTTATGGGTTTTGCTTTTAAGGTATTCACTGTGCAGCAGTATGATCACGTCATACCACACTGGCATAGTTTTTATTGCGTTTTAATACCTTACAAAAATCCAAAACTTGAAAAATAAAAAAAAATAAAAATAAAACATTTCTTTGAATTGCCATATTCTGAAACCTTTTTTATTTTTTTTTTTTTTTTTTAAAGATTCCATATGGGGTCTGATTGGCCATACAATATACTTCAATACTAATGCATTGCTGTATATTGTAAAATTCATTCATTTCTATTACACAATGGCATCCTGTAATAGAACCATAGGCCTGCGGGGTAATGGTTCGACGCCGGGGGCGGCGATCCTAGTTATTATGGCGACGCAATGACCAAGGCACCTGAAGAATAAAATGCCCGTAAATAGTTTCTGACTGCGGGCATTGCCACTCTATCTCTTCTGCGTAAAACTGTGGAGACCTGGTGGCTATGGCACCCTCTAAGAGCCCTTACATCGTGGTAATAGAAGGGTCCTCTGTACAGGGTCCCCATCTTTTGGCCAGAGTGGGCAGCACCTACAAAGAGCGCTCTGGAGGACTTGTCCTGTCCTGCACTACACAGAAAACCTATTGATATGGATGGACACTGTGTAATGCATAATTTCACCTGTGGTGGTGCTGCAGGGAAATGAAATACTTACTGCTAGGCTTCCTCACAGATAAAGACTGATTTTTGGAGAACACCTTATTGTCAACGGACCCTTCTAACAAGTAGGGATTGCCCAAAGTGTACAGGGGGAGAGAAGCAGAGACTTGGTGCTGCAGCTAGCAGTAAGTCTTCTCTCTCCCCCAAGTGCTTTCTTCACATCAGTACTCTCTATAATATCCTATAGGGTTATACAGTCCCTGACAGAAGTTCTGTCGCTTATCCATGTTGTAAAATCAAAAGCTTATAACCTGACTTTAAATTCATCCATTGGTTTTAGAAATGACTCATGAAAGCTGAAACCCTCCCAAATGATTTTTTGGTGAAGAAAATAAATTGGCTTCACTGCTGAAATATTCATCATTTAATGAACACAGAAAGGTCAGATTTTGGCAAGACAAAAGTTTTGTCGCCTTGTCATATAATGCGCCCAATACTAGTTTAAAGCCTCACCTGTGCTCACTAATTGATCGGTTAATTAGTGGGTGTGTATAAAAAGAACTCCAGCACCCCAGACCTTCACTTGAATTACAACTTCACCTCTGACAACATGCCAAAAATCAACCCTGCGACCAAAGCCTTGATTATCAAGAGGCTGAAGACCAGATCCACTGCAGAGGTGGCTGGCACCTTTAATGTGTCTCTGCGTCAAGTACAAAGAATTAAAAAAAGATTTGAACAGACTGGAGATGTTTTTGACAAGCCCAGGTCCGGCAGACCCCGCAAGACAACTGCTCAGGAGGAACGTTTGTTGGTTAGAAAATCAAAAGCCAGCCCCTCTTCCACTGCAGCAGCGCTCCAACAGGCCCGGTCACCTCAAGTCCCTGTGTCAACTAGAACAGTTTGTAGGATTCTGTCTCGAAATGGCCTCCATGGTCAAATCAGTGCCCAGAAGCCAGCACTAAACAAAAGGCAATTAAAAAAACGTGTGGCATTTGCCAAGGCCCACAGCCTGCTAAACGGATGGACGCTGGAAAAGTGGCAGAAGGTGGATTTCTCAGATGAAGCCGCCGCAAATACTGCAGGAGACCTACTGGAGCCCGTATGGATCCAAGATACACCCAGAAAACAGTTAAGTTTGGTGGTGGAAAGATCATGGTCTGGGGTTACATTCAGTATGGGGGTGTGCGAAACATTTGCAAGGTGGAAGGCAATATCAGTAGCCTAAAATATCAAGAAGTATTAGCTTCCTCTTACATTCCCAATCATAAAAGGGGTCACATTTTGCAGCAGGATGGTGCTCCATCTCATCCATCCATCTCTACATTAAAGTTCCTCAAGGCAAAGAAGATCAAGGCGCTCCAGGACTGGCCAGCCCCGTCACCAGACATGAACATCATTGAGCATGTTTGGGGTAGGATGAAAGAGGAAGCTTGGCAGACAAAACCAAAGAATCTTGATGAACTCTGGGAGGCATGGAAGACGGCATTCTGTGCTATTCCTGATGACTTCATCAATAAATTGTATGAATCATTGTTGAAACGCATGGATGCAGTCCTTCAAGCTCATGGAAGTCACACAAAATATGAAATATGGCTCTAATAGCAGCACAACTTCATTCACCAATGTTAGGAAACATATCTTTGTTTTTGAACAGAATTATTGGTTTGATTTTCACATTACTTTATGTGTGCGACAAAACTTTTGTCTTGCAAAATCTGACCTTTCTGTGTTCATTAAATGATGAATATTTCAGCAGTGAAGCCAATTTATTTTCTTAACCAAAAAATCATTTGGGAGGGTTTCAGCTTTCATATGAGTCATTTCTAAAACCAATGGATGAATTTAAAGTCAGGTTATAAGCTTTTGATTCCACAACATGGATAAGCGACAGAATTTCTGTCAGGGACTGTATGGTGCTACTACTAGAGAGAGTTAGGGAGCAGTATCTGCTATTTTCTCCATGCGCAGTCTCCATCCACCAGATCAGGGACAACCAAGATTTAGAGAAGTACTGTAGTGAACTTTGATGGTGGTGTGAACAAGGCTGGAAATATATGTGCAGTTTGTGAGCCGAAGCCAGAAGTGTATCCAACAGGAAGGAGGAGAGCGCTTTCTGTAGCTTTCCCATTACTTTTTGACCAACGGATCAATTTTTTTAAGTGCCATGAAAACTTGGAAGGATTCACACCTCCATCGATCCTCTGCTGCGTCTGCTCCGGCGCTTACTGGAACCTTACTGGTATCTACATCCTGTATCAAAATCTACATATGTGAAAACAGCCTGACAATTGTAACTCACATATTTGATGTGCCAGGCATAAGAGGAAGTACTTGGCATTTATAGAGATGATCACTTGACATAGTGGTAGGCAAATAAGGATATACTTAATATGCATCCATGGCACAATACATGTAACAGGGAAGGCGTAAACCCTTAACCTTTCAGATATAATGAATCTATAGATACACAGCTCTATGTGTGAACACCGTTTTATGTTAGCGTCATTCTTGTCCGTGGTCTGTGTACGGCATTGTCACCAGGCAAATATTTACTCACTGTAGGGGAAATCTAGTATCTCATGGTAGTCATTCAGATGAATGGGGGCCCATGAAATACAAGCATGGTTAGACGCACTTACCTATTGTGGCCCATAAGGGGAGTCTCTACAGTATGATGACCCTATGACCAAACAGGACAGATGGTCAGGGGTTGTCTTCTAAGGTTGGAGTAGATGAACGCTGCAGGAGAATGTAATGTCCTTGGTTCTTCGACATATGCATTTTCTCAGCGTCCTTCAGTGACATCAGAGTGTTCTCTAGAGCTGTTTGGCCTCGAGTTCCCAGACGATTCTGACGTAGTAGTATGCCAGAGATCTAGGGAGTGGAAGCATCTTGATGTACTATTGCATCAAGGCGATCGCACGTGCATTGACACTGTGCTCACCAGATCACCATCAGAAGACAACTGTAATATACATCCACAACTGCAGGGATTAGAGAAAGCTACCATCCCAGTGGTCACAGCACTGTACAAAGCAAGTGGGCTCTCATGGAATTATAGTTGGGGCTGCCATTAACTAAAAGACATACTGGGATGAGACATAGGTCACCAAATACGTCTCATGTCAGAGTATACAGAGCTATACACTTATTTTAGATCTGCAATACACAGTTTCACTTGTCTCCACCAACACTAAATGACGCGAATACAGGGGGGCAAAATGGTTCTTTGCCATTCCCCCAGTTACCAGTCTGGTTTCTACTTCTTGGTCCCACGCAGGAAACGTCTGGAAATGTCTCCTTAAAAGTGGCGAACACAGCATAGTTACATAGTAGATGTGGTTGGATGAAGACCCAGGTCCAACTTATAACCCTAAGGCGTTGATCCAGAGGAAGACAATAACCCCATGAGTCTGATGTCAATTGCCCCATGTCAGGGGAAAAAATTCCTTCCAAATCTGACGATAAGTATAAATCCGTGGATCAACTTGTCTTTACCAAAATCTAAAACCAATAACATGTAATATTTTTCAAGAAGGGTGTCCAGGTCCTTCTTGATCTTACACATTGAATCCACCATCACCACATCCTGGGGCAGTGACTACCATAGGCTCACTGCTCTTACAGTAAAGAATCTCTGTCGATGTTGCTGTTCAAATGGACAACGTGGCACTTTTTTTTTTTTTTGGTGGAAACAACCGTGCCTCAAAAAATGTGGTACTTTTCAAGACACAAAACTTTCATAAATTCCCCACTTTAACGTGTCCTGCTTTGATCCAAATATATACTGGGTCTGCAATGCCAAGATGAAAAATCAAAAATTTGTGGTCCTAAAAGCCAAAAAAAAGGCCTGATTCTTATGGGAAGCCTACTATCACCAAAATCTCTTCTACACCACTTATATGCTACTGTGGGGACTATTAGTGGCCTAATGAATTTAGCTTTTTTGCGCCAAGAAAATCGACTTTTAATCTGTATGGAAATTAGCTGTTTGGTGCACCTGGGGTTAAAACAGGTGCTCCAGGAGACATGGCCATGCCCAGGGTGCTCCAAAAACTCATTTGGATACAGATTATTATAGACTGAAAGAGGGACCAAATGTGTGGTGAACTTGCGTATAGACCCACCTCCATCTCCATCCACTTCCATTTTGGCTCTGTCCATATTTCTTTGTGCCCCTATACAGTATAACACCCCTATAATGGCCCTGACCACAGTATAATGTTCCCCTCCACTGTATAATGTCCTTCTGGTATCCCCACTGTATGTATAATGTCCCTATCCTGGTGCCTGCACAGTATATATACTCTCCCCTCCTGGCGCCATCACAGTATAATGCCCTCCTCCAGTTGCCCTCACAATATAATGTCCCTATTCTCATGCCTGCACAGTGTATATACTGTCCCCTCCTGGTGCACCCAAAGTATAATGGGAGCAGCAGACACCATGTAAATGACGTCACTACATCACATCTATTGTTCCCAAGACCCCGGGAGCAGAGACAAGGGCCAAATTGTGAGGCAGGGAGTGGACGGCCCAAGCTTCACCTTTGTATTCAACTCATCTGCACCCTCTGGATACTGATGAGTTGAAGCTGGGACATACCTCCCACCGACCAGGACAGTGGGAATCCGGAATCTGGGACTGTCCCGCTCAATCCAGGACGGTTGGGAGACCTGTTATTATGTCACTAACTGTCCCTGCAACAGCATGTAAATAGTTTAGAAGAGGTTGTGGGGTGGTAGACTCCCTTTTAAAAGATATTCACCGGATATGACATACATGTCTCCCAGATGCATGTCCCATCACTGCCCCATCCCCATAAATAATGCAGGGACTCTAACACTATTTTTATTTCTTAAGAACCCCTGCGCTATAGTCACACATGAACGTCATAGAGGATCTAACAAACAAGCATGTGACGGTCTGTGGCCATTTACTAGGCAGACAAAGCCCAGTCTTCTGTTATCTCTAAATTCTGTGTATGTATTGTACCACACTATACTCAGCAGGTGTTAGAGCTCATCCACATGACAAGGCCGTGTGCTCGGCCGTGAAGAATTATGCTTGTGACGGGCGAGTCTACATCCAAGGGTAATCCATTTTCAGGGATGCCTCATAAACTTCAAGTGTAATTCCCATTTTATTTATTTATTTCTTCTTTTTTTGCTATTATGTGCTATTGTCATATACTTTATTAACCTATCTAACTTCCTTTTAATTGAAAACAGGCTATAAAGTTCCCATTAGCAATGCTCTGTCCATATTGGTGCCATTACCCCTCCACTGTCAGAAGAGGAAGCCTTACGAAGGGCCAGCGTCATCGATGATGCTGAGCTGTAAGGCCGGTCCTTCTGGAAATGACCTCTGCAAAGTATATTGAGTTTCTGACTGACCACTTTCTTCTTTGGTACAAAAAGTGCAAAATCATCAATCTCATGCAGCAAAGAAGACCTCTGAGCCATTGGCTGCTATGGGCATAAAAGGAGAGAATCTCATGGTGTGGCCACCATCGTGTCGGACATCAACCCTATTGAGAACCTTTGGAGTATCCTCAAGCAAAAGCTCTATGAGGGTGGGAGACAGGTCACATCCAAACAGCGGCTCTGGGAGACTATTCTGACATCCTACAAAGAAATTCAAGGAGAAACTATCCAAAATCTCTCAAGTTCAATGTGCAGGTGATATCAAAGAAGGGCCCTATTTTATCATGTAACTTGGCCTGTGAAGATGTTTTTGTTTTCAGTAAATGTGACCTCTTAATACTGCAAATTCTACAAATGACCATTTTCGGTTCTTCACAGCCTATAAAATGTTTATAAATTTACAGAATAACATTGGATTCTAATTTTTTTAAAATTGGAAAAAACATGTTACCATTGGGAGGTTTGTCCAATAAACTGTGATTTATGCTCTAGTGCAGTGGTTCTCAACCTTTCTAATGCCGTGACCCCCGCAATACAGTTCCTCATGTTGTGGTGACCCCAAACCAAAAAATAATTTTGGTGGCTACTTCAAAACTGCAATTGTGCTACAGTTATGATTCGGAATGTAAATACCTGATATGCATTATGTATTCTAATTGCTACAAATCAAACATAATTTAAACATAGTGATCTACCCCCTACACAGGTAATGTTATTAACTATGGGGAAATTGAGAATTATTACAGTAATAGTGCCTCCCATATGAGTAATCTTATTACCTGTGTGGCGTCACTATAACTGTAATAGCCCCTCATATACAGACCAAAAACAAAATAGATGCCACACGGCCATTGTTCATATAAATATATCGCTTAACAGTGGCGATAGCCTGACTTCACATAAAGACAGAGAGCAGTAATGGCCAAGCTTCTGGTTAATATGGGCTTGAGTCATATTATAATATTTACCGTATTTTTCGGACTATAAGACACAACGGACTATAAGACGCACCTAGGTTTTAGAGGAGGAAAATAGGGAAAAATATTTTAAGACAAAAAAATGTGGTAAAATGTCTAATATATGGAAGTTGTAGTTTTGCAACAGCTGCAAGGTCACATTGACGGGTGGCCCTGCAGCTGTACGGGGAGGAATAGGGCGTCTTTTTTTGCAGGGCCAGATGTACTTTTTAGTTATGCCATTTTGGGGAATGTCTATTGCTTTGATCACTTTTTATTCAAATCAGAGGCGAAACAGCAAAAAATATGGCGGTTTGGCACTTTAGATTTTTTTTTCCCGCTCTGGTGTTCACCCTAAAAGAAAAATATTTTTATAAGGTTGTAGACCGGGCATTTTCGGACACAGGGATAGCTAATGTGTATGTGTTTCACAGTAATTTTGTACTTTTATATGTATTCTAGGGAAAGTGGGTGAGTTAGAACTTTTTTTTTAATTTTTTTTTACTATTTTATTAGCCCCCCTTCCTTCATGGGGCTTGAACCTGCAATCGTTTGATTGCAAGTCCCATAGACTGCAATACAAGTGTATTGCAGTCTATGGGAGATTCTGTACATTACTACTGAGACTGGTCATAGACCAGTCTCAGTAGTAGTATCCCAGTGACAGGCCTGGGAGCCTTCATTAGGCACCAGGCTGTCACCGGAACAGGTCGACTCCCGTGATCTCGCCGCACGGGGAGTCGACCTGCAACTTACAGATACAGTAGTAATGCCCGCGGTCAGACTCTGATCGCGGGCATTAGCTCCGGGACTCCGCTGTACAGCGGAGGTCCAGTTGCTATGGTGACCGCTCTGCAGCAGAGCGGCCATCATTGTAACAGACCCGGCATCCGCGTAACGGCACGGCGCGGGGCACCCTCTCAGGCATTCAGTTTGGAACGCACATCCATAACGACGTGCGTTCCAGCTGAATAGCGCAACTTCTCAGCGGCTAAAGCCATCGGAAATATGTATTTTCCGATGGCTTTAGGCGACCCCTGTGTTTTGGTCATTCGACCCCCGCGGGGTCGCGACCCACAGGTTGAGAACCGCTGCTCTAGTGGTTGAAGATTTGGACATTATACTGGCTGTCATTTGCATCGACCATTTAGGAAAATCAGAGAAAAATATAATTAATTTGGAACGGGGTGTAATGAGGAATCCATAGCAAGTTCTATTATTTAACAGATTGGTCACACGGACTGTTAAAAAAAATTGTATAGATCCATTATTTTCTATGGGGCCGTGTGGTAGCCATTTAAAAACAGCTAGCAACCCTGTTGTGTGAATAAGCAGCTAGCTGTATACTACAGCTGACATTCTGCTACAAAGGGCGGGATCAAAGACAGCATCTAATGGTTATACAGCGGGAGGGGGCACCTTCTGTCACCCCATTGGTATCCCTGGTGCCAATGGGTTCCCATAGCAGCTGGGGCCTATAGCAGTCCCCTGGTCTGAGCGCAGACATAGAGAGTAGCATGGCTTGGGTTATTTAAGGTACATTTATGTCTTGAATTGGGACACTTGCTATTGGCACCCTGTGGGGCTTCTGTAGCAGGTACAGATTGGGGCTTCTAAAGGGTGACTTTGGGGAGTATCAGTGGTTGGCTCTCTGGAGGACATTGTGGCAGACTAATAGGGGCATCTGAGGTTATGGGGTCCACATAAGCTATTATGATTTGCATACTTTGAATTGTACCTGTTTGTGGTATGTATAATGTATAGTATATATGGTCCGATGTCTGCTGGGTGGCCATTTTGCACAGTGTCCTAGTCAGCCATGATTTCTGTTAGATGCCCCCATACTAGAGATGCACATGCCATACCGTATTCAGTATCATCACTTACATGGCATTCATGGGCAGGGATATCTTGCTTGTGCTCCAGTAGATCCAGCACGTGCACTAAGTGTGAAACTCACCATTATGAATCATGTGTGAACATTGGGGAAAGTGAATTTTAGGAAGCTGCTGTACAGCAGCATTGATGCGTGCGCCACTTGGAAAAGCAGGTGTAGTGGGTGGAAACTGAGAATATAAAGAGGTGTAGTGGGCAGGAATTGATGGTAGAAGGAGGTGATGTGGGCAGAAATTGAGAATACGAGGACGAGTAGTTGTCGTAATTTGAGAGTATAAGGAGGGGTAGTGGGCAGAAAATGGGAGTATAAGGAGGTATAGTGGGCAGAAATTGAAGGTAGAAGGAGGTGAAATGAGTGGAAATTGAGGGTATGAGGAAGTGTAGTGGGCAGATATTGAGGGTATGAGGAGAAGTAGTGGGCAGAAATTGAGGGTACAAGGAGGGGTAGTGGGCAGACATTGAGGGTATGAGGAAGGGTAGTGGGTAGAAATTAAGGGTACATGACGTAGTGGACGGAAATTGTGGGTACAAGGAGGTGTAATGGGTGGAAATTAAGGGTACATGAAGTATTGGGCAGAAATTTAAGGTATGAGGAAGTGTAGAGGGTAGATATTGAGGGTACGAGGAGAAGTAGTGAGCAGAAATTGAGGGTACGAAGTATTGAAGTGGGCAAATATTGAGGGTATAAGGAGGTGTTGTGGGTAGAAATTGAAGGTACAAGAAGGTATATTGGGCAGACTGACTTGCTGGGGATGAAGCACTGCTGGCACACCCATGACCAGGAAGTGGCGTGTCAGACATAACAGGACCCGAACATGACAACAAAACATTAGAATAATTCATTCATTGAGTACAACAGAAAAACTACGCTTTGAGCATTTTTTGAAAATTTCCAGAAATTCCAGGAAAATCCCTGTGTTATCTTCCTTCAGTAATGTTATTAACATGTCTCTGCTTTGTCAGAGTTGTCCTCTAGAAGGTCCAGGCTGCCCCCTGCTGGCCAGAGTAATCTCCAACATGCTGGACCATTGCAGTATCTGAAATGCTGGGAAATTCTTACAACACATTTCACCAGTGAAGACATCGCCTTCTCAGGTGCAGCTCGTACAATTACATGGACTCTGTATAATGGTGGATGTCTTTTGTATAGTTTGGGGTATCATCGAGATTAAGAATAATAAAGAATAATGAGGCGCAGCAGAAACGTATCTACTAGTAGGGTGTCCTAATATAAACCTCCTTGGGCCCTGTTGTCTTCAGCACAGCCAAATACCATATTAACAGCCCATTGATTTTAGTAAGAACTGTGCAGTACTGCATTTCCCCTGTAGAGGCGCTGCAGGGAAATTGAACACTGCTGGATTTTCAAAAATTACAGCTGATCGCTGGGGGAACTCCGGCAGCTATAAATACTATCATAGGGAACATCTTCTGAAAAGTAAGAATAACTCACCCAACATTATTGCTATTTGTTTAGTGTCCCCACATATTTACCAGCATTTACATTAGTACTATAGGAATGTTTAAGTCCCGATCCTAGTGGGGCTGCTCATTTTTGGGTGGGGGTTTTGTACACCTTGCCCCTTTGCCAGGCCACAACATGCTTGATTTTTCCATGATTGTTTCCAAAAATTCCGTCCTGTCCCAAGGCATGTGCAGTGTTAAAAATCAAGCTTGGCAGCGAGCTGAGCTCCATCCGCGCCTTGTGTACACGCCTGTTATGTTAAGTATAATAGGACTAATAGGTTTATTTAATAAGGAAGCGGAAAAGCGAAGAGCAAACACCCCAATGTTGACTTTGTGCAGGCAGCTCAGTGCATGAAGATTACAGGCATAGTGTAAGTCTAAAGGATCTGTACTGGTGTAGTCCCATAGATTTACAGTGTTAGGGTGGGTTCACACTTGTGCCGACACTCCGTCCGCCGCAAATCCGACCTAAATGTCAGAAAACTGGATAGGGAAAGGTTTGAATGGGTTTTTAAAGCAATGTGCGGGTGTGCGCTTACACCCTCTGCGCTGCGAAGCCGTTTAGTTTCGTCGGACACAAAGTCCTACATGTACAACTTTGTTTCCGACGAAAAAAACGGCTTCGCAGCGCAAGAGGGTGTAAGCGCACACCCGCGCATTGCTTTAAAAACCCATAGAAGTGAATGGGTTTTTAAGCAAAGCATTGCAAACCTTTCCCTATCCAGTTTTCCGACATTTAGGTCGGATTCACGGTGGACAGAGTGCTGCCGCAAGTGTGAACCCACCCTAACTAAAATTTCCAACAACTTTCGATTTTCTGGCAGCATTTGCAACATTGATAAATTTTCTAATATAATTTATTAATGAATTTTGTCTCCTTTCTGTAAAATTCTGCATTTCTTTATTCTTTCCTTTGCATCTCTATTGAGGGCCGTACACTGGAATATATGTGTGTACCCTGGCTCTGGCATAACGCAGAGGCTAGGGGGGAACTAGTGAAGGCGTGAAGGGGGAATTGAGGATTTTCAGAAAGCAGGAACGCAAGACCTGGCCAGATTAACTAGGTGTTTTAACCAGGTGTTTTTTGAGGTGGAGGAGATAGAAAGCCGTTGTCCGAGGGGGCCTGGTTTGGAATACCCTAGAAATCACTCAGTAGACCCCATCCCAAAAGCCCCTCAGGACCTCTCAAATGGAGAGAGCGGCCCGTCGAACCCTGCGGTGAATAGGTCCCTGTGAGATAGCCATCGGCCATCCGAACGGAAATGCATAGCCCTATGTCTGCCCTCCTCACGCCACACTTTGAGAGGGCTGGGAATAAGCCTGCAGGAAAGGCTGGATTACCCAGTATAGGGGAGGGAGAAATCACGTCTCTAGGAAAAGTGTCTTACAGGTCTGTAGCGTGGGGCCAATGGTATAAGGTGGGATTTAAGGGCAACAGTATGATGTGAGTCCAGCCAGGGCAGCAAGTGGAGGGGAATACTTGAGAAGGCGTGTTCCATGGAGACCCATTGCTTTGACAGCACCAATCCAAAACTCTTTGGAGCATAAAGGCCTCATAATACTTTTGGGGATTGTACTGATCACTCGGAGAAGCGGTAGATGGTTCTTAGTGTACAGTTCCCCCAAGTCTTGGGAGATCCAGATCCCTAGACCATCGGAAAGGGAAGTTGGTCTCTAAGAGAGTCTGAACCCGTGAGTAAAGCAAGACATTAAGGGCCTTAGATTTTTGGAAGTTAATCTAAAAGCAATGTTTCGGAATTTGTGGAACTCTGACATTAAGTGGAACAGTGAAGAGGACGAATCGGGGAAGAAAAACAATAGATCACTTTAATAGGCCACTATAGTATGGTGATCCCTTATGATAGGTTTCTAGGAGCCCTAAGAGTGTCATACAATATGTTTTATAGATGGGTTCCTAGAAGCCCTGACAGTGTTCTACACTATGTTTTACAGATAGGTTCCTAGGAGCCCTGACAGTATTCTACACTATGTTTTATAGATAGGTTCCTAGGAGCCCTGACAGTGTTCTACACTATGTTTTACAGATAGGTTCCTAGGAGCCCTAAGAGTATTCTACACTATGTTTTATAGATAGGTTCCTAGGAGCCCTGACAGTGTTCTACACTATGTTTTATAGATAGGTTCCTAGGAGCCCTGAGAGTATTCTACACTATATTTTATAGATAGGTTCCTAGGAGCCCTGACAGTGTCATACACAATATTTTATAGATAGTTTCCTAGGAGCCCTAAGAGTATTCTACACTATGTTTTATAGATAGGTTCCTAGGAGCCCTAAGAGTGTTCTACACTATGTTTTATAGATAGGTTCCTAGGAGCCCTGACAGTATTCTACACTATGTTTTATAGATAGGTTCCTAGGAGCCCTGACAGTGTTCTACACTATGTTTTATAGATAGGTTCCTAGGAGTCCTAAGTATATTCTACACTATGTTTTATTGATAGGTTCCTAGGAGCCCTAAGTATATTCTACACTATGTTTTATTGATAGGTTCCTAGGAGCCCTGACAGTGTTCTACACTATGTTTTATAGATAGGTTCCTAGGAGCCCTGACAGTGTTCTACACTATGTTTTATAGATAGGTTCCTAGGGCCCTGACAGTGTTCTACACTATGTTTTATAGATAGGTTCCTATCAGGGACCTGAGCTGCCGAACCCAAACATAAAACTAATCTTGAGAGGTTAGCCCATCTCTAATTATGGACAGTTACCATTGCAGTGAGGGAGTCTAAAAATTACAGTGAAAAAATAATATGGCGAGCGCATGAATGGGAGGTGGAAATCTCCGCCTGGCAGGTGTGGAATTAGACACAGAATTTGTTGAAGCAGAAAAAATCAGTTTCATATTCTTGAAGCTGAATTTTTCAGCTAGGAATAATTCTGCCATCTGAACTTACCCTAAGGGGCACTGTAGTTGGTCAGATGTCAGATCCCATTGGAGCAGCAGTGAGCATGCACGATCATCACTTCATTAAAGGGGTTGTCTAGGATTACCAATTTTGGCAAGGAGGGCAAGGAAGGTGAATCCCCCCCACCCAAAAAAAAAAAAAGACCTCATACTCGCCTATCCCTGGTGCTCCGGTGTCAGTTCTGCTGCTCTCGGGGTCCTGTTCCGGATGAAGTCCTCGCAACACATGACCACTGAGGCCAATCAGCAGCCTAAGGAAAAGGACACAGGATGTCACAGGTGACGAATGCGAGTGACATCCCAGTTCTTTTCCTTAGGCCGCTGGTGCTGCTGATTTACCTCAGCGGTCACAAGCGATGGCACTTCGGGGCACCGCAGGACCTGACAGTGGCCTAGGACACCAGAGCACCAGGGAATGATGAGTATGTTATTTTTTTCACCTTCCCCGGCCTCCTTGGTTATCCTGGACAACCCCTTTAACCTTTGTCCCAATGATCTGGCATGTATTCCTTGCTGGGAACACCTTTAACATGATCTTTCCGGTTGACCCTGACCTGTCTGGCGGCTCCTTATCTCCCTTTCTCTAGGACAAGATATATATATATATATATATATATATATATATATATATATACAGTACTGTATATATGTAGGAATCTTTGACTTTTGTATTTTTTCTAGTCAGTCGTACGAATAGGCATCTTAGCTTAAAGAGAACTGACCTCTGACACTTAGGGATATACAATATAATTTATGTCTTAGTATTATTTATTGTCTATTTTGGGGGTACACTTAAGAACTTTTCAACCCTTATGTCAGGGAGGTACATCCTGAGAATTGGGACATGGAGACCCTTAGGTGGTGGAGCCCTCGGTAGTGGCCCTTTTGCCCTCTTAATAGCCTGGGCCGCCATTGATAATGGGTCATTGTGAAACGTGTGCGAAATAATAACTATTATTAATAACTAAGAGCTCATCTGCAAACATTACATCATGTCACGCCATGTGTACACTACAGCTCTATGAAGAGATCTATCACACATCACCGCTGCCAAGAAAAAATAAAGGTTCAGCTCTTCAAGTAATTCAACATTTGACCTCTAGAGGGAGCCAGAGTACCTATTAATGTGCAGCTATGGATCAAGTCATCTTGGTTGGAGTCTTACAAGTATATGTCATACCTATCTCCACCATGAGCCACCTTTTACAAATAGAACCAACCTATATACAAAACAAATGACACAATTCTGCAGGCTTCAGAGCTGAACTCTCCCAGCATTCCCTGCTAACTCAATGTCTGCACAGAGGTAACATGGGGATTTTCTTTCTGATCTTTATGTAGATAAAGCTAACTTTTCCAATGCACTACAGGAGCTGAGATGCTAAGGGAAGGTATGTCAACAAGCTTGCTGACGGTTTCCAGTAGAAATGAGTGAAATTGTGAATGCAGCCGAGACCTGATCAGTTTATTATAACAAACTCTAAGGGGAAGTTCACACAGCGGAAAATGAAGAGGCATTCCTCTTCATTATCTGCCACCGTATGGGATGCCGACGCAGGACATCAGCATTCTGTCATGGCTGAGCCTGTAATGCAAGGAGTCTCGAGCTGCGGAATCCGTGGCAAGATTGAGCAGGAAGCTTATTTTTTAAGCGTCCTGCTGCGATCTCTGCCTCCCATTGAAAACAATGGGAGACAGATTCTGGGTGGATTCGGGGGGCGGAATCAACCCCAAAATTTGCGGCAAATTCCTCCATGTGAACATACCCTAAGATGTATGAGCACCATTAGTTTTCAACATCTGACTGTACACAATATAGTTTACATTACTGGGGAGGGACTGAAAGAGAATATAGTGTACTATAGTATATATACTATATATATTTATAGATATAATATATATATAAATTATGCGGCTATTACTATTTATATATATATATATATATATATATATATATATATGTATTATAATATATAGTTTTTTATATAGTATAAAATAATGTATATTCTGTAGCTATTATATTTTATTATATATATATATATATATATATATATATATATATATATATAATCATATTTGTATATAAAATATATAATATATATATATATATATATATATATACAGTAATAAAATATAATAGCTACAGAATATACACTATTTTATACTATATAAAAGACTATATTATATATTAGTAATAGCTGCAGAATTTGCCATTCTGTTATGAGTAGCAGAGCTGAGTTTGTCAGATGTCGCACAGCTCCTCATGTAATCGCATCATTGCTTATCTTATACATAGTGAACCTATATTAGCTAAACTTGCACAGTTCAAGAGTCAAATGACAGAGTGAGCTCTGCTACATCATGCTGTACTACGTATGGTCTATTGTGGCGGTGTGTGTGTCACAGTTTCCAGCGGTGAGGTGCCTTCTCCACCACAGGCGGCATATGCCAGTCCCCTCCCAGGTTATAATTAGGGAGTCGTTTTTTACCATTTCTCAGGTGGTGCACTTAATACTGTCCATATGGCGGGTTTTGTGCTTTAATTCTAGGTCATTTTTAGATGTAATTTCCCACTTATGGTCCATCTGTCCTCTGTAATTATACGGCCTGGTTCACTTCTAACAGACCATGGAGCCAAAGACTTCACAAGGTGTCTGAGCCATCATAGAGTGATATGCTAAGATATAGGTACGGTGCAAAGTACAGTATATGGCCCCCTATCCATACAAAGGCTATAATATGACCTATATGCACCGTTTCAGTCCCATACCATGAGTCCCTGGAGAGGAGGAGGGGGGGGGGCACAAAATTATCTGGGGCTTGTAAAACGTAATGGGTCACATGTTTACATAGTAAGGCTTTTCCTTAGGAGACCCAGGAGCAAAATAAAAACCTTAGAGGTTTTCCAGGAGTTACATCTTCCTTAGGATTGGTTATCAATATGTGACATGTGAGGGTCCGACACAGGACAGTGCACTAGCCAGTCATGTCACATTTATTGATCAGGTGTCCAGTTGACAGCTCAGTCCCATTCAAGTCAATGGAGTTGAGCTGCAATACCAAGCACAACCACTATACAATGTACAGCGCTGTGCTTGGCATTGTGTGAAGAGGCCGCAGTTTTCAGCTGTAGGGACAACAATAACATGTAATACTGAAAATAGGAATGTCTATATTTGTGGACCCCCATTGATCATGATGTCATCTTAATGATGTCAGGGTAATAGAGGCGTTCCATGATTTAGACGACTTTTTATCATATTAGGGTACTTGGTTATAATAAGGGGAGGTATCCCACGTGGGTCCCAATATCCCACCTCAGGCAGCTCTACCCTTTAGGACCAGGCTTACCTGATTAATATCCATTGTATATTTTTCACGGCAGAGGTTTGAGGCCGACCCTCTGTTTTTTCAGCTATGGATTTGCTGTTTGCACTGTGGTGTTGTCAGAAGTCTGCACAGTACAAAGGTGTGGTGGAAATCCCATTCAGATGAGCGGGACGCAGATTTCACATGGCTTGTGGCACCGAATAATCACCGAAATATCTATGACAGAAACATTGATTGTATGGCTGTACTATAGCTGAGCTTTACTTTGGATAATGCCCTGTGTAGTACTTTATGTTGATGCCCAATCCACTACCTTATACTGTGTGCAAATAACAACACCATACACATGTAACTATAATAGACACAGAGTATAGTGGCCATATAACACTCTCATACTGCCTATATAATAATGCTATAAAGAGCCTAGACACTGCAGAAATCATATAATGTACAGTGCCTAGAGGTAGAGCCAGTGCACAAGCAATAGCAGCATACAGTGCTTACATAATACTGACATACAGTGCTCACATAATACTAACATATAGTGCTTACATAATACTAACATACAGTGCTCACATAATACTGGCATACAGTACTCACATAATACTAACATACAGTGCACACATAATACTAATATACAGTACTCACATAATACTAACATACAGTGCTCACATAATACTAACATACAGTGCACACATAATACTGACATACAGTTCTCACATAATACTGGCATACAGTGCTCACATAATACTAACATACAGTGCTCACATAATACTAACCTACAGTACTCACATAATACTACATACAGTACTCACATAATATTGACATACAGTACTCACATAATACTAACATACAGTGCTCACATAATACTGGCATACAGTACTCACATAATACTAACATAAAGTACTCAGATAATACTGGCATACAGTACTCACATAATACTGACATACAGTACTCACATAATACTGGCATACGGTGCTCACATAATACTAACCTACAGTGCACACATAATACTGACATACAGTACTCACATAATACTAACATAGAGTACTCACATAATACTGACATACAGTGCTCACATAACACTAGCATACAGTACTCACATAATACTAACCTACAGTGCACACATAATACTGACATACAGTACTCACATAATACTAACATAGAGTACTCACATAATACTGACATACAGTGCTCACATAATACTAACATACAGTGCTCACATAATACTGACATACAGTACTCACATAATACTAACATACAGTACTCACATAATACTGACATACAGTGCTCACATAATACTAACATACAGTGCTCACATAATACTGACATACAGTACTCACATAATACTAACATACAGTACTCACATAATACTGGCATACAGTACTCACATAATACTGACATACAGTGGTCACATAATACTAACATAGAGTACTCACATAATACTGACATACAGTACTCACATAATACTAACATACAGTGCTCACATAATACAGACATACAGTACTCACATAATACTAACATACAGTACTCACATAATACTGGCATACAGTACTCACATAATACTGACATACAGTGGTCACATAATACTAACATAGAGTACCACATAATACTGACATACAGTGCTCACATAATACTGGCATACAGTGCTCACATAATACTAACATAGAATACTCACATAATACTGACATACAGTGCTCACATAATACTAACATACAGTGCTCACATAATACAGACATACAGTACTCACATAATACTAACATACAGTACTCACATAATACTGGCATACAGTACTCACAATAATACTGACATACAGTGGTCACATAATACTAACATAGAGTACTCACATAATACTGACATACAGTGCTCACATAATACTGGCATACAGTGCTCACATAATACTAACATAGAATACTCACATAATACTGACATACAGTGCTCACATAATACTGGCATACAGTGCTCACATAATACTAACATAGAGTACTCACATAATACTGACATACAGTGCTCACATAATACTAACATACAGTGGACACATTACACTAGTATACAGTACTCACATAATACTGACATACAGTGGTCAAACAATAGCAACAAACAGTGCCCACATAATACTAACATACAGTTCTACAATAATACAAACATATAGTTCTCACATAATACAGTGGTCAAATAATAGCAACATACAGTGCTCACAAAATACTGACATATAGTGCTCACATAAAACCACCATACAGTGGTCAAGTAATAACAACCAACAGTGCTCACATAATACTAACTAACAGTTGTATGATAATACAAACATATAGTTCTCACATAACACTAATATACAGTGTTCAAATGATAGCAAAATACAGTGCTCGCATATTATCGACATATAGTGCTCACATAAAACCACCATACAGTGCTCACATAATACTGACATACTGTATAGTGCTCACATAAAACCACCATACAGTGGTCAAATAATAGTAAACTACAGTGCTCACATAATAATTGACATACAGGCTTAATAATACTGACACATGGTGCTAATGTAATACTGATTTACAGTGCTCAAATAATGGCAACCTATAATTCTCAAATAATACATACAGCGCTCACCTAATACCACCATACAGTGCTCAAATAACACCACCATACAGCACGTACATAACAACAACATACAGTGACCATATATCAGCTCCATACATACACATACAAGTAGTGTAGTAACTGAGCTATTCAATAATGCTGCTATACAATACACATTAAGGTTCATAGTAGTCACGAGCCTTAGATACAAGGCTGCCGGTGATGCCCCCTGTGGGACTCCTTAGGTCGCACACCCCAAAGGCAGGCTCTGGCTGTGTCCCTGTAACGCCCAGTCCATGTCAGTCTAAGATGAGTGCACATTGTTCTCTCCCCCAACTCTGACTGTTCCTCCTCCACAGATGCCACTAGGTGGCGCCAACGCCCAGCAAGTCCCTGCTAGCGCTAATAACTGCAATCATTAGATTACAAACAATTAAACTAATTGCAGAGTGTAATTTAAAGCCAGTATTTTAAAGACTCTTCATATTGAAGGGAATTATTACTGCTGTTGGTATTGTTACCTCCCTAATGAAGAAGCTTTATATATAGAAGTGCACATCTGTTGCTGTAGTGTCCCAATGCACAGATGGGCTGGACCCGCGCTCCGCTTCGCACACAAACATCCAGAGAGAAATGTAGATATTGTTCCTGCTCTGCTCCTTTCCTTTCCAATCCTGTATTCCTTCGCTCAACCCTTTCGGTGCTGGAGGGCCAGACGCCGAAGCCCCTATCACTGTACAAGCCGCTGGCAGATGGCACCGGTATTGTCATTTATACCACTCCCAACGTGTCTTGTATTGTCATTTATACAACCCCTACATACTGTGCTGCACTACGCCCATGGGGGTCACCACCGGGATCAGATTGCGTTCATAAATCCACGTATAAGCGCCTACTATTGAGTAATGAACTGTATAGATGTAGCAGAGCTGAACTTGTTACTTGCCTGTATGCCGCAGTATGAAGACAATGCGGTAGGATTCGCTGCTGTCCTATAAAACGTAGCATGATGAGTACAAACTCAGCACTGCTACATCTGAATATATAGTACGTGAGCTGATACAGGCAACTTGGATTACGATTGACTATATAAAGGCCTCTGTGTATTCAGAGCTGTCAGGATCAATATAATGAATGACCTATTAAATACTATTCTCTATAAATCCAGTCCCACAAGAGCTTACGGTCTAAAGAGTTAAAATATACACAAACCTTAATGCCGTCCTGATGTGTGTAGCAGAGCCGAATTGGCCATTTCACTCTCCAGGACTTCAATTTGGGTATTGTCAGTGCACACTTTACAAACTCAGCTCTGTTGTGCCGGTGTTGTTTACAGGGCTTTATTGGGAATGACTAGCTCTGTGTTGGCCAAACTGAACCGCAAAGGGAGGCCAAGAATCAACCACAGACTAGAAATATCTAATACCCTGGAAAATCTATAGACTGATAAATGTGAATCTGTTTTTGGGATAAGACTTGTTTTTGGCATTTTTACAGCCATAGATTTGCATCAACATTTGCGCCATTTCTACCTATTAAACGTAATAAATCTGGTGAGAAAAGTTTCCCACAAGCAGGCCGTATAGATTAGAATAATAGGTAAATCAAACACTTTCGGCAGGGCCATCCTGGGTGCAAGCTCATGGGCCCCTGAGCCAATGTTGGCCCCCAGTCCTCTACCCCCTACAGGAGCGTCCGACGCACCCACTGGGAGGCTGAGATGTCATCTCGGCACAGAGACAGGCTGAGACTGACCAGTATCTCCCATCCCTAGACCCTGCCTTTTCTGTGTCACTGCGGGGACCCCAATGGCCGATCCTCTTGCTACTCCCTGAGGTGTACTGCATGTATCAACACAGCTAAGAAGGTTCTAGTTCAAGACAAGAACAGCCAGTACTGTGTTCACTGTGTCTGCACAGTTTTAGAAATAAGCAAATGGTACAGTGGGCCCACATAATGAATTTTACAGATGGGCCCTAGGCACCCCAGTCCAACACTGTATTTTTGTGTATATATTCTTTTATTTCAACAGCACATGTTGAGGGAGAGAAGGATTGGGCTGTTAGATTTACATGCCTGATCCTTTTGTCTTCTTCTGTCTCTCCACACATGGTATTGGCAGAAATAGCTGTTGGTTTATACATAGTGTTACTATTCTGGCCTACAAGGCCTCTAGCACTAAAACAGAGCTGTTATTAACTTGCTACATGAGTTGAGATGACTCTTCTCACCCTACTCAGTCTATACTGCAAATCTGACATGTGAACTATAGAAAACAGAAAGTATATAGCCTTAGGTGTGTTTATAGTGTCCCTATAATGGCTTATATAGACCTCTAACAGTAAAACAACTGCCATTAACTTGCTTAGTCTCAGTTGATGAGGTGAGATACCTCTGCTCATTTGCTGCAGTCTGTACTGCAAAGCTGACACATGAGCTGCAGAAAATGGAAAGTTTTTAGCCTAAGGTGTGTATATAATATCCCAGTCCTGGGTTATGTCGGCCCCAAGCAATAAAACAAAGCTGCCATTAACTTGCTTAACCTCAACTTATTAGGTGAAATGACTTTGCTGAATCTGCTCTAGCCTATACTGCTAAGCTGACAAGTGAGCTACAGAAAGCAGAAGGTCTCTAGCCTTAATTATATATAGGTTCCCTATTATAGCTTATATAGGCCTCCGAGTGGTTATTAACTTGCTTTACCTCAGTTGGTTATGTGAGGTGACTCTGCTCATTCTTCTTCAGTCTACACTGCAAAGCTTCAGAACATAGAATGTTTCAGTCAGTCATGAGAAAAATGAAAGGATAGATTCTTAATAAATACTTTTTAACCCTATTTATAATAAATAGTGGTGTAAATATGTCATATTTTGACAACCCGTTCCCTCTGATAATGGAGATCTACCCAGTATTGTTCCTTCCTGGCATTATTTTCAGCATGGTTACACCATTATACTTTTTTGGATAATACAAGATATTTTGTTCATGCCCCGCTCTGGGATTTAACAGCTGCAATATCATCCTGCCGTGACTCTGATACGTTCCACAAATGAATTCTCCTATTCCACCGACTAAAAAACCTACTCAATAATTCCATTCAGGCGGCTTGCGATGTATGCGCACATATGCATGTATAAATAGGTACGCATTTATTAAATCGCATTTATAAGTTCATTTACAATTCATACGTAAGGTTCCTTCAAAACTCAGATAAAATAGATGAATATCTCAGGGGGTCACGTAGAAAACTAATGCGCTGGAGAAACAGCTGGTAAGAGGAGGAAAAAAATCAGAGAAAATATATTGGAATACGCATCCCGGCCCCATCATGTCAATAAGCGGTGACGGTATTATAAGGGATATGTAGCAATGAGTAATTAAATTATATTAACTGATTCTGTTATTGTCTGGAATGTAATTAGAATTAACATATAGTGTAATGAGGGAGGGAGTTCACACCTACATGATCTGTAATGGGGGTGCAAAAACTTAATTTCTACCGCAAATCAGTATTTTCAGTATTTTCCTGTCGTACAGAGGTCTTGATGCCCAATACCATGTACATGTCTCAATGCAGGGAATTCTGGCCATCCTACCATACTATACACTGCAGCACAACTCTACAGGGAAGCCATGTTTGTTTACATTAAGCTCTCGTCAATAAAACATTTTATCATGAGTCGGGGACGGATTTGAGTGTTGTCGTAGTCAGAGTCAGAAAAAAGTTACCGACTCTGACTTAAATAAAATTATATATTTTTTTGTTATATTATTATTGGTATTTTATAATTAACTAGATAGATACTTATGGTTGCATAACTAGGTATATATTCACATGTAGGAATTTGGCGCTGAATTTGTCAAGCGTTAAATTTCTGCTTCAGGAATTTCCACTTGTCAAAAATCGACAAGGATTTTGACGCTGAATTTGAAGTGGATTTTGACGCTGAATTTGAAGCGGAATTATGAAAAGTGGGCCACTGTATTTTGCCCATTTTGTCTCTATTGGGGAAGGCTAAATTCGTGAGCGGATTTTGACAATTTCCGTGTCCAATTCCACGCCGACGGAAAAGGCGTATTTTCCGCATCCCATTAATTTTCCTCAAGCTAGAAAAATCAGCTACTGCCTCCCATTGAAAGAAGGAGGAATTTGAGGCGGACTGTGCCTCAAATACAGCGTCAAATTCCTACGTGTGAACACCCCCTTACTGTTATAGGAATTTAATCACTCTTTTTTTGTGAAATATTGGAGCTTTACTGTGTCTGTTTGACAATACCTGTCAACCATTTATGTTGTGGCAAAATAAAGGAGACAGTTTTGGTTGTTGTCGTAGTCAGAGTGAGGAAAATGTGACCGACTCCGACTTCAAAATAAAATGATTTTTTTTTAATATTTAACAATTATTAATATTGTATAATTAGCTAGATAGTTAGTTTGTGGCATATTTACTTTTATAGGAATTTAGTCACTCACTTTTTTTGTGAATTAGAAAATCTTTACTGTGTCTGACCACAGCAGTCAGCCATTTATAAAGAAGGCGGAGTCAAAGTTGGGCTATGGAAAAACAAAGACATCAGCGTTGGTAGTTTGGCCTACCAGCTGCACAGCCTGCATAGCCCACAGTATGTTTGAGGTTTCCATCATTTCCTTCATATCAGTGGTGCCTTAGGCAGCTGCCTATACTGCCTAGCCCTTGTCTTGGCCCAACCTTGTCTATTGTGACTTGGGTTTAAAGAAATATTCTAAACAAGAGATTTAAGGAAGTACGTTCTTAAATGTTTCCGGCAGTCCCTTATGGAGATATTGTCAGCCTACTATCACCGGCTGCTGCTCCTTACAGTACAGGGCCGCCATTTTTCCCAGACCCAAGGGCCCACATTTATATGTATTTGTGTTTTTTTCTGAAATATTTTACTTTAAAATAGTGTCCAATTTGTGTCGGACATATTTATTAACCATTCAAACCACAATTAAAAACCATTTGCGCCATATATATCAGTTTTCATAGAAGTGGACTGAAATGTGGGTGTAGCCTGCTGCATGGCCAGGATTCCGACACATTTCCGAATTACAATTTTTCATAGAATGTCATAGAATTTTTACACAATCTTACTCTGGTTGGTGGGTGGGCTAAAAATGTAAGAAACATCTGTAGACTTACTTAAAGATGAGACAAATTTATCAACATCATGCAACAGTTTGGCACATTGTGTCGCCTCCAGCAAAACTGACCTAAAAAATACCGCATATATAAATATAAATTCTGCCTAATGTGGCCATTAGAATATATTATTTAGGGTGGTTTCATTTTTGCCACATTTTTTTGCATTTTTTTTATTCATGTCATGTCAAAACACAATGGGGGGAATTTATCTTGGGGCGTTTTTTTCCACAGTGTTTCGCTACGTGGGGCCTTAGCATTAAAGTCAGTTTTACTGGAGTCTGTGTTGGCACAATTTGCTCCACATTTATCAAAAATCCGTTACAAAATCCCATTGATTTCAAAAGGATTTGTTATATCTTCCTTTAGCGTCCATTTTTATCAAATCCATCACAGGTCCGTTATTTTGGCAGCCCTAATAACGCGGGGCGCAGGGCTTTTGGCTCCGTTCGAAATGACGGACTTATGAGGGATACGAAGTGTCCGCTATTTTTTTTAATATTGATGTCTATGGCTAATGGACTTATGACGGATGGTAACGGACGGTCGTATGTTATACCGTCTGTTATTTTTGTCTGTTTTTTTCTGTACATGCTCAGAAAGAAAAACAAAAAAGCCAGAAAAATAGACGGCTTAATAACGGACATTAATGGGCACTAATGGATGTTAATGTGCCCGTTTTTTTAAACTTTCACATTAAATGGATCCATTAAAAAAAGGACACACTAACATCCATTAGTGTCCGTTTACTGATCGTTGTTATAGGTGTCCGTTTTTTTTTAAGTGGACCCTATTGTAACGGACTTCCCGTAAGTGGACCCTATTATAACGGACTTCCCGTAAGTGGACCCTATTGTAACAGGCTTCCTGTAAGTGGACCCTATTGTAACGGACTTCCCGTAAGTGGACCCTATTATAACGGACTTCCCGTAAGTGGACCCTATTGTAACAGGCTTCCTGTAAGTGGACCCTATTGTAATGGACTTCCCGTAAGTGTACCCTATTGTAACGGTAGTGTGAACCTACCGTACGTCTATCCTGACATGTTACTCCACTTTATGCCACCTAGTGACTGGAGTGAGGTGGCAACAATTTTTGCAACTTTTTAGAGTACAGTCAGATTAACCAGAGATCAGAAATCAAAACGTTTCAGAATTTTGCAACTTTTTTTTTTTTTTTGCACCAGTATTCAGGAGTGCAGGGTTTAATAAATTCCCCCCATTGGCCCAGAGTTTCTATTTGAGATGTGCC
Source organism: Leptodactylus fallax (assembly GCA_947044405.1). Taxonomy (NCBI): domain Eukaryota; kingdom Metazoa; phylum Chordata; class Amphibia; order Anura; family Leptodactylidae; genus Leptodactylus; species Leptodactylus fallax. The sequence goes on from CAMRHE010000484.1 coordinate 688,419, forward strand.
AAGAAAATGGTCAAAAATTTGCCTCGATTGGCCCATTTTTGGTACACCATAGTGCATCTCAGCTCCCATGCCCTACTTGCCACCATTTAAGACAAATCTATACCAGTTCAGTGCCCACCTATGTATGCACGAACAGGCTGGAGCCCCTTAGTATTTCTGGTGACTGATATAAGAATTGCCAATCTTAATAAATTCCCCCCAATGTTTTTCCTGGCCTTTTGCAGCCAAACCACACTACAGTTTGTGGACAACCCCTACTTGTTAGAAGGATACCTTGACAGTAAGCTGATCATAAACTGGACTCCTACTCTGATCCCCGGCAATCATCTGTAATTTGTGACCAAGCCTAAATCCCTACAGTGCCACTACAGGGGAAATGAAGTATTGCATAGTAGTGAGTCCTCCAGAGCAAAAGATGATTTTTGTTGCAGCTCTCGACTCAGAGCCCCACTATATTAACTGAGAAATTGAAACCGGACTCCTATAGTGGATGACCCCTTTAAAAAATTTTTGGTCTTTTTTAACACAACTTATTGTAGAAAGCTTTCCTCTATTTCATGAAATTCCTCTGGAAATACGACTGCCACGCGGTGTAGTTTCAGGAACAATTAGAGTAGTGCAGAAAAAATGTTAATTCCTCTGTGTCATCGGCTGCTTTGGCTTCAAACACCTTTTAAATAAATGCTTCCTGTCACTTATTCTGTGAAAAATGAATCTTTTATGCCCCTCTGGGCTCAATGAAATCCCAGCAACTGAATGACGACAATTGATCATTTTATTTAATGTTTATTTCACGTTTCTAATTGTTCAGAAAGCGCAATTTCACTGAAGCCCACACATCAGACCCTTCAGTATCTAAATCTTCCAAATTTGGTTTAATTAATTAAATAAAATAATAAAAAAATCTAAACATACCAAAAAAAAATTTGAACTTGAGAATAAAATACATAATTAAAAAAAATAGTTTTAAAAAATGGTCCTTCACTTGTCAAGTGTTGTGGAATATGTTGGTGCCATATAAATATAGATATAATATAATTTTTATTATTAGATTATAAATATAATATTATTATATTATGAAATATATATATTTTGCATAATTATTTTATGTATTAAAAATAACATTCATGATAGTATTACTAGATTACCATGAATATGTTATTTTTAATACATACAATAATTATGTAGAAATAATATAATACATAAAATAAATTAATAAATATATATATATATATATATATATATATACATATATAGTTTATATTAATTTTATATATATATATATATATATATATATATAAAATATTCTAATATATTTAATAAAACATAAAATCAAAATAACCTAAACAATAAAACAATATTTCTTAATATTGATATTTATGACAGAATTATGTACAGTACTAGTAATAAAAAGTAAGAGGTAGCTATAAAAATGATATGTTGTTATTATTGATAATTATCACCATATTCTAATTTTAAAAAAATTGATTCCGAAATTTGTCAGTTTTCTGACGTAATAAGTTGTAAATTTTGACACATGGGTTTTTGCACAAAAATATGTGACTTTATCTATACGCTGTTGTGGCCACATTTTGAAAATTGGGTGGGGCTTATTGGAGGGGGCAGGGCCTTCCACGTCCATAAAGATTTACTAAAATATAGCATAAATTATAGGTCAGCTGGAATTTGATCTGGATTTGGCCTCTTGATAAATTTGTCACATCTTCCCCTGTCCTGAGTCATTTGGATTTAGAATATGGAATTCTGGTCTTAGTAAATCCCCCTCCCCAATGTGCTAAGGTTTAGATCCGTCTCATAACCAAATTCTACCGCAACATGTACTATGTTTATTTTGTTGTGGAACGTAGGGAAACATATTCAGATATTTGTAAAATGTAATGTAAGGGCGTGTTCACACATTGTGGTTTTTGCTGAGATTTTGGCACTAGAATCCCAACATGTGAATACTGTAAGTCCTAAAGTACCATTATAAATAAGCACATACTTATTGGGCCCTATTTATCAAAACTGTCTATGTTGCCCATGGCAACCTATTACAGCACAGCTTTTATTTTTTAATCTGCTGGTGAACAATGAAAGCTGAGTTCTGATTGGTTGATACAAGAAAACTTTTTCATTCAGACAGGCTTGACAAATGAATCCCTATGTTCTTCCTCTGCATTGCATGAGTCCTTGTACTGTTGGAGGGATGGCTATGGGTTACCCAGGGTTTATCTTTTTTCCGCATGGGGGTACTTACCAGGGTCACAATGGTTCACCAGAGCACCAGAGAATCCTGTGGTGGGTCCAAGCTCTGTAACACAATAATGGGTCATATTCCTGGTGGTCTGGAGTGGTCTAACAATATCTCTGGTGGACTAAAGTAATGTCAAGGGTATTATTGATTGCAATTATCCAGGTGATTGTGGATTAATATTTAAAGGGGTTGTCCAGGATAACCCGTTTTGGTAAAGAGGCTGGGAAAGAAGGTGAAGAAGAAAAAAAAAACCCTTACCTGTCCCGGTGCTCCGGTGTCTCCGACTACGGTCCGGCCCTGCTGCTCTGGAGTCTTGTTTTGGCATGACCGCTAAGGCCAATCAGCAGCCTAAGAAAAGGACACAGGACGTCACAGATGATGTATGCAAGTGACATCCCGGTTCCTTTACTTAGGTCACTGAGGCCGCTGATTGGTTTCAGCAGTCACGTGCGGCCTTGCCAAAACAAGAACCCAGAGCAGCAGGACCAGACCACAGTGGGAAACACTGGAGCACCAGGGACAGGTGAGTATGGGCTTGTTTGTTTGTTTCACCTTCCCCAGCCTCCTTACCAAAAAAAGGTTATCCCGGACAACTCCTTTAATATACCTGGAGGTCTATGTTGGTTTAGACACCCTTGTAACATTTTCTTATTGAAATTCATATACTGTGCGCTAAAAATGTTTTTTGCAATTGGATTTTGTTCAAAATTTTCAGTTGTTTGTCTTCTACAGCTTGCATGCATTCTCATACAATGCAAGCTGCTCAGTCCTGTCCAGTGTAAAATCCATCAGACGAGCTCTCTGATGGTTTGGTCTGTAGTCTCAGTTTCTACTCTGCTGAATAAAGCTCATACCTTTTGATTTAAGTTTATTTTATTTGGTTGTATAGATGTCAGGACAGCAGGGAGAGAGGCTACAGACTGAGTTGTCAGAGGACTGTGTGATGGATTTTTTGAATGAAAGCGACTAAGCAGCCTGCAATGTATTAGAATACATGTTGGTCTATAGTTTGTCATATTATATGATATTACAATGTACCATTATTAAATTGTTATAGGATAGTGAGGGGTTGGTTTTAGACTTATTGTCTTCTCATCTTGTTCTTGTACTTTTCCTGAGTTTTACTGTATTCTCTTACATCGTGGGAAATATCAAAGACAATGTAGGGTGATTTCTGTGGATCCATTGGAAATCCTGATCAGAATTTTCTGACCTGTTTGGGCCACCTACTAATTTCTTGTTCTCACCAAGGACATGAGAGATCACTAAATGTATGGGCCTCATTGTGTCACTCGCCTTACAGAAGTTATGACTTGTTCCCCTCCCCTGTCACCATTTACCCACCTAATACCTGGTAATTATAGTGTAACCACATGTAGGTGCTGAATGAAAAACACCCAACATCCAGTGCTTTCTAATCACCCGTCATATGCACAATATCATCACCAGATGTCTTATTACACTTGTCAGCCATTTATAAGTGAACCCTTCAATGAACCTGGACAGTAGAAAGCTTCCCTGCAGGCAAAATTGTGATAGAGATCTGAATTGTGAACATTCTGTTGTGACACCTGTCTTCTCTAGTTTTGTATCAGGTCTTGAGGAAAACTAGACAAATAGATAGATATATATGAGATGTAGATAGATAGATAGATAGATAGATAGATAGATAGATGATAGCTCAAATGATAAATAGATAGATGAGTCGATACATAGGTAGATGGATCAATAGATAGACAGATATGAGATATTAATAGATATGATAATCAGATAGATATGAGACAGATAAATAGATAGATCAATAGATAATCATTCGATTTCACATTTATATAATCCTGAATGGGAAAGCAGAGATAGATAGATAGATCCATACATAGCTAGATGGATCAATAAATAGATGACAAATAGATAGATAGATAGATCGATCAATCGATAGATAGATAGATAGATAGATAGATAGATAAGTATGAAAGATTTTTAGATATAAGAGATAAATAGTTGATAGATAGATAATAGATAGATAGATAGATAGATAGATAGATAGATAGTTGAGATAGATAGAGCAATATATAATAATTACATTTCACATTTACATAACCAATTAGATAGATAGATAGATAGATAGATTAATTGATACATAGCTAGATGGATCAATAAATAGATGATAAATAGACAAGTATAAAAGATTGATAGATATAAGAGATATATAGATAGATAGATAGATAGATAGATAGATAGATAGATAGATAGATAGATAGAGGCTCATTGGAGCTGAAACATTGCAACATTGAATAAACTAGTTTTTTCACTGAACTGCTGCTTTTTCCTTGGATATAGATAGATAGATAGATAGATAGATAGATAGGAGATAGATAGATAGATTCCTAGGTAGATAGATAGATAGATAGATAGATAGATAGATAGATGGAGATAGATAGATAGATAGATAGATAGATAGATTCGTAGGTAGATAGATAGATATGAGAGATACTGTGATAGATAGATAGATAGATACTGTAGATAGATAGATAGATAGATAGATAGATACTGTAGATAGTGATAGATAGATAGATAGATAGATAGATACTGTAGATAGATAGATACTGCTAGATAGATAGATAGATAGATAGATAGATAGATAGCTAGATAGATACTGTAGATAGATAGATAGATAGATAGATAGATAGATAGATAGGTAGATAAAATCAGTTAAGATTTTTCTTGTTGCTGGGCATATTATACCCAGTTTGTTCTGTAATCACCCTGCTGTAATTTCCACTATCAAGTCAATAAATATGAGCAGGTCTATCTAACCCACAGTGGAAAATATCTGGCATTGTGGACAGAACATTTGCTGGGGGACTGATTCGCACATCATTAAGAGCAGCCACACCTTACAGCTAAGTTTCCATTACACTGGGAGGGTCAGATATGAAGAATCCGGACTTTCTTTTTAATAGGTTTATTTTTTACTTCTATATTCTCTTAAGTATGGAAATATATCACTTGTCTGACGTCAAGGACCATTCTCAAAAATAGAAGGCCATCTGTGATGTTGTGTAAAAGTCTTCTATATGTTTCTGGAAAAGCCATCAAACTTTCTCAGACTTCTGAGTTGCTATCTGCATAATGAAGAAGTAATATTGGGTGGATACTGTGGCACCATTTGTGGGACTTGTCATGTAAGCCGTGTTGACTACTTTTGAAATATATTCTCTTGAATCCAGGAGATACAGTTTTTTTTACGGAGGCCGGGGAAGGTGAAAAAAAATTAAAAAACATAGTCACCTGTCCCTGGTACTCCGGTGTCTCCCACCGCTGTCCGGGCAAGTGGCACCCTGGGGCTTGTTCCAGCAGAAGTCCTTGCCACATGTAACCACTGAGGCCAATCGGGGGCCTAAGGAAAGGACTCGGGGCGTCACTCACATACGTCACCTGTGACCTCCCGGTTTCTTTCCTGCTGATTGGCCTCATTGTGTGGCAGGACTTCTGCTGGAACAAGCCCAGGGCGTCACGGGACTGGACAGGGTTGGGAGACACCGAAGCACTGTAATTTCCTGGACAACCCCTTTAAGTTCCCTGTGGCTTCTTTTCTATTTCTGGTTAGCTAAAACTAAGTCTAAGGAGTTTGTTCATCTTTGAAGAAGTCTAGGGGGTGGAGCTTGTAGGCTTGTTCACTAAGTGTTTTGACCAATCATATTTACAACTGCTCTAAGCTATAGCACATGACATTCTTGACTGATGGACACTATTCAGTAATAGGATATTGGAAAATGGGCTATATATACCTGACATAAAAAATCCCCAAAAAATATTTCATCCCATTTAAATTGACAAATATGCAAAGAAATCTTCTCCATGTGACCTAGGAGCTCAGGCATGTGCTCCCTCCCTCTCCCTCCTTGTCCTTTATCTGACTATAAGACAACTGGCTGCAGCAGGAGCCTCCCCCCTTTCCTGTGTGTGATTTTAAGCTCCACCCCCTGTATCCCCACACAATGGAACAGTTCGGCAGGAAATTAACCCCTGTGTTTTCTGCAGTATTGTACAAGACTGTTTGTTTCGGGAACATGCAGAAAATAGTGTACAATGAAAGACGATGGGGTAAAGTTCATCTCATCTTTACTTTTGTCAGTTATTTCCAGGTTTAGTGTTCCTTTAAGGAAAAACACCATATGGTAGCCTTAACATTAGGTTCCACCCCTGAAATATTCAACACAAAAAATATAGGGGATAGCTATATGAAGACTATAGAACAGGGTCCTGCAATGTCCAGAGCATAGTGCCACCATCCTTTGCTGGCTTTTGGCCGCCACCTCCCCATTCCTGGCAGCTAGGACCAGAAGGGGAACATTTTACCAGGTCTTCTATTAAAACGAGTGACTCCATGTGAATTGTCATCGACCCACCAAATTTGGGACACTAACCCATCAGCAGTTCCTTAAAGACTATACTATACCGTGTCCATGCATGGGTTGTTTTAATAAATGCCCTTATACTCACCGAGAGGAGACCAATGTTCTCTGGTGCTCATGGTTCTCCAATGAAACAGGTTCCATGGGGGTGCATTAAAAATTTTTTGAGAGGGGTAGTGATATTGTGGAGGTTTTTTAGGCCACCCCCCACTTTTGGAGCCCCCACGGTGCCTCCTGTGCACCCTCACAGTGGCCCCTCTCATTGCCCTCACACAGTGTACTGACCCCTCACTGCCCCAAAACAATTGCCTTCTCCAGTGTACCCACATAGTTTAATGCACCCTTCAGGGCACCCACAGAATTTTATGCCCTCTCAGTGCCCTCACACACTTTAATACCCTCCTTCAGTGCCGCCACATCTATTAATGCTCTTCCTGAGTACCCCCACAAACTTTAATGCCAGTTTTCAGTGCCCCCAAACCCGGGGATGGAACGGTGATCATCAATTCATTACTCACCACTCTGCACTCTGCCCTGGGTGCAGCACTGTAACATATCATGTGTGCCCGCAGCAGAGAAGGAGGGTGGAGCATAGTGGTGAGTAATGAAGTGATACTCACCACTCACTCCCTGGCAGCTTGTAGGCCTACAAGTCGGAAAGTGGTAGGGCAGGAAGTCTATGGCTTCCTGCTTTACCTGGGTTCAGCACTGGGTGGGGGCACCTCTTCTACCCGTTTCTGCAAATTGGTGGAGTTTTTAACAATCGCATTGTATCCTACCCCTGCACAATGCTACATCTTAGCTTCACAGTGCATGTGCTGGACATCGGGTGCATGCGCAGTGAAGCTGAGGTATATGGCCCTGTTTTCTTGGGGAACTGCGAACGTGCCTGGAGCAGTAATTTTATTTTTTTTATTCCTGCCCTCGGACAGGCCTAATATGGCGATATTTAGGATAATAAAGCATCTGATATTAATTCACTGTCCTCAGTGCACCTGACAAGTTCCCTTTAAGACACAGATGAGACTCCAGAAGATCACACTCCCTTACTCGCAAATATTCCAGGATGACACCAGTAATTATCAGTAATTTGCTTTAGTTATCACTTGTTTCTTTCTGCAGCTTTCTTGGCACGTCTTACATCAGACATGGCACATGCCAATTAACCTGGGTGTAGAGTCTGCACAAGATCCATCTGCCCTGAATACCCAGAGCTTGCAAAATCTTCTTCTGGCCCTTTAACTACTGGATTCACTTCCGGCAAATGCGCTCACTTTGGGAATACTATTCCAGGAGAATCAGACGTGCAAGGATTATAAACCTCCTAGATTAGAAGGAAATGTACACAGAGCAGGCGGCTGAGCAGCACATGGAGCAGCAGAACCTACTAGTCGTAATGGATCATGACTAGTCCTGGCTGACAGGAAGCCCTCATTACTGGGGAAAGTGGCCGATGTATACCTTTCACTAGATAGGGGGTAGGAACTGCACTGCCTGTCTGATTATCGCTCTAGTCAGACCGTGTTATTGGGAACACATGACATTACATGTCTACATAAGGTTTTACGCAATTTTCTGACATTATCAGAATTTTTGCATTTGTAAAATTGTGCATGAAACCCTGCGTAAACAGGCAAACATGTTTATGCCGACTGAGGGGAAAACAGCCCAAAAATTAGGGTGCACCACCTTACGCAACCTCCCCACAGTGAAGCACCAACCTACAATATTACGCTGATCCACTGTGTCCATGAATTGGTCCATGCCAAAAACATGTCATAGTAGATGAGGTTGGAAGAAGACATAGGGGCATCAAGTCCAACCCATGACCCTACAGTGTTGATCCAGAGGAAGGCAAGGTAACCCATTACTTAGAAGGCCACCGTGTGATGGGTAGGGGAGGCAATGCAGAGTTCAAGCCAACAAAACAGAGAACAGGCTGCGCTGAGGAAAAGAGAGAGACTATCACCACAAGGGGGCAGATGTATCGGCTGTTCCCCTGGGATATCCATGGTGTGTTGAGTAAAGGAAGCAGCATAGTGAGTGTGAGTGGAACTGAAGAGAGCGCCACATTCATTCCTGAAACAAGTATATTGCACCTCGAGAAGACTATCATAAACTTGTGAGCAACCATGTCACCAATAAATATGACGTGGAAACTGAACTTGCCTGGATGACACAACCACGTCATAAAGCATATTGATGGAGGTGTTGGATGGCAGACCCAGCTAGTCTGACAGTGATGACTAGACATGAGCAAGCCAGTTCAGAATGTACTGAATTTGTTCCAAATTCTCCAAGAGTTTCAGGTTTGGCCCAATCCCCATACTTCTGGGGTTCGCCACCCATGAACCACTTTTATACTTCAGACTCCAGAATATCATAAGTGGAGGCTCAGGGGTGGTGCAGAAACATAATAAAATTATGCTCACCTATCCAGGGTTCCCTCGCAGCGTCCGGTTCTCCTTCAGCGTCCTCTTTCAGCCTCCTGGGTGATACCCAATTACAAGCCTCAGCGGTCCCCTGGGGTCCATGATGTCACCCAGGATACTAGGATCGGCTGGAAGACTCTAAAGAAGCACTGGATGCCACAAGCAAACCCAGGAGAGGTGAAGGAAGGTAAGTCTAAGTGTTCATCATGTTTCCGCACCTACCCTGGGTCTCCACATATTATACTCTGGAGCCTGAAGAGACCCTGGGGTATAATAATAGCACAAAGCAATCATACAACCTCACTAATATTTGTGAAACAAATCTTGCAAGGTTCTTCTATCTCTATACATGACCTATCCTAAAGATTGGTCATCAATTTCCTAGTCCCAGAGAATCCCTTTAAATCTGCACCTCCACACTCAAAAAAACAAGTCCCCAAACATCTTTATGAATGGAAAAATAAAAAAAAAAGTTGGGGCTCTCAGAAGGTAGTTTCACCAAAGTGATCAAATACAAATTATCTATAATAATAAATATATTGTGCCTAATATGGTGCCATGAAAAAAATGCAAAAAACAAGGTATTGGCTTGGGAAAAGTTATGGCTTTCAAAAATTGTTGTGTCCTCGAGACCCAGACTAGGCCACAATTTTAATGGGTTCATATCAGTCCATATACCTGCCATAGTGTCCCCATTTATATTACGGCCTCCATTGAGGTAAAAGACTTGGTGGAAGTTTGTGTGATGTCACCATTCTTGATCCCTTGTTCCCGCAGGTTATAAGATGTGTCAGAGGTGCCGGGTCAGCAGATTATTCCCCCCTACCTAGCTGATCGTGCATGTATGGGGTGGTCCAAGGAAATATGGAATGAATAAGTGCTTGCTCAAGTATATGGACAAATTTACAGATCGCTTCTGCGTGGGGAGAATTAGGAGATAGGTTGGTACCGTTCTTAGATGAACCTTCTGGAATGGGAGTGTCCATAATATACTCATCGTAAAGTGCTCGACAACATCCATCCATGTAAAGTGACCCCAATAGACCACGTTCTGAGACTGGTTAATTAGGCACAGGTGAATTTAGTGTAATTGGCCTGGTCATTAAGGATCTGGCATATCTCAGTGGGTCAGTAATTATACGGCTTTTCTCATTAGACGTGCAATCTTCTTATATGTTCTCATACAGGAAAACAGTGACATATTGGGGGCTCTTCAGGAGAGGCTTGAGATGTATATTATACCATATCAGAAATACCAATAGTTCACGGTCCCATATTTGGAGCCATATCCGCATATAAGCACAGACCCTAGAGACGCTGCCCCTATAATTGGGCAGGGTTTGGCTAACACGGGTCCCAAATTTCCAAGATGGTAGAGTTTTAATTGATACAGGAAATGTATTAGTCACAATGTAAAGTCAGTACAGAAAAAACCCTAAAAATAAACTAGTGTATTTTATTGTTCTTAACGCACCCCCACCATCCCCTGGGGTAGAGCAAAGATTCCTTTCTAGCTATTATCTCATCTGCTCATTGTCGCGTCCTGCAGATAAATGTACTGAACATGACCAATAGGGAAGGGAAGTTGTTGTATTTTTTTTTTTTTTTTTGTAAATAAAGTTTTTTTGGGTTTTCAAAAAGGGAGGTTATCGCATTTTGAGCTCATTCAGCTGTTTGTTTGTTTGTTTTTTTCCAAAAAACAGTGCCATTCTTGTTCTTGTGGCTATGTTTGGTATTGCAGCTCAGTCCCAATAAGGAGGACTTCTCACTACCGCCACCATCTCCAACATCTTCAATAGGTGTCGCTTCACTGATTCTAGTGCTGTTGGAATTTTTTTCTCTAGCCCCCACCGTTCCTGAGCAATCAGTGCAGTTAGTTACAGCACCCAATATGCTACTTAGGCTCTTTACTGTCAGGTGGGCGGTTCTTGGTTGGAGCAAATAGTTAGTTGGACCACCCCCACAGTACTGAAACTAATAGTACTGATTGTTCAGGAATGGTGGGAACTAGAGAAAAAATTCCAACTGCATCGGTATCAGTGGAACAGCAGCTATTGAAGGATGCGAAGAGTTGGAGTTGGTGAGGGTCCCTTAAAGTAAAAACAAATGTGATATCAGATACCAACTCATGAACATTAGTGGAGATGTTCCTGGACAAAAAAAAGGATACCATTTTGGAGTCTCATACAGTCCTCTAGTATATGCCTAAACTTACCATAATGCTGCCCCCTATGCTCGGCTTGATCTGTTGTTTGGTGTGTAAAATACAGTGATAGGTAAAAAGAATGACAAGTGGCGGCAAATGAAAAGTTCTGAAGTTGGAAGTAGGAAAAATGGGCAAGGAACCTAAAAAAAAGCCAAATTGTGATTGCTAGACAACTGGGTCAAATCATCTCCAATATGGCAGATCTTGTTGGATGTTCCTGCCCTGGTGTAGTAGTGGTTAGTACCAACCAACGTGGTCCAAATAAGACAGCTAGTACAAGGTTCATAGATAAGAACATGTTTCCAAGAAGGAATGGGTAGACTTGGGTAAGTGGGGTATAAGATAGATTTAGGTAAGTGGGGTATAAGACAGAAGTTGGACTCTTCCTGTATTCCTTTGACAATTTACCATTAGGTTTTCTGTTGGAAGCAGGAAAAATGGGCAAGCGTAAGGATTTGAGCGACTTTGACAAGAGCCAAAATTGTGATGGCTAGATGACTGGGTCCGAGCGTCTCCAAAATTGAAGTTCCTGTTGGCTGTTACTGGTATACTGGTTAGTGACATGGTCATGGGTGTCCATAGCTCATTGACGAGCACTAGTTGCCTAGAATGAATGAGTAGACTTGGATAAGTGGGGCATAAGACAGAAGTTGGACTCTTTTCATTGGTTCCTTTGATTATATAGGACCAGATGTATGGTAGTGTGCTTGTTATGAGATGCTACAATATTTCAATATGCTATAATTATACATGATGCTTGCCCTGTACTCCATATCCTTAGTGTAAAACACTTTTCCAGTTCAGATATGTTATATAAGCATAAAAAAATATATGAAAAAATAGGTTGTTAAATGGTTGTTGGGACCCTGAGCGATCAGCTGTGATATGGAAGAAAAACCTGCCACACGTGTTCAGTTTCCCTGCAGTGCCACTACAGGACACATGAAGCATTACAGGGTATCCACAGTATTCAATGGGAAGTCCATGTAATACGAGGATGTGACAGGTCCTCCAGAACAACAGATGTTCTTTCTAAACCAGAGAGTCCCTTTAATCCCAAAGTCTCTAAGCTAAAAACTGAATGGGGATGGCGAGGGTCCAAGATCAAATTGCCCCATCAGTGAGAACATTTAATATGTCAGTGACATGATAGGTGAAGGTGAACTTGGGCTTTAAATGCCTTACTTATGATTATAACACATGACCCTGACTTCTTACAGGCAGGGTACCACATGTCCTCCATCTTGTCTTTGTGTTTTTCTATGAATATCTATTGGCTATTCTGCCTTGAGTCATCCATACGCTGAAGTTTGTTTCATCAACAGCGGTGTCCTCTGACATCCCCACAAACATGGCTCCACCAAGTGGTGGCGAAGAAAGCCACTGCCGGACACCTGTGGTGGCAGCTTTTCTTCCCAACAGTATAAGGATCGGGCAGTTGAAATCCAGCGAGACGATCCTTATTTCCCTTGACATCTTCCATTGGAGGTAAGTAGGCAGGTCCTCATACACATTAGATGGTCAGTCGAACTCATCACAATTGTTTGGTTGTGACAATACACATCTGAAGTGTATGTCCCCCATGTTCTAGCTTTGCCCCAGTCTAATGCCGGATGTATTATATATACAATCTTGTAAACACGACAAGATGAAGACATTGGAGTGGATCCTTTAGCATGCAGTGGTCTAGTAATACAGTGAAGTTATTGTGTAGGCGCTCAGGTTTCTACATGAACAGCATATCCAGCTGGTTATGACATCTGATAGGTGACTCCTAGTAACTCAACCCTAATTCCTCTCTCTGGTCCTAGATCCAATTTCGGAGATAAGACAGCAGGGGTTAATTTCCTTTGAGTCTTCTAGAGTGATGGAGAACCATTACCCATTGATGGGATGGCTACTATGCTCCAAATTTCTATCACTATGAGAACTACAGGCCTTTTACGATGTGTTTTAGGCACTTTTTACGCCTATCTCAGTTGGTGGTTGGGCCATAACCTTGAATCCTCTGCGCCATTTTATCCCTAGCAAATTCCCGACGTGTACTGTCATACATTTCTTATAGGCTTCCATTGTAAAAGAAAAACATAGTTTTGCCCGTTCTTACAGGTTTTGTAATAAAAAGGGTTGTCCACTACACTTTACACTGTGAAAAAAAGGTATGTGGACAAATTCTACCCGAAAGCATACTCTTATGACATTCATTGGGTCAATTAAAGGGGTATTTCAGGATAGGGGGGTAACATACTAATCGGTCGGGGTCCGACCTCTGAGATGACCACCAGTTACAAGAACTGTAGTGATTCGCACCCCAGTATGGAGTGGTAGGTCGGGCAGAGCACGTCGCTTCATTCATTTCAATGGGACTTGGCTATCTCTGGTGGTTGCCATTGCAGTGAATGGATCAGTGCGTGCTCCAGTTCTCATGATCATGGGGCCCCCAGCAGTCAGCACATTACCCCCTATTCTGTGTTGTTACTGTAATACCCCTCTACCCCTTCTATGAATGCATTTGGCAGATCTGGTGTATACGGTGAACACATACCAAACAAGAGACGTGACCGTTGCTTTGATCCTCAATCTCTAATGGCAAATATGCCTAATGAACCAAGAATTTGCCATATGTGGTAATGACAAGTTTTTGCTATAATTAGACTTAATTTCCATTGAAATATATATTTGCTTGTCTTCGTGTCAGATAATAGATGTAATATTAACTACCTAAAGGGGAGATTTACTGCAATGGGTGCAAAGGAAGGAGCTGTTGCCTATAGCAACTGGTTTCCGGGGGAGTCCCTGATAAATGCTGGAATCTGATTGCTTGCTCTAGTTTTGATAAATTTTCCCCACTGTATTAATGGAAAGAATGGGGTAGACTTAAAGGGGTTGTCTGGTCCCATGTAGATTTGTTATACTGATGACCTATCCACAGGATGTGATCTGTGGTGGGCCAAAACCCGGACTCTAGGTAGATCAGCTGTTCCAGCAGCCTCCATGCGCTGTAATTCCCCGAGACCATCACTATGCAGTGGATGGGGCTGCAGCACCACTTCTATTATTATCTCCGTCCGCTGTGTGGTGCCCGAATCTTAGAACCCTGCATATTACATACATACAGTGATGGCCAAAAGTATTGGCACCCCTGCAATTCTGTCAGATAATACTCAATTTCTTCCAGAAAATGATTGCAATCACAAATGCTTTGGTAATAATATCTTCATTTAATTTGTCTTCAATGGAAAACCACAAAAAGAATTGTCAAAAAGCCAAATTGGATATAATTCCACACCAAACATAAAAAAGGGGGTGGACAAAAGTATTGGCACCCTTTGAAAAATCATGTGATGCTTCTCTAATTTGTGTAATTAACAGCACCTGTTACTTACCTGTGGCACATAACAGGTGGTGGCAATAACTAAATCACACTTGCAGCCAGTTGAAATGGATTAAAGTTGACTCAACCTCTGTCCTGTGTCCTTGTGTGTACCACATTGAGCATGGAGAAAAGAAAGAAGACCAAAGAACTGTCTGAGGACTTGAGAAGCAAAATTGTGAGGAAGCATGAGCAATCTCAAGGCTACAAGTCCATCTCCAAAGACCTGAATGTTCCTGTGTCTACCGTGCGCAGTGTCATCAAGAAGTTTAAAGCCCATGGCACTGTGGCTAACCTCCCTAGATGTGGACGGAAAAGAAAAATTGACGAGAGATTTCAACGAAAGATTGTGCGGATGGTGGCTAAAGAACCTCCACTAACATCCAAACAAGTTCTAGCTGCCCTGCAGTCCGAGGGTACAACAGTGTCAACCCGTACTATCCGTCGGCGTCTGAATGAAAAGGGACTCTATGGTAGGATACCCAGGAAGACCCCACTTCTGACCCAGAGACATAAAAAAGCCAGGCTGGAGTTTGCCAAAACTTACCTGAGAAAGCCAAAAACTTTTTGGAAGAATGTTCTCTGGTCAGATGAGACAAAAGTAGAGCTTTTTAGGAAAAGGCATCAACATAGAGTTTACAGGAAAAAAAAGAAGCCTTCAAAGAAAAGAACACGGTCCCTACAGTCAAACATGGCGGAGGTTCCCTGATGTTTTGGGGTTGCTTTGCTGCCTCTGGCACTGGACTGCTTGACCGTGTGCATGGCATTATGAAGTCTGAAGACTACCAACAAATTTTGCAGCATAATGTAGGGCCCAGTGTGAGAAAGCTGGGTCTCCCTCAGAGGTCATGGGTCTTCCAGCAGGACAATGACCCAAAACACACTTCAAAAAGCACTAGAAAATGGTTTGAGAGAAAGCACTGGAGACTTCTAAAGTGGCCAGCAATGAGTCCAGACCTGAATCCCATAGAACACCTGTGGAGAGATCTCAAAATGGCAGTTTGGAGAAGGCACCCTCCAAATCTCAGGGACCTGGAGAAATGTGCCAAAGAAGAATGGTCTGAAATTCCAGCAGAGCATTGTAAGAAACTCATTGATGGTTACCGGAAGCGGTTGTTCGCAGTTATTTTGTCTAAAGGTTGTGCTACCAAGTATTAGGCTGAGGGTGCCAATACTTTTGTCCGGCCCATTTTTGGAGTTTTGTGTAAAATGATCAATGATTTGACTTTTTTTTTCATTCTCTTTTGTGTTTTTTCATTGCAAGCAAAATAAATGAAGATATTATTACCAAAGCATTTGTGATTGCAATCATTTTCTGGAAGAAATTGAGTATTATCTGACAGAATTGCAGGGGTGCCAATACTTTTGGCCAGCACTGTATTACATGACCTAGCCTGTGGATAAGTTACCAGTATGTTTGGGGCCGGACAACCCCTTTAAGAACTTAACTTAAAGGAAAACTGTCTTTGTTGCCCATAGCAACCAATCACATAGCTTTCAATTTACATCAGTATACCATTTTCTAAAAGAAAAGTTCTCTTTTGTTGCCCATAGCAACCAATCACAGCGCAGCTTTCATTTTACATCACCATACCTTTTTCAAAAAGAAAACTGTTGCCTATAGCAACCAATTACAGCACGGCTTTCATTACTGAAACACAGTATAAAAAATGAAAGCCGTGCCGCGATTGGTTGCTATGGGAGTTTTTCTCTTAGAAAACAGTATGCTGACATAAAATTGAAGCTGCGCTGTGATTGGTTGCTATTGGCAACAAAGAGTGATTTTCTTTTAGTTTCTTATAAATCTGCACCTCTGTCTAATAGTGGCGACCACCACCGATAGAGATGCATGTTAAAAAATACATATACCGCACAATATGCGCTTATTTGTGGATGCTGCGCTATTCCGTAAAGTTAAAAAAAATAGAACCTCAGATGATACTAATGAACGTCCCAAAAAACTGTTTTGGCCTACGTCCATTTAATGGGGACCCTTGGGTTTGCTTAACTTAAGTGTGCACGCAATGTGATGTAACCCCAAAATATCCCGAAACTATCCTGGCTGAAAATGGATGGGACTTACAAAAGTCGCCTCAAAATGGGCAGCAGACCTGGGATGGTTTGGGGTCTTCAGGAGAGGCGGAGATTAAACATCCCTTTATTACCAATGCAGAAGTTGGTAGTTTTGCCAAGAAAATTCATTGACAAGTCAAACATTTGGGCTAAAGCCACATTGATCATATCTATTTATCTTTCCGATACCTCCACGGCTTCAATATTTTTGCACTATGTGGATGATTTTGACACAGGGCACAAGAGTGTTAATAAATCTGCCCTAATAGGGTCACTATTTGACATATGAGAAATGTCCTCGCACCCACCAGGCCTACTGCAGCAGCTCTGGACCCCAGTCACTAGCTGTACATTTCCCTGTATAAATGAAAGTCAGATGTTTTTACTGTTTTTGTTTGCCTTTTATACCTGAGCCCCCCTCCCCTACACAGCGCTGATAGGAGATCCCTCTTATCTCCCCAGATTCATGTTATCCCAGGATATCTGTCCAGTGTAAGGATTCCTATGTCCTAAGACTTCATGTCATCACCAACTCCCTTCTGTTTTTCTCAGCAATACTAGATAAGAGGTAAACCCCTTCAAGGCTGTATACAGAGCCACCCTTCCAGCCCTAATAGCATGCACTTGAGTGTATCCAGCACAGCAGGAGTTAAGAAATATTAGCAGATTAAGTTGGCATCCCAGCGGGGTTTCTGCAGAAGCTTCCAGTGGCTCAATCCAACACATCCTGCTTGCTCTTCATGTCATGATAAGATCTCATTCCCTTCAAGAAGCTCTGAGGTTTCAAAGTAAAGAGAGTCATGAAACTTGTCAAAAAGAGACAGGGGTCCTCTTGTGCAAGGAAAAATTGTGGGTTCCATCAAGAATGGTTCTGGTCTACAATATTGTCTTAGGCACAGTCATAGTGGTCACTAAAGAGCCAAAGATTCACAAGGGGACAACACCATGTGATTCAGGTGACCATAGACATTAGGTAAATGTTAACCAAACATGTCAATTTCAGTTGGACCGGACAACGATCTGTGTATGGGACTCTCCTCCAATGGTAGACATTGAGAGAAAGAAGGATTAAGTATGTTAGACTTGGTGTATTCTTCATTCTTATGGAAGACAATCAGTGAAAAGGTACATTGGGCAATGTCTTTCCAAGGTGGAATGACCACTAAAGCAAGATTATCTACTAGATCATGGTAACCTTTTATCTAGGAGTCCCTTCAGATTTGGCCAGTGACAAATTGGAAGACAATCTGTTACCAGAGGTGCCTGGTGTGGTTTATTCCACTCTTCTCATTGAGAAGGCACATGGGCAAGATCTTTCCAAGGTGTAATGACCACTAATGCAAGATCACTTACTAGATAATGGTGACCCTTTATCTAGGAGACCCTTTTTTGGCCAGTGACAAATTGGTCCATATATATGAAGGCCAAATTGGGTGACCGATCATTTCGACCAAGTCTCTAATGCCATAACTTACAATTGGTTTTCCCGTTCGATGATGACGCATGTCCATAAACATGACTGAGGTATCATAACTACATCTAGTGTAATACTAGGGTTGGGCTCAATGCAGTGTACCATGGTAGTAGATATCTGTTGCCTAAAGTGAGTCTGTCACCAGAGCCCAGTATATCAATCCAGTGCCACAGGTAGATAGGTTAGGGTCACCTGAATCAAACTGTATTTACCCCTTGTGACTGGGTAACTCCATTGCCAAGCTATTGCTGTTTTTGTCAGTATGTAAAAGAGCTCTTTGGCGCAACGGCACCGTCCTCACTGCTAGAAATAGCTCATTTTCACAAAAACAGTGATACTTTGGCAACAAAGCCACCTATTCGCAACAGAAAAAGACTGTCTGATTCAGGTGACCCTGACCTCTGTATGTGTGGGGTTGAGTTGATCTGCTGGAATCTAGCGACTGCCTCCCTAGGGGTTGTCCACTTTGGACATTCACTTTTAGTCAGGAGGTTCCCCTAATGATAAGTGGGTAAGAGAGTGTTCTGCTGCTGAGATCCCCAGTGATCAGCCCTAACAACATGTCAGTAAGTGTTTAATTCCCCTTTAGTGCCCCCACAGGAAGAATTAAGAATTACATGCTCAGTCCTCCAAAGTGGTAAGTGATCTTTGTAGCCACTCTCTACTCTACTCTTTTTTTTTTCTAAACTAGACAATTTGTTTACTTTTGCATAAGACATATAGAAAGATATATCACGTCAGCTGGCACTAGGGTATCACATACAGCTTATGATGACCATGTATATAGTACACCGGTCTCCCATGATCCTCTGTAGCTCTCTTTATATATGGATAATGAAGCCTAGTGTAAAAGAAAATAAAAAACGTTTTTAACAGTAGAGCAAAACAATAAGGCAAGTTATATAGAAAGGGCATGTTTCTCATGGTGACCTGTCCCTGTCAATTGTGTCAGATTTATTCCGTGATAATGTAAGCAAGGGTTAAAGAGGACCTTTCACCATCTCCACCAATTCCAGTTCTTTGCATACTTCAATAGGTGCCACTCCTCTGATTTTGGTAAAGTTGGAATTTTTTCTCTAGCATCTACCATTCCGAAGAAATCAGTACAGTTAGTTTAAGCACCCAATATGCTAATTAAGCACTGTAAGTAGGCAACTGGGCGGGATCAGATGACAGGAACCGCCCACCTGACAGTAGAAAGCCTAATTAGCAGATTGGGTTGTAAAACTAAGAGCACTGATCACTCTGGAATGTTAGGAGCTGGAAAAAAATGTCAACTGCGCCAGAATAAGTGGAGTGAAGTTTATTAAATAATGCAAAGAGTTGGAGTTGTCTGAGGTGGTGTAAATTTGTCGTTTTTTTCATACATGCGGTTATTATTTTGTGTCTTTTTTTGGTGAAAAATAGGGCTTTATTTTTATGTAGTTTTTATTTTTCCAGGTTTTGTCTTTATTTTAATATTTGGGAAAATGTAAACAAAGAAGGAGGGAAAATATGTCTGTTTTTCACATTTTTCATGTTTTATTTTTTAATACCACGAAGTGCTACTAAAAGAATTTTTTTAAATAGTTTTCCCTTTTTATGAAGGTGACACATGTTGTTGTGTCGCTAGGGGCGGGCCTAAAACCTGACAGGGGTTTTTTTTTTTTTTACTTTTTGTTTTTTATCTTTTAAAATTTGTCCCCCCCCCCCCCCAAAAAAAAAAGCATCTCTTATGACATTATTTTAACTTTTTTTTTTTTTTTTGCTGATTTACAGCAAAATACTTTACTACTCACCCATTCACTTTCCAGGCTGGCCTCTGCTGCCGCCTCTAGGCTATGTCCAGCATCCTGGTGTTCTTCAGCGTCTGGTACAGCGCGCCCTGATGGTGGCCTAGATAGGAGCATGGATGGGTGGGTAAGTTATCGGCTGCTACCTACCGTGGGGAGGGTCAAAAAAGGGGTCATATACTGTGAGGGCCATAAAAAAGGGGTCATATACTGTGGGGAGGCCATAAAAAAGGGTTCATATATTGTGGGGAGGCCATAAAAAAGGGGGGGGGGAACTAATACTGCGGGGGGCCAAAAAAGGGAGGTCATAATGTGTGAGGGGCCAAAAAGAGGGGGTCATATACCGTGTGGAGGCCATAAAAAGGGGTGTTAGACTATGTGAGGACCTAATAGGGGATTCTTTGATCTACAAAGGGGGGGGGCGTGTCCTATAATTTTAATTATGGGGCCCCCATCACATAACCAAAGATAGTAGGGTTGGATATCTTTTTTTTGGGGGTTGGGGGTGCGGCGCCTTTTTATAGTTCGCCTCAGGCAGTAGAGAGGCTAGGTTCACCCTGCACATACAGGTATGTCCTTGCATGGTTAGAAATGGACCACCTGAACTTGTATATATTCTATGGGTGGTCCGGAACTGGTTAATTAATATGGCTATCCATATACACAGAGTACACATACAAGAAAATACCCTTATTATAAATTAATAAGTCCAGTGCACATAGATAATACTTCTGGACTGTACACATAAATAATGTCACTATATAGAACATATAAATAGTGCCCTCATACAGTACACAAACAAAATACCCATATGTTGACAGCCAGGGTGCTTACAATAACATTGCTATCTGATGGCGGCTGTCTGTAAATCAGTTTATGACACCTTACTGTCAGGGTTATTCCCGAAAAAGTTGGGGTTCACTTCGTCATGGGGTTCACCTTAACCAAATTTCTGAAAGAGGCACACTGATATCAATGGGAACTATCTAATGTGTCCCTTTGTAGTAGGCCTACTATGGTGGTAATATCTGTTTGTGGGAGGTTGGTACCTCTTAGGGCCTGTTCACATGGTGGAATGTGCTGGATTCCAACCCCAAATCAGCAGCAGATTCCATCCAGATTCTTCGCTGATTAGGCCCGTTCATTTGGTCAGCTCAGCTTCGGCATTCTCCACTCCATATTTTCAGATATTAGTCAGATCCTAAATCCAGTCTACTGAGAGGACATCGGGGACTTCACTAGGAATATACTAAAAAGCACAGATAGAACATATGGCTCAGACGAAGCCATAATAACAAAGGAGAGACTGATGTCAAGCAGGAAATAAGGAGAGCGAGGCCGACCTAGGACAGATTAGACACACTGAACTTGTCGGTAACAATCCTTCCACCCAACTTGACGAAAACCATTTACGTACCATAAGAGGAGCCGCGGCCTGGGCTGAATAATCCAACATCTGCCCCATAATGATTAATGCAAGAGGAAGCTGCCAGGAAGAGAAAGTGTCAGAAGAAATTATTAGCCAAGAGAAGCTTCTGGAAGGAAGTGGATATAGTAAATCTGTGGGTATTGGTATTTCTGGATTTTTTTTTTTAGTTTCTTTGTAGGCTCAGGTTCCACATTTACAACCTGAGATATACAGTAATGGATCTCCACCTTCAGGTTGGGAGCCCTTTCCTAATGGTTTAGGTCAGTCGTGCACATTACATAGAGGTACACTGCTGTTATGTCCCTGCGAGAAGGGGGTCTGCTTCAACGGCTTGCTACTGTCATAACAATTGCCTCTAGCTACCACTAGGGGAAATTTACTGTATATCAGGCTTGTCAAAATATATATATAGGGAGTCGGAAGATTCAGGAGGCCCAGAGGAGGTGAGAAAAATAGAAAAACATTCATACTCACATTCTCTTACCTTTTTTGGGCTTTCTTGCAATTACATGGGCTTGCCGAGCTTCATGATGTCATGAGGGTCAGCATGCCCATGTCACCTCTGAGGTCCAATCACAGGCTTCAGCGATGACCCCAGGAGCATGATGTCACTGAGCAGTTGCAGAGAGAGCGCTGGACACTGCGAGGAGGCCCAAAAAAGGTGAGGGAAGGTGAGTATGAGTGTTTTTATTTATTTCACCTCCCCTCGCCGTCCACCTATTATACTCTAAGGTCTGAAGAGACCCCAGTCCAGAGTATAATAATGTCACTTTGACATAACTTCAGCTGTGTTTGTTTTATAGAGCTAGAAATTGGATAGATAGGGTCCTAGAAACCCTAAGAGTATTCTACACTATGTTTTATAGATAGAATCCTAGGAGCCCTAAGAGTGTTCTACACTATGTTTTATAGATAGGTTCCTAGTAACCCTAAGAGTATTCTACACTATGTTTTATACATAGGTTCCTAGGGCACTAAGAATATTCTACACTATGTTTTATATATAGGTTGCTAGGAGTCATAAGAGTAATCTACACTATGTTTTATAGATATGTTCCTAGGAGCCCTAAGAGAGTTCTACACTATGTTTTATAGACAGGTTCCTAGGAGCCCTAAGAGTATTCTACACTATGTTTTATAGATAGGTTCCTAGGAGCCCTGACAGTGCTCTACACTATGTTTTATAGATAGGTTCCTAGGAGTCCTGACAGTGTTCTACACTATGTTTTATAGACAGGTTCCTAGGAGCCCTAAGAGTATTCTACACTATGTTTTATAGACAGGTTCCTAGGAGCCCTAAGAGTATTCTACACTATGTTTTATAGACAGGTTCCTAGGAGCCCTAAGAGTATTCTACACTATGTTTTATAGATAGATTCCTAGGAGTCCTGACAGTGTTCTACACTATGTTTTATAGACAGGTTCCTAGGAGTCCTGACAGTGTTCTACACTATGTTTTATAGATAGATTCCTAGGAGTCCTGACAGTGTTCTACACTATGTTTTATAGACAGGTTCCTAGGAGTCCGACGGCTCCATGTTATAGAAGAGTCCTGCAGTTCTACACTATGTTTTATAGACAGGTTCCTAGATTCTCCCGCTAGGAGTCCTGACAGTGTTCTACACTATGTTTTATACATAGGTTCCTAGGGGCACTAAGAATATTCTACACTATGTTTTATATATAGGTTGCTAGGAGTCATAAGAGTAATCTACACTATGTTTTATAGATATGTTCCTAGGAGCCCTAAGAGAGTTCTACACTATGTTTTATAGACAGGTTCCTAGGAGCCCTAAGAGTATTCTACACTATGTTTTATAGATAGGTTCCTAGGAGCCCTGACAGTGCTCTACACTATGTTTTATAGATAGGTTCCTAGGAGTCCTGACAGTGTTCTACACTATGTTTTATAGACAGGTTCCTAGGAGCCCTAAGAGTATTCTACACTATGTTTTATAGATAGGTTCCTAGGAGCCCTAACAGTGTTCTACACTATGTTTTATAGACAGGTTCCTAGGAGCCCTAAGAGTATTCTACACTATGTTTTATAGATAGGTTCCTAGGAGTCCTGACAGTGTTCTACACTATGTTTTATAGACAGGTTCCTAGGAGCCCTAAGAGAGTTCTACACTATGTTTTATAGATAGGTTCCTAGGAGCCCTGACAGTATTCTACACTATGTTTTATAGATAGGTTCCTAGGAGCCCTAAGAGTATTCTACACTATGTTTTATAGACAGGTTCCTAGGAGCCCTAAGAGTATTCTACACTATGTTTTATAGACAGGTTCCTAGGAGCCCTAAGAGTATTCTACACTATGTTTTATAGACAGGTTCCTAGGAGCCCTAAGAGTATTCTACACTATGTTTTATAGACAGGTTCCTAGGAGCCCTAAGAGTATTCTACACTATGTTTTATAGATAGATTCCTAGGAGTCCTGACAGTGTTCTACACTATGTTTTATAGACAGGTTCCTAGGAGTCCTGACAGTGTTCTACACTATGTTTTATAGATAGGTTCCTAGGAGCCCTGACAGTGTTCTACACTATGTTTTATAGATAGGTTCCTAGGAGTCCTGACAGTGTTCTACACTATGTTTTATAGATAGATTCCTAGGAGTCCTGACAGTGTTCTACACTATGTTTTATAGACAGGTTCCTAGGAGCCCTAAGAGTATTCTATACTATGTTTTATAGATAGGTTCCTAGGAGCCCTGACAGTGCTCTACACTATGTTTTATAGATAGGTTCCTAGGAGTCCTGACAGTGTTCTACACTATGTTTTATAGATAGGTTCCTAGGAGCCCTGACAGTGTTCTACTCTATGTTTTATAGATAGATTCCTAGGAGTCCTGTCCGTATTCTACACTATGTTTTAAGCCAATTTAAGGTGTGGTTCATACCGAACTTGTTTGACCCGAAACAAATCTTGGACTTGTGCCACCCAAACCCAAAACGAAATGAATGTTTAGAAATTTGGCCATCTCTAATTCCTAAGCCCCTTGCAGACGACCGTATGAATGGTCATTGTGCTATCCAGGTTTTTCCCAGATAGCACACTGACCCATTCATTTCAATGGGCCCCTACACATGACTGTGAATTACATGGTCCCGTGTGCAGCTTACAGTCCAGGCTGCAAAATATGGAACAGGTCCTATTGCTTCCATGGCTCCTATTCATTGAATGAAGGGAGCCGCCATGATGACATCCGCGTGTCGCCCATGCGCCGCCTTTGCCGTTCATTCACAGCCGCCGGTTAGAACAAGGTCATGTGAAACCGGCTTTACTTTGCCAGATTTTTACACACTTGCCTAAAACTTTTGCATGGTATTGTAGATGTTGTTGAAACCTGCCATTGTATCCTTTTTTTGGTAATGTATGACACCACCCTCAGAAATGCCATCTGCTACCCTTCCTTTTCGGTCACATCCTCCCCCTAGGGTACTGTAAGAGGTTTATCATAGTATATGTGGGCATAGACGTTACAATGGTATAATTGTCTGGGCATTCTGCTTATTCCTTCCTATGTTGGTAATTCAGTTGCACCTGTTATAACCAGTTGTGAGTGGGCAAGCAGAGGGCAGGCATGGTTGCCCCTGGTTAACCCTGATGTTTTCATTGTATTTGCACATAAAGACTGGAGGCTTTCTGCCATGTGGCACGATGGCGAGCAGTAATTGTTTGTATTGACTGGCACCTCGGAATATTAGATGTCAGAACATGTGCCGAGATGCCAGTTTGCAAACATACTTTGCTGGTAGGAGCTTGTGTTTACCGCCATACAATCTGCTCCTCGCTGCCAGGAGTAGGAGGCGTTCATAAAGGAGGGGACATTAGAGGATTAGTCTGAGACGCGTTTCATCCAACTCAAAAGATCTACATTTTATGTATGAAATATTAATGTGATGGGATGGCGAGGCTGACTCCATATGTAATGTCTGCCATACACTGATAAATAATACTCCCATACCATGTCCTCACAACAGAGCCAATTCTGCCCACATAATACCTCTATGTAGTGCTTAAAAAGGTTACCCACAATAACCTATATCATCTATGCATGGGAAATGTTATAAATGTCCCCGGTCACTGGAATGGGGGTCCCAAACTCTTCAGTTAAATAGAGTGACAGTCAAGCATGTGCCATACAGCTCCATTAAATGTCTGTACTACTACTGTACTTGGCTGTCTCCATCAGTCCCACAGATGTTGAGTGATATGACAAGAATCCTAGTTGATCCCTGCTCCATCCAAATACCTCCTTACTAGGATCTGCAATGAGAAGGAACAAGGGGGCTCGGGACACCCACGGTAGTTATCAATGGGGGCGCCATTGGTAGGACCACCAGTGATCAGACATTTATCACCTATCCCGTGGCATAACCCTTTTAAGTAGTACGTACATGTAGTATCCAAACAAAGCTTCTATACAGTACTCACATAACAGTCCCATGTGTATATACTACCCAATAATATACAGTGGTCACATAAAACTGACATCCAGTGCCCAAATAATAAGCTGTACAGTGCCTAAATAATACTCATGTACAGTGTCCATATATTATAACAAAGATGACCCACACAACACTGCCATATACATCTTTTCCTGTGACTGACAATAGGGCATAGATAGATAGATAGATAGATAGATAGATAGATAGATAGATAGATAGATAGATATGAGATAGGCAGATAGATAAATAGATATACAGATAGATAGATAGATAGATAGATATGTAGATAGAAGAGAGACATCAGATGGAGAGATAGAGAGATAGATAGATAGATAGATAGATAGATAGATAGATAAATCGATAGATAGATAGATAGATAGATAGATAGATAGATAGATAGATATGTAGGTAGATGGATGGATAAATAGCTATGTAGATCGATAAATAGATAGATAGATATGAGGTAGATAGATATGTAGATAGATAGATAGATAGATAGATATGGAGATAGATAGATAGATAGGCAGACAGATATGTAGGTAGATGGATGGATAAATAGTTATGTAGATAGATAAATAGATAGATATGAGATAGATATGAGATAGGTAGATAGATAAATAGATATGGAGAGAGAGAGATAGATATAGATAGATAGATAGATAGATAGATATGAGAGAGATAGATAGATAGATAGATATGAGATAGGCAGATAGATAAATAGATATACAGATAGATAGATAGATAGATAGATAGATAGATATGTAGATAGAAGAGAGACATCATATGGAGAGATAGATAGATAGATAGATAGATAGATAGATAGATAAATAGATAGATAGATATGTAGGTAGATGGATGGATAAATAGCTATGTAGATCGATAAATAGATAGATAGATATGAGGTAGATAGATATGTAGATAGATGGATAGATAGATATGAGATAGATAGATAGATAGATAGATAGATAGACAGACAGATATGTAGATAGATGGATGGATAAATAGTTATGTAGATAGATAAATAGATAGATATGAGATAGATATGAGATAGGTAGATAGATAAATAGATATGAGAGAGAGAGATAGATACTAGTAGATAGATAGATATGAGATAGATAGATAGATAGATAGATAGATAGGTAGACAAATTGATAGATATGAGATAGACTTTTCATAGGTTATTATAATGTATATTTGCTCTTTTCTTGTCTGCACCTCACATCCATCCATCTTGTCCAGTTTACATATGTAGATAGAAGAGAGACATCAGATGGATAGATATTAGATAGATATTAGATAGATAGATAGATAGATAGATAGATAGACGGATAGATAAATAGACAGATAGATAGATGGATAATAAGATAGATAGATAGATAGATAGAAGATAGGTAGGTAGAAGAGAGACATCAGATGGATAGATAGATAGATAGATAGATAGATAGATAGATAGATAGATAGATATTAGATAGATGGATAGATATGTAGAAGAAGAAGAGAGACATCAGATGGATAGATGGATAGATAGATAGATAGATAGATAGATAGATAGATAGAAAGGATTAGATGGATAGATAGATAGATAGATAGATAGATAGATAGATAGATAGATAGATAGGTAGAAGAGAGACATCAGATGGAAGATAGATAGATAGATAGATAGATAGATGGATAGATATGTAGATAGAAGAGAGACATCAGATGGATAGATGATGTAACCCTGTAAACAAGATGAAGGAAACTTGCCAGCGCATTATGTTTGTTGTAAATGAAGCATAAGTGCGTTTTAGTGATAATTTGGCTTTAAGCTGTGAAATAAAATGCCGCAGTGTGCTCGGAGACTGGCATAAATCAGCGGTTATTTCATGAGAAGAGCTAGAAGACCCTGGGGATGGATCTCTGTGCTGTACAGTTTACTGCAGCCCCCTGAGAGAAGCCTACAAGATACAAAGACATTTAACCCCTTCCCACCCTGTGTGGGCCAGTAAAGGGGTTACACCGGGGGGCCCTGCTAGCCATGCCTGCAGCGAGATGAGCAGGTCTGTCTGAGGCCGAATTCCCAGATGTCCAGGCCTATCAAGGACTGTCCTATATATTGTCCTGCTTAGCATGATAGTGACAGCTGAGTGACCAAACACAACAGATCTCTGAGCTTGTGGACAAATCTAATTCCTTCTCTTTACATTAGGAAAGCGCAGACATTGGGACAGTCTGACACTGTCACCGGGAACATGGAGCAGTGATCAATAGGGAAGGAAAACAGTAAACAGCGGGGGTTCACTACCAATAAACATGGGGTAAATGACATGTGCTGAACTGTACACTTTATGAGCACTTAGGCTGGAGTGCATTGTCATCATGACTTGCTTCATTCACAGAATATGTCTTCAAAAAATTCATTTCAATCTTTATTGACCCCCCCCCCCTTTCACAACCGGTTGTCACCCACACTATGGAGAGAAGTTGTCACCTGCCCTACCAAACACAGAGGTGAAAAGGAATGTCCCTTGGGTGTAACTACCAGGGTAGCAGGCATAGCAGCTAGCAACTAAGGAGGCACAGCTTCACACCAGAGGTGGTGCAGTTACATTAATGTGACATCACTGTGTGTATTATCTCTGTACTGTGACATCACTGTGTGTATTATCTCTGTACTGTGACATCACTGTGTGTATTATCCCTGTACTGTGACATCACTGTGTTTATTATCCCTTGTACTGTGACATCACAGTGTTTATTATCTCTGTACCGTGACATCACTGTGTTTATTATCCCTGTACTGTGACATCACTGTGTCTATTATCCCTGTACTGTGACATCACTGTGTCTATTATCCCTGTACTGTGACATCACTGTGTATATTATCTCTGTACTGTGACGTCACTGTGTGTATTATCTCTGTACTGTGACATCACTGTGTGTATTATCTCTGTACTGTGACGTCACTGTGTGTATTATCCCTGTACTGTGATATCACTGTGTATATTATCCCTGTACTGTGACATCACTGTGTATATTATCCCTGTACAGTGACATCACTGTGTTTATTATCCCTGTACTGTGACATCACT
The DNA here is from genome assembly GCA_947044405.1 of Leptodactylus fallax. Classification (NCBI taxonomy): domain Eukaryota; kingdom Metazoa; phylum Chordata; class Amphibia; order Anura; family Leptodactylidae; genus Leptodactylus; species Leptodactylus fallax. The sequence continues at coordinate 717,374 of CAMRHE010000484.1, forward strand.
GTGTTTATTATCCCTGTACTGTGACATCACTATGTTTATTATCCCTGTACTGTGACATCACTGTGTCTATTATCCCTGTACTGTGACATCACTATGTTTATTATCCCTGTACTGTGACATCACTGTGTCTATTATCCCTGTACTGTGACATCACTATGTTTATTATCCCTGTACTGTGACATCACTGTGTGTATTATCTCTGTACTGTGACATCACTGTGTGTATTATCCCTGTACTGTGACATCACTGTGTTTATTATCCCTGTACTGTGACATCACTGTGTTTATTATCCCTGTACTGTGACATCACTATGTTTATTATCCCTGTACTGTGACATCACTGTGTCTATTATCCCTGTACTGTGACATCACTATGTTTATTATCCCTGTACTGTGACATCACTGTGTCTATTATCCCTGTACTGTGACATCACTGTGTATATTATCTCTGTACTGTGACATCACTGTGTGTATTATCTCTGTACTGTGACATCACTGTGTATATTATCTCTGTACTGTGACATCACTGTGTGTATTATCCCTGTACTGTGACATCACTGTGTTTATTATCCCTGTACTGTGACATCACAGTGTTTATTATCTCTGTACCGTGACATCACTGTGTTTATTATCCCTGTACTGTGACATCACTGTGTCTATTATCCCTGTACTGTGACATCACTATGTTTATTATCCCTGTACTGTGACATCACTGTGTGTATTATCTCTCTACTGTGACATCACTGTGTGTATTATCACTGTATTGTGACATCACTGTGTTTATTATCCCTGTACTGTGACATCGCTGTGTGTATTATCACTGTATTGTGACATCACTGTGTTTATTATCTCTGTACTGTGACATCACTGTGTTTATTATCTCTGTACTGTGACATCACTGTGTTTATTATCCCTGTACTGTGGCATCACTGTGTTTATTATCTCTGTAATGTGATATTACTGTGTATATTATCTCTGTACTGTGACATCACTGTGTTTATTATCCCTGTACTGTGACATCACTGTTTATTATCACTGTATTGTGACATCACTGTGTTTATTATCCCTGTACTGTGACATCGCTGTGTGTATTATCACTGTATTGTGACATCACTGTGTTTATTATCTCTGTACTGTGACATCACTGTGTTTATTATCTCTGTACTGTGACATCACTGTGTTTATTATCCCTGTACTGTGGCATCACTGTGTTTATTATCTCTGTAATGTGATATTACTGTGTATATTATCTCTGTACTGTGACATCACTGTGTTTATTATCCCTGTACTGTGACATCACTGTTTATTATCCCTGTATTGTGACATCACTGTGTTTATTATCTCTGTAATGTGATATTACTGTGTATATTATCTCTGTACTGTGACATCACTGTGTATATTATCTCTGTACTGTGACATCACTGTGTATATTATCTCTGTACTGTGACATCACTGTGTTTATTATCCCTGTACTGTGGCATCACTGTGTGTATTATCTCTGTACTGTGACATCACTGTGTTTATTATCCCTGTACTGTGGCATCACTGTGTGTATTATCACTGTATTGTGACATCACTGTGTGCACTATTCCTAAACTATGAAATCCTAGTCTCCTCAGTGTTTTTGGTTTTTTGATCAAACGCTTCTTGCTCTCAGGTTGTTGCCTTCATACATGGATGTTAATGCTGTTGGATCAGATGATTGAATATCCGATTGTCCAATTGAGCATTGGGCCACCAGTTTTTAAAAATGTATGGGCACGTGTTAGTTAAAAGAGCCAAGGACTCGGACAAACCACCAGCAATAATAAGGCCACTTGACCTCTAAGTGTTAAAAGGCCAAGTCCATTGGTTACAAAACCACTAGGGCAACCAAGATTCAACCACGCAATGTACCATTTGTAGAATGTACCATTGACCTTCAGCCATTGGAAGCAGAATATAACATTAACCACTACCAAAGTTACATGACAGCATCCCATATGGCAAGCCTATGCCTTTTGATTGGAGGTAATTGTATTGGCACCTTACAGATTGGGCCTAGGAAGCATTATGTACATGGTATATTATGCCAATGTTTGTTTATAATGGAAATTCTGGTTGTCATCTGTCAAAATGTGAATGGCCTAGGGAAAGTTTCCGCCCCATTCTCCTCTCCAGTCTCTGACAGAAGCTGTGTACCCGCACACCATCTTTATGTATATGAGCACACATGGGTGTCTGCCAACAGAATCCCAGTCTACACCCACTCCATTGTCATTGAAAACAGTAGTACAAAATCAATAGGCACCTGCGTTATTGGGTTATCAGAGGCACAAGTCAATGCTTCACATCTAGGAGGAGTGCCATTAAACCATTTTGCCTTGGCCAGGGAAAAGGGGGGCATCACCAATTTCTTAAAGGGTAGTCACCATTTTAAAAATGGAGATCCCCTTTAAACCCTCGACTGTTATGCATCCCATAACTGGTTTTCAACAACAAAGGACATTGCGATGGTGTCCACCATATTCATCTATGGTATATTTTTAATGTAACCTAGCCAGGAGAGAGCCTCCATGTATGATGATCACTAATTAATCGCCAAGGGAGAAGCAATCGAATGCAGATCTCTTCTCCATGCATCATCATGACGACCTCAGTAATTACCGAACCTCCCGGTGACCTCATCAGCAGTATTACTTGTATTAATGAGATTATCTGGGTCAACTAAGATGCAAATGATCTCTGTTATAGCTCCCTCTATTGGCGTACCTTCTCTAATATGTAGAAGAAACCCATACTTATTCTGAAACCCGTTCTTTTATACCTTCTTATGGCATCTTCATGTAACAACTACACCTAATATAAGAGGAGAGTCTCATGGTTACAGCATAAGAAAGGCCATTAGCTTGCCCCAAAAATTTCAGTGAATCTATTGCTTGTGTCATATATACCAGTCAGCCATAACATTGATGCCTAATATTGTGTAGGTCCCTCACATGCGACCAAAGCAGCCCTGACCATCTAGACATGGACTCCACAAGGCCTCTGTAGATGACCTGTGGTATCTGGCACCAAGACCAGATCCTTTAAGTCCTGTAAATAGTGAGGTGCAACCTCCATGGATGGGGCTTCTCCATCACCTACCATAGATGACTGATCAGGATATGAGCTGGACAATTTTGAGGCCAGGTCACCTCCTTGATTTTTGTCCTGTTTCTGAAACCATTCCTGAAAATTGCCATTAGGCAGCACCACTGCCATGAAGGAGGATACATGGCCTATACAATATTTAGGTGGGCGATGACATATTGACATTCACCTGATGCCAGAACCAAAGGTTCTTCAGCAGAACATTGTCCAGAGCAATGGTTCTCAACCTGTGGTACGTGGACCCCAGGGGGTACACTTTGCCGCCTCAGGAAGTACATGCCATGACTGGGAACCACTGCTCTGGAAGTGACAGATTTAGTGATTGATCAGTTTTCGAGGCTCTTGGGGAGCAAGTGCCACTCAAATCACCCACCATCTTTAATACTGAGGCACAGTAGCTGCAAAGCAGAGGAATGGGTCAGAAGATGCCGGGTCAGGGTAAAAAGGGCACAGCCTTGGGTAGTCTGTGCTGAATAGACAAATCTATGATCTGATGAGTGAAAAGCTGGTCAGAAATGAAAAGACTCAGAATGTTTAGTGTCTGCCACAGGTGCCCCCCAAAAGCCAAAGGATTTGGTTGATGCCCTATCTGCACCAGTTTTTCTTTCCCACTTGAGGTCGGAAGCAGGATCTCATCTAGGGATGGGCAAACCGATTTGACAACAAATTTCCATGAGTATCAGGTTTCGCCCAAACACAGTGAGCGTCATGATGTTGTGGCCCAGTCACAGGCCTCGACGGTAACCCCAGGGCATGTGACATCAGACAGAAACTGGAAGAGGCCTGAAGAGGATGCCGGGGACCGCCAAACACCGCAAAGATGCCCAGGAGAGATGAGCAAGGTGAGTATAAGTGTTTGTTATTTTTCTTCACTCCCCTGGACCATCACTTATTATACTATGGGTACTGATGAGACCCAAGATTATAATAATAGCTCTTCCAGTTCTATCTTAACAAGTTTGGTACGAAACAAACTGAAGGACTGATCCTCACAAATATTGGAAATGAATCTTGTGAGTTTCAACCATCTCTAGTCATAACACAGACACCACAGTGTCCGTTGGGGGTACTTGGTTGGAGTGAGGGGTACTTGGCTTGATAAAGGTTGAGAAACACTGGTCCAGAGCATGACTCTACCTCATCCAGTGTCTTATTCTCATAGTACATCCTGGTGTCATGTCTTCACCAGGGAAGTGACACATGTACCTTACCATTGACATGATGTAGAAGAAGAACCTGGTTCATCAGACCAGGCTGTCCTCTTCCATGGTCTAGTTCCAATACTCACGTGTCCATAGTAGGCTTGTTCAGCAGTAGCAATGGGTCATGGATACTCTAACCGATCTATGGCTACACAGCCCCATATTCTGCCAGCTCCTATGCCCTGTATATACTGGCACCTTTCTATGGTCAGCAGAAATTTGTTTCAGCAATTTGTGATACAGTAGCTTGGATTGGATCAGATGGACTAGCTTTTGTTTCCCATGTTCATCAATAAGCCTTGGGCGCCCATGACCAGTTCACCAGATGTTCATCCTTGGACCACTTCTGTAATTCTGTGGGATCGGACCAGATGGTTAAGCTTTTAATCCCTTGCTCAGTGTCAGACTGACCCACCAGAGTACCAGAAGATCCTCTGGTGGGCCCAGACTCTAACACAATAATGGTCCAGTAGAAGACACCCAATTTTGAAGGGTACCATACCATCTGCTAGTGGTCAACGGAGCATTTTATCTGGTGACCCAAGGAACTTCAGTCAGACATTGCCTCTGCTTATTGGATGCCCTTGACCCTGTCACTGGTTGCCACTGTTTGGATAACTTTTGGTTGTTACCATGAACACCCCACAAGACCTGCCATTTTGGATATAATCTGGATGAAAGCTATCTAGTCTGTATGGCCCATTATAACAGTATTATGCGTATCTGTACCCATTTATGTGACCCTTAATTTTTGGTTACAATTAGTTGACATTTATCTTTCTATTCCAGAATATCAATGTAGAAATCATAAATTCTGTCAAATTTCTTAGACTTTCTAGAAATATCTATTCCTATTATATATTCATATTATTATCAGCCCATGCCGGTTATGCCCCTGATAACTGGTGTAGTTTATGTAGTCACAACACCCTGATCAGCAGACAATGGGATCTATTTATCGGTGTTGTTGGTTGTTAAATGGTCTGGATCACAAGAGCGGATTTACACAGGATATTTCAGCAATTAATACATTCAGCCCTCTTGTATTTTTTTCCTCTCATTTTGCAAATCAGGAAACCTTAATAACCCTCCTTCTTGCCCTCTAAATTTAAAATTTGCCCCTTAGTGCTTAAGCCCCGAGGCTCTGCAGGGTTAGGTTACTGACAGATTAACCCCTTTAAGGGGAGGGGTGTCGGGAGAAAGTACTACTCAAAGCAGGAATCCTGGTGTCACAAAGGAAAAGGATGTCACAAGGAAAGAATGGGTTAAGGGGGGCAGCTGATTCCTCTAATGGCAGATGGTGTTTCAGAGCAGATTTACATTAATTGTCTTCAAATCTGCTCAGAGGTTATAGATCTATACAAAAGCTCATGAAAGAGAGAAGGCTACTGAAGAGGCAGAATGGATGGACGGATAGATAAATATGAGATGATAGATATGAGATAGACATTAGATAGATGGCATAGTTTCATAGACATAGATATGAGATAGGTAGGATCAGAGAGGATAGATAGATAGATAGATAGATAGATAGATAGATAGATGTTAGCAATAGTTTAGATAGATCACATAGATAGATTATAGAAGATGGAGATTAGAGATAGTTTAGTTAGGTACATAGATAATGGAGATTAGATACAGTACATAGATAGATATATAGATAAATAAATAGATATCAAATAGATAAATAGATAGATATGAGATAGATAGATATTAAATACATATATATATATAGATATGAAATAGATAAATAGAAACATAGATATGAGTAGATAGATAGATAGATAGATAGATAGATAGATAGATAGGTAGATAGATAGTGGATAGAAGATAGATAGATAGATATGAGAAAGATAGATAGATAGATAGATAGATAGATAGATAGATAGATAGATAGATAGGAGATAAATAGATAGATAGATAGGAGATAGATAGATAGATAGATAGATAGATATGACATAGATAGATATGAGATAGATAGATAGATAGATAGATAGATAGATATTAGATACATAGATATATAGATATGAAATAGATAAATAGAAACATAGATATTAGATAGATAGATAGATAGATAGATAGATAGATAGATAGGTAGATAGATAGTGGATAGAAGATAGATAGATAGATATGAGAAAGATAGATAGATAGATAGATAGATAGATAGATAGATAGGAGATAAATAGATAGATAGATAGGAGATAGATAGATAGATAGATAGATAGATAGATATGACATAGATAGATATGAGATAGATAGATAGATAGATAGATATTAGATACATAGATATATAGATATGAAATAGATAAATAGAAACATAGATATTAGATAGATAGCTAGATAGCTAGATAGATATGAGATAGATAGATAGATAGATAGATAGATAGATATGAGGTAGATAGATAGATAGATAGATAGATCGATAGAGATTTCATAGCTTTTCTTTATACTAGGAAATTATTATTTTCGGTATTTCCTCATCTAGGTTATTATAATGTTTATTTGCTTTTTTCTCGCATGCACTTCACATCCGTCCATCTTGTCCAGTTTACATAATACCAGGTATCATTTCTTGAAGAGGTGCAGCTATTGGTGAAGTAGTTGAGACCCTTCTCCTGGAGGGTCCATATAGTGTATGTATGTAACAGGCAGCACTATGTGTGTGGGAGGCGTATAGGGACTGAGATTATCCATAGTCACCTCCTATACAAATGAATCATCTGTTCACAGCCTCCGCCAGCAGTTCTGTCACATTTGCATCAGTGGAGGCCACGGCACAGATGAGGACTGAGCCTCATAAAGTTATCAGCCTGGCCAGGGCAGAGAGAAGGGAGAAGCCCCTGTCTACATGTAGCTATCTTATGACAATAAGATGTTCTTCTTACTTACTGTGAGACTGGGCCTGTACCCTTTTACCCTAGTTTGGGCCGGTCAGTACATGACTAGAGATAAGCATTTATGGGGTAGTCTCGCTGGTGATATTATGGGGCCCAAGGTCTTACTGCAAATTTCACCACCTAAAACCTCGACAAATCCGCTAACTTGTCATAAGCGGAAGCAGAATAAAGAATCTTCCACGTCTAGAATAATCGTGTTCATTTTACGGGAAAGCCAAAGATTAGTCCCACATGGATTAGCCCCTTTTAATGGGGCTAATCCTTGCGCAGATCTACGGGCACATCTGCAGGTTTGCCAATGGAAGATTTGAGACGTGAACAGTGTCGGACAGGCACCGACAGAGTACCAAAGGGTCCTCTGGTGGGTGGGCCCGGGGTCTAACACAATAATGGTCCAGCACAAGACACCCAAATTTATAGGGTACTATGGTCTATTTCCTAGGGGGTTTTGGAGAATCTTTTTATCTGGTGGGCCCAAGGAATCTCAGTCCGACACTGGGTGTGAACATACCCTTATGATGGATACTTGTCCATGCCACGTGTGAAGCAGGGAAGAGGGGAGAAGACGAAAGGTGCCTATTTGTTATAATAATGTTGCAGGGCATGATGGGTAAAATTCTTCCTATTCTGATACAACCCCCCCTCCATCCCAGTATTCTGAGGATATCGTAGATTGACGTAACACCAGCGTTTAGATGTCTGAGCCTCGGAGGACGCTCGCTGGGATTATTCTGCTTAATCTCTTGGAATTCACCTGCTGCCGCTTCTTAGAGGTGCGATAATTTCCTGCTACAGTCAGATCAAGGGCTTATAAGTGGAAGTGATTCCATCCTGGCCGTCTGGCTACATGATGTATAGCTGACATTCACCAGCTGGGGATATCACACTACAGAAAACTTTTCATTGCTCTTCGGAGAGACCGGGAACCCTGGCCAAACAGATTTAGACATAGTTCACACATGAACGAGGGAGGTTGGTCGTAGAAACAATCAAAAACACTCAATACTTACAAAAATAGATAAGGGAAACATAGCAACATAGTTGATAAGATTGGATAAAGACACAAGTCCAACCTATAAACCTACTAGGTTAGATCAGCATCCTATCCCAAAAATTCTAGGTTGAACTAGAAAGATAGATATGTAGATGTACAGAACAGAGACAGAAAAAATTCTACACGGGTCTGCAAGGCAAAAATAGGAGGCCAAAAACCTTGGTTTCTGCTGCAGAGATGTCACCGATCCACACGCAGATTAATCCCATCCAGTAGGGCTAATCTGCCAGGGGGAATCTGATGGTTTGACAAGCAGAACCTGCCGAGGAAAGTGACCTAAGCATTAGTTTTTATCCATGATGTGAATTCCAAATCTGCAAGAAAAAAGTATGCACTGTTTGAATAGAGACCCAGAATTCCTATTGAACCCAATGGAAGATGGATCTCATATGGCTTATCTGCAAATATTCCGAAATTCATGTGAAAGTTTGTTGCATGAGCATATCCTGATAAATCGCGCTATCGCTGTATCATCTCATGTATTTGGCTCCAAAAAGTGCCATAAAAACTGCATGTGTGATCCCAGTCTAAAATACATAGGTATATATCAGGAAAGATAGATAGATAGATAGATAGATAGATAGATAGATAGATAGATAGACAGGAGAGAAAATGAGATAGATAGATAGATAGATAGATAGGAGATAGAAGAGTAGATAGATAGATATGAGAGATACTGTAGCTAGATAAATAGATATGAGATGCATATATAATTAATAGGTAAATAGATAGATAGATAGATATATATGAGATAGATAGATAGACATGAGATAGATAGACATGAGATAGATAGATAGATAGATAGATATGAGATAGATAGACATGAGATAGATAGATAGATAGATATGAGATAGATAGATATGAGATAGATAGATAGATAGATAGATAGATAGATAGATAGATATGAGTAGATAGATAGATAGATAGATAGATAGATAGATAGATATGAGATAGATAGATATGAGATAGATAGATAGATAGATAGACAGGTAGCTAGACATGAGATAGATAGATAGATAGATAGATAGATAGTAGATAGATAGGAGATAGATAGATAGATATGAGATAGATAGATAGATATGAGATAGATAGATAGATAGATTGAGATAGATAGATAGATATGAGATAGATAGACATGAGATAGATAGATAGATAGATAGATAGATAGATAGATATGAGATAGATAGCATGAGATAGATAGATAGATAGATATGAGATAGATAGATAGATAGATAGATAGAGATAGATAGATATGAGATAGATAGATAGATAGATAGATAGATAGATATGAGATAGATAGACAGAGATAGATAGATAGATAGATAGATATGAGATAGATAGATAGATAGATAGATAGATAGATATGAGATAGATAGATAGATAGATAGATAGATATGAGATAGATAGACATGAGATAGATAGATAGATAGATAGATAGATAGAGATAGATAGATAGATAGATAGATATGAGATAGATAGATAGATAGATAGATATGAGATAGATAGACATGAGATAGATAGATAGATAGATAGATATGAGATAGATAGATAGATAGATAGATAGATATGAGATAGATAGATAGATAGATAGATAGATAGGTAGATATGAGATAGATAGATAGATAGATAGATAGATAGATAGATATGAGATAGATAGATAGATATGAGATAGATAGATAGATAGATAGATAGATAGATAGACAGGTAGCTAGACATGAGATAGATAGATAGATAGATATGAGATAGATAGATAGATAGATAGATAGATATGAGATAGATAGATAGATATGAGATAGATAGATAGATAGATAGATAGATAGATAGATAGATATGAGATAGATAGATAGATAGATAGCTAGATAGGATAGTTAGATAGATAGGAGATGCTTGTATGCCAAATACAACATTATCTTATATCTATGGACAGTGTAAATCTAGTAAGCTCTATGCAGACACTGAACCAGCAGGGATTGTCGGGAGATTGTAGCCTGCAGGTTGTAGCTCTTGATTAGTACAAGTTACCTAATAAAATGTATGTAAAAAATTACCCAACTTTATATGTAATTTAATTCTATATGTGAACTGTAAATTGCTGTTCAAAGATGGACATGCCCTTTAAGGGTTGGTGATATCTGTATTTCATCTAGAATATCCCATGAGCTAGGTGCCAGATATCATTCAGGATACATGCAGAAACACTGCAGTTGATCTCAAGTAACTGCTAGATTGAAGACGGCCAAACCTTGGCTACAAGGCCACGTGTAGGTGTAGTACACGTACTGTGTACATGCGTGTAGTCCTGCAGAGGCCTATGAGCGTTCCTTCCTCACACCCGTCCTCCACCTTGGTAGTGTTTTCTTTAGTCACTGATACTCTGTAATGACAGAGACAACACATGGCGCTTTACTGAAGTGACAGAATAAACACTGCTTCACCGACATGTTGAGTGCTCTCCTGCAAAGTGCTCAGCAAGCATTGAGACAATGGGCCCTGACCCACAGGGGGAGCCATGAATACAGGCAGGCAGAGCAAGATCAATGTAAACAGTGGCCTCCAGGATCCAGAGCATGGAGGTCTAGAATATGCCCTGCTTATCATCTGACTACTGGAGATGCAACCAGAAGAAGATGGTTTTATAGACAATGTCATAGAGGAGCAGACACAGCCAAGACCCTTACTATAGAGGTGCCCATCTGATGCTATCAGAGACATAGCTTGGAGGCATCCACTACAGAGGTGCCCATTTGATGCTACCAGAGACATAACTTGGAGGCGGAGGCTCCTACTATAGAGGTGCCCATCTGATGCTACCAGAGGTATTACTTGGAGGCACCCCACAGAGGGCCCACGGCCACCAGGGGATTACTGGGGACCCACTATAGAGGTGCCCATCTGATGCTACCAGAGGTATTACTTGGAGGCACCCACTATAGAGGTGCCCATCTGATGCTACCAGAGGTATTACTTGGAGGCACCCACTATAGAGGTGCCCATCTGATGCTACCAGAGGTATTACTTGGAGGCACCCACTATAGAGGTGCCCATCTGATGCTACCAGAGGCATATTTTGGAGGCGCCTCATATAGAAGTACCCATTTGATGCTACCAGAGGTACTACTTGAAGATTATGAGTTTCCATGCAAAATCTATAATTGGACCATGTACTGAACCTACTGCTGCAGAAGGAACTTTGGGTCCCCTCTTTAAGCATCATGTGATTTGCAGCCTCTGCACCCCCAGTGGTTATGCCCCTGGAATTTCAAGAACATATACTCATAGTTGTCAGGGATGGTGGGTGTGGTTTTCATGTGGTGTGGCTTAAAGTGGGCAGTGTTTCCCAAAATATATAATTGGCTTGTATGGTAAATTGGGCAACGTGGGTAACATAAAAATAAATGTTAAGGCCACACCCATTTTTACATACCATACTCACTATTTACATAACCCTGTGTTCAAAAGGTTAAAAAATCTGGACAAAATAGTGCAAAATGCTGCACTAAGTCGTCTGGTAAAATGCCAGACTCCGTGTGCTGTACCCCTCTATATTGTAGAAAGGACTGCTCGACACACTATAATGTCACCATAGTGGCCTCCACACAGCATAAGGTCCCATTCAGTGCCCCCAAACAGGATAATGCGCCCCACCACTATGTTTATTATCCTTTTGCTGTGACATCACTGTGTGTATTATCTCTGTACTGTGACATCACTGTGTGTATTATCTCTGTACTGAGACATCACTGTGTGTATTATCTCTGTACTGTGACATCACTGTGTTTATTATCCCTGTACTGTGATATAACTGTATTTATTATCCCTGTACTGTGACATCACTGTGTGTATTATCCCTGTACTGTGACATCACTGTGTTCATTATCTCTATGTATGACATCACTGTGTTTATTATCCCTGTACTGTGACATCACTGTGTTTATTATCCCTGTACTGTGACATCACTGTGTATATTATCCCTGTACAGTGACATCACTGTGTTTATTATCCCTGTACTGTGACATCACTGTGTATATTATCCCTGTACTGTGACATCACTGTGTTTATTATCCCTGTACTGTGACATCACTGTGTATATTATCCATGTACTGTGACATCACTGTGTGTATTATCCCTGTACTGTGACATCACTGTGTATATTATCCCTGTACTGTGACATCACTGTGTGTATTATCTCTGTACTGTGACATCACTGTGTTTATTATCCCTGTACTGTGACATCACTGTGTTTACTAGCCTTGTACTGTGACATCACTGTGTTTATTATCTCTGTACTGTGACATCACTGTGTTTATTATCCCTGTACTGTGCCATCACTGTTTTATTATCCCTGTACAGTGACATCACTGTGTTTATTATCCCTGTACTGGACACACGGTAATTATCCCGTACTGTGACATCACTGTGTTTATTATCCGACTGTGCTCCGTGTTTATTACCCGCTGTGACATCACTGTGTTTATTATCCCTGTACTGTGACATCACTGTGTTTATTATCTCTGTACTGTGACATCACTGTGTTTATTATCCCTGTACTGTGACATCACTGTGTTTATTATCCCTGTACTGTGACATCACTGTGTTTATTATCTCTGTACTGTGACAGCACTGTGTGTGTTATCTCTACACTGTGACATCACTGTGTTTATTATCACTGTGTATGACATCACTGTGCGCATTGTATATATGCTGTATAACTACTATTTCCATTTTTACTGTGCAGAAAGGACACTAAACTCATTTTTGCAGTGGTTATGGTTATAGCCCTGCTGTAGTGGGATGCAAAGTGGTTGCCTGGTAGGTGAAGGGACCAAACAGATCTGTAAGATCAGTGACCAGGAGCCTCTAGCTATGACTCTGCTACATTCCCTACACTGTATACAGTCATGTTTAGAGTGTCTATATCTTGGTTGATCTCTGCTCCTGTAATGACTTCTCAGCCATTCCCTAACCTACAATTGTAGCTACAATTTTAAGGGGCTTTATGAAAGATTCACTTATCATTATTGAAAACAGCGCCACCCTTTTCCATGGACTATGCCTGGAATTGCAGCTTAGTCATATGTATTTAAATAGTGAGCTGCAATACTACAATGCTACAGTCGTGCTGCCAGCATCCTCAGGGATCGATCCGTTTTTTGGCTTCCGTATATACTCCATAGTCAGGCACAGCACCTAGAATTAACCACTTCACTCTGTCCTTGCACCCATGACAGCTGGTGAACTCCTCCATACCCCATAACTCTATGTATAGGACTTCTACCTATTGTGTCCTATACATAACTATTGGGTAACAGTATACGGTAAAAAGTTTTTATTGAATCTAGGCCATATCTGACCCCTTCATTGTACCCCACTGCAGTCTAAGCTGGTGCCATACCAATAGTAGATATTATTATTCATATTATACTGTGTAGTGCATCATACTATTGCAGTAGATGGTCTGTGGGACAAAACTGATCCAGCTGCAGCAGTGCAAGGGTTAAGAGCTCCAGCCTGTGGGAAGGGTCCTGTACAAGGAGCTGTCCAATGAGGGGGAGGATACAGGACAGACCCCTCCCCTCTGGGGGGGCTCATTCATGCTCTGAGCTGAGGCTGCCTCAGTGCTTACTGTAGTGAGTTACAGGATCCAGGGTCACCCTGCTGGTGCTGCTGCTGCTGCTGCCAGAGCAGGTGACAAGGGGGTTGGCAGGGGGTTGTATGTGGAGGACACTGGGACCTCCCCAAAACTTGTGTGCTGCCAGCTCTCAATGTTTGGGGTCCAGGACACTTTAGGAAGAGGAGGATCTGCCCTGAGAGACAAAGCCCTTGCAGCTGGCATGGATCCTGTCAGGTCCTGGGTGAGGAATGTTGGAGTTGTGGATGCCAAGGTAGCAGCTCAAAGGTAAGAGGGACAGGGGCACTGGGCACAGGAACTTTCTTACCATTATCTATGGGTGGAGATGCCACCTGCGAACTCTTGTTCTGTAGAAGATGGGAAACTACAAGTCCCAGGCAAGGATGGAGCTTGCAATAACACATCTCACTAGGGTAGTACTTTACATGGATGGGAACTGCCAAGTTATAGCTTTCCAAAGTCTGGGCATATATGTACATGTAGTAGAACATATTAAGGTGGCATATAAACAGGCTGGAGAACAACAAGTCCCAGCCAGTTATAAGAACACATGACTAACATAGATAACAGATAAAACTATAGTTGTTCTTCAGAGGCTGTGGGTCTACAAGTCCCAGCAAGGCACTGCCATAACACTACAAGTCCCAGCAAGACGATACTATAACACTACAAATCCCAGCAAGGCAATAGTATAACACTACAAGTCCCAGCAAGGCACTGCCATAACACTACAAGTCCCAGCAAGGCGATACTATAACACTACAAGTCCCAGCAAGGCACTGCCATAACACTACAAGTCCCCGCAAGGCGATACTATAACACTACAAATCCCAGCAAGGCAATAGTATAACACTACAAGTCCCAGCAAAGTACTGCCATAACACTACAAGTCCCAGCAAGGCGATACTATAACACTACAAGTCCCAGCAAGGCACTGCCATAACACTACAAGTCCCAGCAAGGCGATACTATAACACTACAAATCCCAGCAAGGCACTGCCATAACACTGCAAGTCACAGCAATGCACTTTCATAGCACTACAAGTCCCAGAAATGCAATATTATAACACTGTAAATCCCAGCAAGACATTACGAGTCCTAGCAAGGTGATATTATAGCACTACAAATCCCAGCAATACACTGTCATAATACTACAAGTCCCAGCAAGGCAATATTATAGAACAAGCAAGGAGATATTCTAACATTGCAAATCCTAGGACACTGCCATAACACTACAAGTCCCAGCTAGAAACTGCCATAAGACTTTTAACTTCAAGCAATACACTACTGTAACACTACAAGTCCCAGCAGGACACTGTCATAACACAACTAGTCTCAGCAAGACACTGAGGAACTACAACTCCCATCCGGCACTGCTCCTTGGACTTGATGTATGACAGCAGCCAGCTTCTCTAAGAAGGATCAGCAGCACTAGCGGAGGAAGAACTAGATCTGGAAGATCGGCAGTGATGATGGGGGTTGTAGTATCGTCAGGACAAGGAGATCTGCCGTGTTCTGTAGTGAAGCAGTGTCTGTGTATACAGTGTCTGTGTATAGCAGTGTCTGTGTATAGCAGTGTCTGTGTATAGCAGTGTCTGTGTATACAGTGACTGTGTATAGCAGTGTCTGTGTATAGCAGTGTCTGTGTATAGCAGTGTCTGTGTATAGCAGTGTCTGAGTGTCTGTGTATAGCAGTGACTGTGTATAGCAGTGTCTGTGTATAGCAGTGTCTGTGTATAGCAGTGTCTGTGTATACAGTGACTGTGTATAGCAGTGCTGAGTATGCAGGCTGTGTGTGTCTGTGTATAGCAGTGTCTGTGTATAGCAGTGTCTGTGTATACAGTGTCTGTGCATAGCAGTGTCTGTGTATACAGTGACTGTGTATAGCAGTGTCTGTGTATAGCAGTGTCTGTGTATACAGTGACTGTGTATAGCAGTGTCTGTGTATAGCAGTGTCTGTGTATACAGTGTCTGTGTATAGCAGTGTCTGTGTATAGCAGTGTCTGTGTATACAGTGTCTGTGTATAGCAGTGTCTGTGTATACAGTGTCTGTGTATAGCAGTGTCTGTGTATAGCAGTGTCTGTGTATACAGTGTCTGTGTATACAGTGTCTGTGTATAGCAGTGTCTGTGTATACAGTGTCTGTGTATAGCAGTGTCTGTGTATACAGTGTCTGTGTATAGCAGTGTCTGTGTATAGCAGTGTCTGTGTATACAGTGTCTGTGTATAGCAGTGTCTGTGTATACAGTGTCTGTGTATAGCATCTATCCAGCCGGGGAACTTTCTATAGAGGAGCAGGGAGCAGTGTATATGGAGCGCAGAGTCTGTGCACTTTCTATCCCTGCTCACTGTATAAGGTGACCTGAGGAAGATCCTACACCCCACATCATAGGGACTAGTCACATCTTACATCTATCTGTCTCATGTATCAAGATATTTATTTACATGTCCCGGCTATAGAAGTATCGGAAACTTTATCTATAAGAAAGAACTGAACTTCTGTCCAGGTTATCATCTGAGGAAGGCATAAGGTCTTATAATATATATAATATATGTCAGGGAATGTTAATAAATGACACCACATCCATCTATCTATCTCCTATCTATCTATCTATCTATCTATCTATCTATCTATCTATCTATTTATTTATTTAATACATTTATATCAATCCTACAGCTACTTATCTAACTTTCTATCTATCATCTATTTATTTAATTTATATATCTCATATCTCTCTTTCCATATCCATCTATCTATCTCATATCTATCTATCTATCTATCTATCTCATATCTATCTATCTATCTATCTATCTCATATTTATCTACCTGTCTATCTATCTATCTATCTGTCTATCTATCTATCTATCTATCCTATTTTTTTTCAAGACCCGATACAACTCAGTGTCTTAGAATATAAAACTGCAGGAAACGCTCATTATATGGATACACACATATTCACTATATATATATATATATCTAATATTCACCAGTTTGGCCATTTTATGCCTTTCTAAACTTTAATTCCGACCCTCCTGCCTGGCGCTATGGGTGTATGATATCTATGCTACACATAACGTGTGTGTACAGTGCCTTAGTGTAAACTTATTGTATTATACAGGCCAGTGCTTGTAACTAAATACGGACATGAATTATTATAACACATTATTATACACCCGGCGTCCATGATTCTTCTACATGATGTCGCATCACATTATAAGTTCTTATAAAAGTCCTAACAAGCTTTATCACATAGAGTATATATATAATGTATACAGAGTATATATAATGTATGCAAACATTATAAGAAGGCGATTAGAAAGATTACACGGAGATTACTTATAAGGATCAACTTTATATAAATCACTTGTAAAGTTACAAGGTGTTAGCTGGATCGTGTTGTGTATCAGGATATCAGATTATGGATTAGTATATTCTATTCACCTTATTACATATCCGTATTGTTGGGAATTTCGATATAAACATTGTAGATCAGGATATTTTAGTACTATTATATGCTATTATATCATACTATTATATGAAACAATGTATTATATTAATATTATATATCGGGATTGTAAATGACTATTTTATAGATTCACAAATAGAAAGATCGATGGTCGATAGATAATACACAGCTAGATAGAAAACATAGATTTCTAGACAGATTATTTGATAAATATTGATTATATTAATATAATAAAATTACGAATCTGTGTATTATAGTGTTATAATATTATACATCTGTATAGTGAGTTTATAGTATGGATCAGTTATGTTAATATTGTGGGTCAGAAATATGTAAATCTAGATATTTTAATAATAGATAAATAGATAATAGATAGATAGATATGAGAAGAAGAGAGATAGATAGATAGATGGAGATAGATATGAGATTGGAGATAGATGGAGATAGATAGATAGATAGATGGAGATAGATAGATATGAGATAGATAGATAGATAGATAGATATGAGATAGATAGATAGATAGATAGATAGATAGATATGAGAGATAGATATGAGATAGATAGATAGATAGATAGATAGATAGATAGATAGATAGATAGGAGATAGATAGATATGAGATAGATAGAACGTTATATGAGTAAATTGTATCGGTAGATGACACTTCGGCATACAATTATTATCGGTCATATATATCTGTATAGTATAATATAATTCTCCCTCGGATATTTTTCAGTATTACAGCATGTTATATTAGTGTTCTGTATGTAGGGTTTGGGTATATCACACAATCCCCCGGCAGAGGAGTTTTATTAGCAGATAACCTGTAGGATTCTAAGTTTTACTTTATATCTAGTCCTATTACTATTCCCTGAGTCTAAATCCTATCATGTAGTGTCATATATGGCCCATGTATGTGTTTTATTAATATATTTAATATACCTATATATGAGGTCACCGCAAGAGATGCTTATCTATATGTGTATGTGTATAGGACAAGTCTATATAAGATTAGGATAGCTCAGACTTTCGTCGGGAAAGTTCTAAGAAACTCAAAAGGAATTGGCGCAGTCTATCTATCTATCTATCTATCTATCTATCCATCTATCTATCCATATATCTCATATCTATCTCCTATCTATCTCATATCTATCTATCTATTATCTATCTATCCATCTATCTATCCATCTATCTATCTATCTACCTATCTATCTATAAATCTATCCATCTCATATCTATCTCATTATCTTATCTACTTTACTTATCTATCTATTTATATATTATCTACTATATCTATGTATGTATCTGTCTATTTCATATATATCTTTTATATATGCTATCTATATATTTATTATATAATTTACTTATCTATCTATCTATCTATCTATATATCTCATTCTATCTATCTATCTATCTATATATCTCATATCTATCTATCTATCTATCTATCTATCTATCTATCTATCATCCACTCTATTTTATCTATTATCTACTACCTATTTTATCTACTCTGATATCTATCTCTTTCTCATATATATTTCCATATATCCAGCCTTCTCATAGTTCTCTGTGCATACAATACTGTAGAGTATTTAGGGCAGCATTAATATATCTAGATATAGATGCGCCAGAAATATATATTCCAGAGAGGAGCTTTCTAGTATATGCCATAGGGATCAGCTGTAGGGAGCAGTGCACATGTGTCCTAGTGTATCTCTCCATACAGCAGGCTGCCGTGTATGACGGCTTGCTGCAGTGCAGTATACTGTATACTCTCTGGTACATCAGGCCGGACACTCGCAGGACAGTCCCTGGCAGAGCAGCAGAGAGGAGGCAGTGTGCGGTACCGCACTACTTGACAGGGGGCCTGAGGTCACTTACAGAAGCTGTGCGACGGGCGCTGTACAGATGGAGAAGAGCCGAGTTTGGGATTTGGCACAGTTGATATGCTGGTTATGGTAAACTTAGTGCTGTAAATAATATTACTGTGAATGTGCGCCCTGACTAGCCCTATACCATAGGTGTCCTCTCTGTACAAGTGCCAGGGGGCAGAATAGATTCCCTGCAATCGTTCTCATGCTATAATACACTTATGTCCTATCTATCTCATATATAATATCTATCTATCTATCTATCTATCTATCTATCTATCTATCTATCTATCTATCTATCATCTATCTATCTTTCTATCTCTCTCTCTCATGTCTATCTATCTCATATCTATCTATCTATTTTTCTATCTATCTATATCCACTACCTATCTATCTATCTATCTATCTATCTATCTCATATCTATCTATTTACCTATTAACTATATATGCATCTCATATCTATTTATCTATCTACAGTATCTCTCATATCTAATCTATCTATCTATCTATCTATCTATCTATCTATCTATCTTTCCTGATATACACCTATCTATTTTAGACTGGGATCACACATGCAATATTTATCTGTCTCATATCTATCTATCTATCTATCTATCTATCTATCTATCTCATATCTATCTATCTATTTATCTATCTATCTATCTCATCTCTATCTATCTATCTATCTATCTATCACATATGTAATATCTATCTCATATCTATCTATCTATTATCTATCTATTATCTATCTATCTATCAGATATGTAATATTTATCTATCTCATATCTATCTATCTATCTATCTCATATCTATCTATCTATCTCATATCTATCTATCTATCTTATCTATCTATCTATCTATCTATCTATATAATATCTATCTATCTATCTATCTATTACATATGTACTATCTATCCACATATATAATATCTATCTATCTATCTATCTATCTATCTATCTATCTATCTATCTATCTCTCTATCTCCTATATAATCTCTCTCTCTCTCTCTCTCTCAGTCTATCTATCTACCTATCACATAGGTTATATCTATCTCATATGTAATATCTATCTATCTCCTATCTATCTCATATCTATCTATCTATCTATCTATCTATCTATCTCATATCTATCTATCTATCTATTACATATGTACTATCTATCCTCATATATAATATCTATCTCTCTATCTATCTCCTATATAATATCTATCTCTCTCTCAATCTATCTACCTATCTATCACATATGTTATATCTATCTCATATGTAATATCTATCTATCTATCTATCTATCTATCTATCTATCACATATGTAATATCTATCTCTCAATAATCTATCTATCTATCTATCTATCTATCTACATATATAACATATGTACTACCTATCATATATCTGTATATCTAAAAATCACATAGATCAGTCACATATGTACTATCTCTCTCTCTCTCTTTCTCTCTTTCTCTCTCTCTCTCTCTATCCTTTCCATATTGCATTGCAGTGTAGCAGTGGTTGTTTTATAGTATTTAGTATACAATACTTAATAAATAACACACGTATATTCTTTTTGGTAAAGAACCAGTTGGGACAAATATTCTATATGATATGTAGCTGTATCCATAACAATAAAAAGCATTATAGAATATTTTTTGTATATAAGACATAGATATTCCTTGCATATACTATATGTGTGTTCCTTATAGTAGTGCAATATAACACAACATAGGTGCACTTCAATGTGGATTTGCAGTTGGCCAGTATATAATCTTTACACTATAAGTAACATTCAGAGTGATCTTCACATAGTGTTACAGAATACAGTATATATGTCCCCCTGTGTGTGGAGTGACATTTACACAGTGTGCAGTATGTTATAATGTAATGTTACTGTTATGTTATTGTTTATATATTAATATACTGTATATCTCAGGATGTGTGCACATAAAGAATAGTATCCCTTCTATACAGTATTAAGTTGAGTAATATGTAACATTACACTACATATGTAATAACTAATTGTGTCTTGTTTTCGGTTGTGCAGTATGTAATAATATCATATATTATGTATATATATATATATATATATATATATATATATATAGTGATATATAGTGTATATATATATATATATATATATATATATAGTGATAGTACTGCGGCATATACAGCTATAACATATCATATATTTCTCCTTGCAGTGGGGTTGCAGTGTCCCGGGCACATTTTGAGAAACAACCGCCTTCCAATTTACGGAAATCTAACTTCTTCCACTTTGTTCTGGCACTATATGACCGTCAGGGACAGCCCATAGAGATTGAGCGCACCGCCTTTGTGGACTTTGTAGAGAATGATAAGGTGGGTTTATATTGGATTATATACTGTTTTATATTATTATCATATCGAATGTAATATTATAGGTTGAGTCATTACCTGTCCATTACCCTTACCCCAATGGATGTACCTATAGAATGCGCTACTATACCCCGCCGCCATAATGACAGCCATATGTAAAAATAGAAAGGAGGTTATGTGTCTGACATGTGACTTCCCCTGTATATGTTATATACATTAGTGCGTTAGCTGTACAGTGTGGACTGTTTCCACAGCAGTATATAGAGTACTATGTTGTGTAGATTGAGGGACTATCTTTGCAAACATCTGTACAAAGCTATATCTGGTATATGATGAGCTATGTGTGATATAGTATCTTTGTGTTTGTAGAGTGTTATATATGGTATATATTGTCTCTAGATGATGCTTAATAGTGCTATATGTGGTGTAGAGGGAAGGCCTGACTATAAGCAGATATATAGAAGGTAGTCTGAGAGTCTATAGAGAGCTGTATATGGTTTATATTTTATTGTAAGAGAATTTATAGTGCTATATGTGGTAACCAGTAATGGCCCATTTTTCTAACTGTAGAGAGCTGTATGTAGTATAGAGAGTAGGATGGTCTATGAGTCTATAGAGAGTTGTATGTAGTATGTAAATCCGCAAATGTAAAGCACCATGGAATTAATGGTGCTATATAAATAAACAATAATAATAATAATAATAGAGAGTAGGATGGTCTATGAGTCTATAGAGAGGTGTACAGTGGGGAAAAAAAGTATTTAGTCAGCCACCAATTGTGCAAGTTCTCCCACTTAAAAAGATGAGGCCGGCCTGTAATTGTCATCATAGGTAGACCTCAACTATGAGAGACAAAATGAGAAAACAAATCCAGAAAATCACATTGTCTGATTTTTAAAGAATTTATTTGCAAATTATGGGGGAAAATAAGTATTTGGTCAATAACAAAAGTTCATCTCAATACTTTGTTATATATCCTTTGTTGGCAATGACAGAGGTCAAACGTTTTCTGTAAGTCTTCACAAGGTTGGCACACACTGTTGCTGGTATGTTGGCCCATTCCTCCATGCAGATCTCCTCTAGAGCAGGGATGTTTTGGGGCTGTCGCTGGACAACACGGATTTTCAACTCCCTCCAAAGGATTTCTATGGGGTTGAGATCTGGAGACTGGCTAGGCCACTCCAGGACCTTGAAATGCTTCTTACGAAGCCGCTCCTTCGTTGCCCTGGCGGTGTACTTGGGATCATTGTCATGCTGAAAGACCCAGCCACGTTTCATCTTCAATGCCCTTGCTGATGGAAGGAAGTTTGCACTCAAAATCTCACAATACATGGCCCCATTCATTCTTCCATGTACACGGATCAGTCGTCCTGGTCCCTTTGCAGAGAAACAGCCCCAAAGCATGATGTTGCCACCCCCATGCTTCACAGTAGGTATGGTGTTCTTTGGATGCAACTCAGCATTCACTCTCCTCCAAACACGATGAGTTGTGTTTCTACCAAACAGATCTACTTTGGTTTCATCTGACCATATGACATTCTCCCAATACTCTTCTGGAACATCCAAATGCTCTCTAGCAAACTTCAGACGGGCCCGGATATGTACTGGCTTAAGCAGGGGAACACGTCTGGCACTGCAGGATCTGAGTCCCTGGCGGCGTAGTGTGTTACTGACGGTAGCCTTTGTTACGTTAGTCCCAGCTTTCTGCAGGTCATTCACTAGGTCCCCCCATGTGGTTCTGGGATTTTTGCTCACCTTTCTTGTGATCATTTTGACCCCACGAGGTGAGATCTTGCGTGGAGCCCCTGATGGAGGGAGATTATCAGTGGTCTTGTATGTCTTCCATTTTCTAATTATTGCTCCCACAGTTGATTTCTTCACACCAAGCTGCTTGCCTATTGCAGATTCAGTCTTCCCAGCCTGGTGCAGGTCTACAATTTTGTTTCTGGTCCTTCCACAGCTCTTTGGTCTTCACCATAGTGGAGTTTGGAGTGTGACTGTTTGAGGTTGTGGACAGGTGTCTTTTATACTGATAACAATGTCAAACAGGAGCCATTACTACAGGTAATGAGTGGAGGACAGAGGAGCCTCTTAAAGAAGAAGTTACAGGGCTGTGAGAGCCAGAAATCTTGCTTGTTTGTAGGTGACCAAATACTTATTTTCCACCATAATTTGCAAATAAATTCTTAAAAAATCAGACAATGTGATTTTCTGGATTTGTTTTCTCATTTTGTCTCTCATAGTTGAGGTCTACCTATGATGTCAATTACAGGCTGGCCTCATCTTTTTAAGTGGGAGAACTTGCACAATTGGTGGCTGACTAAATACTTTTTTTTCCCCACTGTATAGGGCTCACAATTTTCATTCCCTATCAGTATGTCTTTGGAGTGTGGGAGGAAACCGGAGTACCCGGAGAAACCCACGCAAATACAAGGAGAACATGCAAATTCCTTGCAAATGATGTCCCTGGCAGGATACAAACCCAGGACTCCAGCGCTGCAAGGCTAACCACTGAGCCACCGTGCCGCCCTGTATGTAGTATAGAGAGTAGGATGATCTATGAGTCTATAGAGAGTTGTATGTTGTATAGAGAGTAGGTGGCTATGGTCATAGTGATGGTAGGGGGGGCTGAGTCTATAGAGAGCTTTATGTTGTATAGAGAGTAGGATGGTCTGTGAGAGAGTAGTTATGTGGTGTAGAGAGTAGGTTGATCTAAGATTCTAGAGAGAGCTGTATATGGTATATAGAGTATTATGGTGTATAGTGGAGTCTATAGAGAGTTGTATGTGGTACAGAGAGTAGAATGTTCAAAGAATCTATAGAGAGCTGTATGTGGTATATAAAGTAAGAAAGTCCTTGAGCCTTTGGAGAGTTGTATGTAATTATCTATATGCCTATAGAAAGGTTTAAGAGTTTAAAGAGCGTTGTATGTGGCATAGGGATCAGTATGGTCTGACAGTATATAGACATTTTATGCGGTATAGATAGTAGTATGGTCTCACAGTCTATAGAGAGCTGTATGTGATATAGACAGTAAGTTAGTTCATGAGACTATAGAGAGCTATATGTGATACATAGAGTAGGTTGGCCTTTGAGTCTATAGAGAGTTGTATGTGATATATAGAGTAGATTGGCCTATAAGTCTATAGAGAGTTTTATGTGGTATAGAGAGTGGGATGGTCTATGAGTCTATAAAGAGCTTTATACATGTGATATATATAAGTTGGTCAATGAGTCTACAGATAGTCTGTATTTTGTATATAAAGTAGGATGGTCTTTTAGTCTATAGTGAGTCTATATAGAGTTGTAGGTGATATAGAGAGCAGCATTGTCATGGATTCTATAGGGAGCTGTATCTGAAATACAGAGAAGGATAGTCTAAGTGTGTACATAGAGTTGTATGTGGTATAGAGAGTAGGATGGTTTATGAGTCTATAGAGTTGTATGCTTTTTCTGCATCTTTATATTGCTATAGAGATATGTGAGTCTGTAACAGTGTTTAATGTACTATATAGTTTTATATCAGGCCACTTCTATAATTCACTTTATATACTCTATGTATGGTATGGTGTGTAGGACCACTTCTATAATTCAGTTTATATACCCTTATTGACAAAATAAATGAACATCCCAGATGTGTGCCTCTTGGTGAGAGATCACTGACTGCTAGATAGACCTCTACGATGCACTTGAAGACATTTTGCCCAGTTGTCAGACTTTGATAGGGGGCGCACCACTGGATTGAGAGAAGCAGGAAGATTGTTTTGACCTAGATGTAATGGGGTGTTTGGAGCAATGGTTACGTGAGGGCATGCACACATGGTGAACAGGCTCTGGACGGCCCAGACAGACCACCTGTAAAGAAATGACTATGTGATCCACCGACTAGCACGAGCAGCTCCCACAGGTCCCTTGTCCACACACGTGACACCTTCATTGCACACCCCTGTCTCTACCTGGACCATTTCAATGCACTTAGCAGAAGGAAATTTGGTGTCACGTTGACCATTTTATGTCCTGCCATTGACAGTCAGCCACTGCCACCTTTGTTTGCAGTGGTGTCGTGAGTGAGAATCCTGGACTGCTATGGACTGGTCTGTATTGTCTTTAGTGATGAATCCAGGTTCTGTTTGAGATCCAACAATGGTCCAGTATGGAGGCCTTGTAGTGAGCGCTTTGCTGTGGAGCGACACACTGCCCCCTGCTGCTATGATGATCTGGGGAGCCATCGCATACGACAATCGGTCACCCCTAGTAGTAATAGAAGAGACACTAACTGCTCAGTAATATGTGCAGGACATCCTTAAGCCACATGTGTTGTTCATCATGGCAGGGAGGACAACTAGTATTTTTCAGCAGGATAATGCTCACCCACACACAGTGTCCCAGAAAAGTCTCCACTGGATTACAACACTTTCTTGGCCTGCCTGGTCAACAGATTTATCCCAATCGATCATTTCTGGGACGAGCTGGGACACCATCTTCTCTAACCTACGAGTGTGCAGGATCTACAGGCCCAGCTGTAACATTTGTGAGCAAATGTGCTGCAGGATACTATATACAACCTGTATACCTCCATGTCCTACTGTGTTTCATCTTATATCCAGGCAAGAGGCTTCCAACAGGGTCCTAGAGCCTCCGCTCAATTGTACAGTTTATCCCAATAAACTTCTCCATTGGTTGTAATATTGTAACCTTTTACATATGTCATCATTACAGTCACACTGAGAATGTTCATTCCATTCCAACAACTTCTTCTTGGTGCGGGATCTTTTTTGTCAATGCGTGTACTTTTTATGTGTTACGGTTTATATACTCTATATGTGGTGGTTTGTCGTCACATTACAGTTAGCACAGTGATGTACGTTGTATATAGTGAATGCTGCCTTTGTATTAGTGGTAAGAATACCTTCACTGTTGTCCATGTGGTTTTCATTGAAGCTTTGACTCTTCCCTTATACACATGTACAATAACCTTATACACCCAGCCGCTGCCTCTCCTTTGCTGGAGCGGCCTACCTGGATTCCCTGTGGTCCTGGTTAATCTAGTACATTGAGAATATAGCCAGATGGGCCTATGTGACAGCTGCTATTACTTATATATCCCCAGTAATTGAGGATATGTGATATATTGCATATTGATCCTTGTTATTGTATCCTCCTCTCAGTGATGATGGTGAGGTTCGAGTCACTAATAACCATGAGGTATTGATTATTGCTTAGTGATCCCGGGCAGATGACACAGGACTGATGAGGACATTGCCCTTCTTTTATTAGGAGATGTATAATATATATATACTGTATACTATAATGTGCGTATATCACTTTTATCTCAAAGGAAGTCAGCACTGAGAAAACCAATAATGGCACCCATTACCGGCTACAGCTCCTCTACAGTAATGGTGAGTCCATATATTTTTTTTATATATATATTCATATAAGTGGGTGTGTGATATATCATACATGTATTATCTCTGCATAGCATATTATTATTATCAATATTCAGTGACATGTCAATAGCATTCATCTGCAAATTATTATGCAGAGCAGCTTGGGGGAAATTTTGTTCCTTAGGCCCCATGCACATGGAGGACTCGGGACTGAGAAATCTCTAGTCCAGAACTTAGTCCAGAGTCCTGAACTGATCCCAGCTCTATTGTCCTATACATTGTCGAATTGAGGTTCCTTGGACCCACAACATGACATTAATTTGGTCACCTTCCAACAACCCCTTGGAAATAGTTCAAAGTACCCTTCAAATTTGGGTGTCTTCTGTTGGACTATTATTGTGTTAGACACTGGGCCCACCGGAGGATCCTCTGGTTTTCTGGTGGCCCCGTCTGACACTAGCCCTATACTATATACAATACTAAACAGTGGAACCCTTAGGAGACAGGGACTCTCAGTATGATAGATCACTGTGATGTAAGGAGTCTGGGTCAGGCCGGGAAATCCAACCAATGTACGGATCAAGGTTTCCATCGTGGATTCCATGGGGCCTAAAGGGGCAACAGTATGAACCAAAATAGGCTTCCACTTCTTGATAGTTTTGTTGACACGTGCTGTGTTTCCTTCTCTATAGTTTCAGTATGGCTACTGCCAATCTTCAGGTACATTTTCTGCTCCTCATGACCTACTGTGTCTTTTCAGGTGTCAGGACTGAACAAGATCTTTTCGTGAGGCTAATCGATTCGGTGACAAAACAGGTAATTACCACTGGGCGGAGTCTGGATGGGGTAATCCCCTTAAATGGAGGATGCCTCCTGTGTCCTCCATTGTCCACTTGCAGAGGCATCCATCACGCCTAGATGGGAGAGGTTGCCACCAAGATCTTGAGATAAGGAGGGTAATATAATGAATGGTCAGATTGGAGAATAGACTATAGTACCGTCTAGGGTTGTATATATACATGAGCTGTGACATGTAGAGTAGTAGTTAATGTATAATCCTATACCTCTCCTTTATTTCCTGCAGCCTATAGCATATGAAGGACAGAATAAGAATCCAGAGATGTGCCGCGTTCTCCTCACACATGAGGTCATGTGCAGGTAAGGTTGACCTTCTCGATGATCTTAAAGGTTTCCTCACCAAAAGCTGTAAATTTGACCTCTCAAAAATCCAACCCAAATTTTTAGGTTGGTTAATTGGTAGGTGACATTTCCTAAAATATCCCCAAAATAATCTGAGAGAGAAAGATGGAAGGATCTAGGATTTCTATGAACTTTGTGGTCCCATGAAGACAAGTTGGGTTCTTCACAAGATAGTACCAAGAGATGTCACAATTACAATAGATATGGCATATTGTAGGGGAAAATAATGGCTTCTCCATGGAAATGGGTAATACTGGTGTTGGCAGATGGTCTTCAACATTAGTGAGCAGAATGCTGAAGCCTTGCCACCTACCTTCTCTATATGCAGTTTTGGAAGGGAGGCCACCATGTTAGGAGGGAGGCCACCATGTTAGGAAGGCTTGGAAGAACTCAGGTTATAGAGACTGAACCTCCAGTAAGAAGCAATGTCTAGCTTGTTAAGGTATGTTCTCACGGAGGAAATACACAGCAGAATGATCCAGTGGTTTGCTGGTATGGGTTTGTCCACAATTAGGCTAATCTACATTTGGCCTTTCTGGCGCGTTTTCAGCGCAATACGACACAGGAATTTAATTCACAACAATGAGAGGTGGCAACAAACTTTTTAGGATGTTTCTAACAGCACGGAAAAAATTCTATGTGAACATACCTATACTCCAAGTTGCAGCTGCAAGTTTTTAAGAGTGACCATAGTCCCTGTCTTCCTTCATGGTCCAACTCCTCTGGCCCATAGCTATCTTGTTCAGTTGCATCAGTTTACTTGACTCCTTGCTCACAAATGATATCAGGCCTGACAGCCTTTTTGATGGGGAATCTTCTTGCCATGCATTGGCTTTTTTTCGTTTCCTACCCAGTTCTGGCTCTTGATCATGATTAAAACCTGCCCGACTCTGATCCTGACCTCAGCCTTGTTCCTGGATTTTATTCTCATCTCGTCCTTTGGATTTTTTACCTGGTACCTGTGGTCTTATTCCTGATTTTGACCCTCTGTTAAGTTCCTGACTTTGCTCCCCTATCACCCCTCTGGCCTGTCACATCCTGATCGCTCTCCTTTGGCTCTGCCACCAGTCTACCTTTATTCGTTGGTCCAATAGACTGCCAACCAGTTCACTTGGAACTGGTAACATCAGTGATGGATTAGCAGTGACAATGACACAAAGAAGTCACTAGATCCCAATCAATTAATGGTTTACATTTCATCAAATATTAACGTGGCCTAAAAAGTCATCTCCACAGGGTTTAGATGGCCCTATATATACCCATAAATAACGTATAGCCCTGCATGGCCGCCGCCTGGGTGTCCTGCATGGATTTGTAGCTGCCTGTAGGCAATGAGCAGGGTCTACTCATACTTATTTAGGATTCTGCAATGCAGAAGTAGAGGAAATGCAGAACAGATGAAAGCGTCTCCTACTTAGGACGGCCATATGTTCTGGATTTCCCAGGACGCTACCTGTTTATCTCACTCTAACACTTTAACTTTGAATTCTAATTTTCCTATAATTTAGACTTAGATTATCGCAATCAGGCAGATTGGGATTCTGTAACCCTTTCATTTCCACCATGGACTATACGAATTAGCTGCAAGCCATGTCCAGGAAGGGTTGTCGTGATACAATTCCTGAATGGCGGCAAACTCTACTGCACCCCAGACGTGATACCACCCCCCTCTTTAGTACATAGGATACTGTTTGGGGGGTTAATCCATACATGTCTATAGGATGTAGTCAGTATTATGATATATTTATACCCCTGGCATTGTGTTGTGACTTTTTCTCTCCATCTCGGGGTCCAGAGGGGTCACCGCACTGTCTGCTTGCAGATAGACTTGATTTACCTGTTCCCTCTTAGGACAGGCACCGCTACGTTAATAAGCTCTCTATTTATATACCTGGCCGCCATCTTGTTCAGTGCTGACTCCTTACTGATTCAGTCCAGGAACAAAAGGCTAATTACTTACTGCACCCAATTAGTGACTCTCGTCTCATCACCGACCAGAGAATTGTCACTGTTTTCATCAGGAACTCGAAAGAATCTCAAGGCTTTGATGCCGGAGTCATTAACCATTTGCTTGCTGTCAACTAAGGGATGCAGAGGTAGCAGTTGTACATGGGCCCTGGTACCTAAAGGAGCCCATACTTATTGCACAAGTGGAAAAATAGGAACCTTTAAATCCCGCCCCCCAACAGGGGACGGTGTTTCATAAGCCACACCCCCTCTTTAGGGCCAAAGGTGTCAGGACTGTTTCTGAAAATTAGGGACTGTAAAGGCACATTGGTGATATACATAACACATGGTAGATGGCGGGCCCTAATACAGATTATGTATTGGGGCCTGGGATCTTAAAGGGATATTACAACAGTTTTTTTTTACAAATGTATGTACAATTGCGCATGCGCTGTAGAACAGGGGCGTATCTTGAAGGGTGCAGAGGATGTGGTTGCATTTGGGTCCAGCAGCCTTAGGGGGCCCCTAACGTGTCTCTTCCCAATATGAGGAGACCAGGGCTATAAATTATACATCATTGTTGAGCGCCCTAGTGCAGATTTTTCATTGGGGCCCTGGGCTTCTTTTTACACCTCTGCTGAAGAGGGGTATGCTGGGAAGTATACAGTAGTTCTCAGTGTATGTCTGAAATTATAGTCTTCTGGAAGAAAAGAAGAAGCAATGTGCGCACCTGGAACCAGGAAACCATATTTGCTATATTAGATATAGAAAACATATCTATGAGGACTTTTTTTTCTTCAGATCCTGGACAATCCCTTTAAATTCTGTCTCTCTGCATGCATGTTTTGTTGCAGGGTAGGAATATGACACTATGGGGGTGACGCTACCTCTTCTATTTGGTATGTTGTAATGCATATAATTATAATCTATAGGTGGAACTGAGGTCAGCCAGAGATGTAGAGGACTCAGTGGGCCTATAGAGCATGGCTGCCCCCATATCTTTGGCCGGTACACTACAATGGTATTGTGCTATGTAGCAGACTGATGGGGGCTATGTCAGCCCTACAGCTGCTTAATAAGAGAGACATTGACAACCTGCAGTCCTCACAGCTGGGGCTCAGCGCTGGGCCTGGGCGGCTGCTGGTCACCATGTCCTGCTCAGACAGATGGTGGGAATTTACACACTTTTGTTATGCAATCAGCAGGAGCAGAATGTAACACAAAGGCTGATGGCAGTGCAGCGTGTGCGGAGCAATGTGCACTGCAGAGACGTGTGTGTCTGCGGCTCAGCACTGCTACCTCACTGCCTTCCTCATAGCTTAGGACAGGTTAAGGCAATACATGGGGGTATGGTTAGATCGCAGTACCAATTTATGCTGGTCGTTGTAGTTGCCTTCATGAATGGAAAGTCACATTGTGTTATGTCATTGTATAGGGCTTTGTTGTACTGAGACCATATTCTGAAATATATCTAATATACCTTTTCTATAATGTCACATTTTATTATAATTTTATTATAATGGGAGCAGAAAGGGAGCTTATGAAATAGAATTATCTATCTATCAACCTCTAATATCTATCTGTCCATCTATCTAACTGTCTCCTATCAACCTATCTCAGATCTATCTATCTATCTATCTATCTAACTATCTATCTCATATCTATCTGTCCATCTTTCTTTCTCTCTTCTTCTTTTTTATCTATCTATATCTATCTCTATCTTACCTATCTCTCATATCTATCTTCTATCTATCTATCTATCTATCTATCTATCTATCATCTATCTATCTATCTGCCTATCTCTATATCTATCTATCTATCCTATCTCTATCTATCTATCTATCTATCTATCTAATATCTATCTATCTATCTCATATCTATTATCTTCTCAATCATCTATCTATCTAACATCTTTCTAATATGTATCTATCTATTTTCTATCTATCTATCTATCTATCTATCCCTATCTATCTCTCTATCTATCTCCTATCTATCTCTCTATCTATCTATCTATCTATCTATCTATCTATCTCTATCTATCTATCTTCATATCTATCTATCTATTCTCTATCTATCTATCTATCTATCTATCTCATATCTGTCTATCTATCTCATATCATCATCTCAATCACATATCTATCTATCTATCTATCTATCTATCTCATATCTTCTATCTATCTCTATCTATTTATCTATCTCATATCTATCTATCTATCTAACATCTTTCTAATATGTATCTGTCTATTTGTCTTCTATCTATCTATCTATCTATCTATCTATCTATCTTCTATCTATCTATCTATCTATCTATCTCTATCTATCTATCTATCTATCTATCTATCTATCTATCTATCTCCTATCTATCTATCTATCTATCTATCTCCTATCTATCTATCTATCTATCTATCTATCTATCTATCTATCTATCTATCTTTCTATGTATCTATCATTCTGTGAATATGGCTAGTTCTTTGTGCCTCTAGCCATATCTATTGCAGTTCAGGGTGATATATATGACCCCTCTTGATCTGGCCTTCTGCCCACTTGATGTTGCTCTTTATCTGACATCTTCCTATGTTTCTCTGTTTCAGCCGCTGTTGTGAGAAGAAAAGTTGCGGTAACCGGAATGAGACCCCATCTGACCCCGTCATCATTGACAGGTAGGACATCTGGGCAGTCTGATCATATACCTGGTTATCAGTGCTTACAATCAGAGCTGAGATCTGTATCACCCTGGTCCTATAGTGACATGTGTATGGCGGTATTATAATGCTGCCTGCTGGGCTTCTTCTTCCAATCTGTTCTCCTGAGCTGCTCAATCCGTGTATTGTGTATGGTGTATCAGGCTGACTGTAAGGATGCTGTGCTGCATTGTGGTTGTTGTAGGGTGTGTTCTCCAAGTAACAAAGTGTCTCCTCCGCCTTGATAAATATTCTGTTGTCTTGTGAGACCTTTCACTGCCCACAGCTTGCTGTACATTCCTAGGACCATCTGCTTCCCTCATCTGCAAAAGCCATTGCTTCAGCGGATATCCACACCAGCATGGAGTAAGCACATTACACACACACGTAGGGGTGTAACATGCCACACACAAGCACATACCACAAAGCTGGGGTAGACTAGGAATCTGGTGAAATGGGCAACCCTGGCTTATTACAGATCCTGATGATCATGGGAGATCCCATGCCCAGGGATACCCTACTCAATATTGCATTTTGTCAAGAAACAGCGCCCCTCTTGTCTATTGGCCGTGCTTGGTATTGCACATATGTAACTGATGCTGAGCTGCTACACCAAACACTGCCCATGAACAAGGGTCGCTGTTTCTGAAAAAAAAAAATGCAAGGGTCGCATGTGACCTGTGACCAATATCCAACAGGTTTGAATTTTCTGTGATGTCATGTTGCAGTCACGTGATGTCACATGTCACCATAGAGACACACTGAAATATTTATCGCACGACTTTGGTGCGTCTTTATGTCGCGTGACACATGCTGCCATGTAGCCTAAGGCTGGGCTATATGGCAACTTTGACCACGACTAAAGATTGCCGCGTCGCCCTGCGACTCCTTCACTAATGTTAGAGAATGGAGTTGCATCGCAACCCTGAGGGTGCCGCGACTAGTCGAATATTGCCCAACTTTTTTGCAACTAGAAGTCGCGGTCAAGGTACACTAGGGGCAACAATGTGATTTATTAGTGAAGGAGTCCTAGGGAAACCCAGCGATCTTTGGTCGCACAAGGCCAAAGTCGCCGTATACCATCAGTCTAATTCCTACAGGACCCCTTATATCATCACCAGGGACACAGTCACAAACCCAGATACCCAGAATATGGACTCATACATACATACGACATGTGCTCATGCACTACACGTATCAAGCTGTGCTCATTACCATACATTAGCATGGGCCAGACTTCATCATGCCTCTTAACATGGGATGTGTGTGTGCTCGGAGTATATATAATATACTCCCTTGTTACTACGTGTTCCTTGCCGGTAATTACAGCCTAAGAATCGGATGTGAATTTTGCTTTACTATAGGCTTCCAGTCTCATGCGTGTTATCGCTCAGGGCTATTACTACATTGACTAAACCCCCCTCCCCTGCAGTAAACTGGGCTTATACATTCCCTAGACGGCTAGTGAGTCTGTGCTAGGAAGCTGCCTTGTCTCTGGTTGGGATTTATGTTCTTCTGCCAAGGGCGTCCCAGTGTGGTTGGTATCAGATGCCAGCATTTACAGCGCTCGCTTATCATCTGGCCTCTCGGATGGGAATCTAAAATTAAACCAGAGAAATAATGTCTGTACCACGAAAGCCGAATATCCCTTTAATTCATTCATGCCTATGACTATGAGCATAGGTCGTCTTCTAGCCCTAGCCAAATGTCCACTGAGGTTCCTTGGGTCAACCAGATAAAATGATTCTGGGGGGCCACCCTACAACAACCCCTAAGAATTAGACGCTACTACCCTTCAGATGTGGTGTCTTCTGCTGGACCATTATTGTGCTGGTATTAATAATAATAGTAATAATAATAGTCCTTTAATAGTCCCACAGTGGGGAAATTCAGTGTGTTACAGCAGCAAAGATAAGATAAGCAGATACAAATACAAATACAACATGTACAGGAATGTTCCAAGGTGAGAGGCATTACATTAATAGCAGACAGACAGATAGGACGTAGCAGAGGGGGGGGGGGATTTAACAGGCAGAGAGATATTTCAGTTCTCTGTATGTAATGATCTCCGCTTAGGTCGGTGTTGGTTGTACAGCCTAACCGCAGTGGGGAGGAAAGACTTCCGATAGCGCTCCTTCTCACACCTAGGGTGGAGCAGTCGGTCACTGACAGTACTGCTCAGCGCGATCACAGTCTCATGCATGGGATGGGAGTTATTCTCCCGCATGGAGCTCACCACGGACAGTATCCTTCTGTCACCCACCACCTGCACTGGGTCCAGTGGGCTCCCCAGGACAGAGCTGGCCCTTCTAATCAGCTTGTCAAGTTTATTTCTGTCCCTGGTTGATATACTGCTCCCCCAGCAGGCCACTCCAAAGAAGATGGCTGATGCCACTACCGAGTTGAAGAAAGTCCTAAGAAGTGCCCCCCGGATTCCAAAGGCTCTCAGCTTCCTAAGCAGGTAGAGCCTGCTGTGGCCCTTCCTGTACAGGGCCTCCATATGATCTGCCCAGTCCAGCTTATTATTAAGGAGCAGACCCAGGTACTTATACGTGTTCACAATCTCGATGCCCGTCCCCAGGATGTCCACTGGTTTTGGAGGGCATCTGCCTTTGCGGAAGTCCACCACCATCTCCTTGGTCTTCCCCGCGTTAATCTTCAGGTGGTTCCGGTAGCACCAGTCCACAAAAAACCGGTTCAGTTCTCTGTACTCCTTGTCATCATCGTCTGTGATGAGGCCTACTATTGCAGAGTCGTCAGAATACTTCTGTAGGTAGCAGCTGGATGAGTTGCACCTAAAATCAGCAGTGTACAGTGTGAAGAGGAAAGGGGCAAGAACCGTACCCTGAGGTGCCCCCGTATTACAGATCACGGTACCTGACACACAGTCTTGGGCTCTCACGTATTGAGGTCGATTTGTGAGGTAGTCTAGGATCCAGTTGGAGAGGTGGTGGTCCACTCCAGCAAGGCCCAGCTTGTCCCTCAATAATCTGGGCTGTATGGTGTTAAAAGCACTGGAGAAGTCAAAGAACATTATTCTCACTGTGTTCCCTGGTTTCTCCAGGTGAGACAGAGCCCTGTGCAGAAGGTGGATGATGGCATCATCTACCCCAATGCCCGGTCGATAAGCAAACTGGAGAGGGTCCATAGCGGGGCTCACTAGAGGGCGAAGATGTGTGAGAACCAATCTCTCTAAGATCTTCATCAAGTGGGATGTCAGTGCTACAGGTCTGTAGTCGTTGAGGACCATAGGGTGAGGTTTCTTTGGAACTGGTACCACACAAGAAGATTTCCATAATTCAGGGACTATTTCCTGCCAGATCATGTTATATGGTGGGCCCGTTGAACCTCAGTCCGCCACTGTGTATACTATATTGTAGGCTAAAATGGGCTGGGTCTTGTATATGAGGCCTTAGTCCTGGAGGACCCTGGTGTACGTTGGTCAAGATCATACATAAAGGTGTATTCTGGTGATTAAAAGTTATTCCCTTTCCAACCGGGTGATCTTTGCGGGTCCAACTGTTGGGACTTCCATCGATCACGAGAATGGAGGTCCCGTTCCCCAGTCAAGTATTCTTACTACCATGCCATTCATTCTGAATGGGGTTGTATCTGGCTCAGTGTTGGACTGGCCCACCAGAGTACCACAGGATCCTCTGGTGGCCAAGGCTCTCACACAATAATGGTTCACCAGTAGACAACCAGATTTGAAGGGTCCAATGGTCTATTTCCTAGGGGTAGTTGGAGGGTGGGAACCCAAAATCATTTTATCTGGTGGGACCAATGAACCTCAGTCCAACACTGATCTGATTGTCTCCGGCAGTCCCATAAAAGTGCGTGGAGTGGCCATAGTTATCTCCTACGCCCATACACACCCTCTTTGGCCAACGGTTATTCTTTATGACTCCTACATCTACTTGCACACTGGGTTTTCAATCGCATAGGGATAAGTCACTGCCAGATACCTTTGGCAATGGCTTTACCCCTGTTCTGGTGTTGAAATCCAGCATGCCCAATCCTTTGTCCCCCTGATATCATCTTTTGGGGGACAGTTGAGGGCTCTACTACTTATAATGTAGTCCTTTGTTCCTATGGAAATTGCTGGGTTTGGCTGACTTTGCTCTCATGCATATGGGGGGGCCTTTTCTATTTGAGCTCTGTAGACCTCATATATTTTTCTTATAGGATTATGAAAGGAATCCTCTTGTGTTAGTAGAATATTTAGGCATCTGTGATAGGGAAGGGTCAGTAGTCACACATTGCAGCACTACATTATTATCTCTCCTTCACTTGCTATCAGATCTGTCTTGCTATAAATGTTCCCTGGAGAACCAAAGTTTGACACTGTAAAGTCTTAGAAAATGGAAACTTTATATTTCTTGTGTTTGCTGACACATTGTAACAATATTCAGCTCTGACACTTCTCTCAGTGAATCTGTTGTTACTTTGTTGCAATTTCTTATGCAGTAAAACAATACGCAGGAACATATTCCAGGCTATGTGCACCACTCCTCCCGCCACATCTGTAACTTATTGCCGAGGTGAAAGCCTTTACTACAGGATACTAATAGCTCAGAGGGAGACACCAAGAAAGGGGCCATTATGTGTGTTTTCTTAAGAGAGTCATCCTAATTTACTATCCTTTACTAATGCACTACACGTGCTGAACAGCCTGAGACACACATTTACCCTGAACAAACAGTAATCCAATGAGCGGATGCGATGTATTGGTACAATGCTAAGGTTATAGCTAACATACAGGGATCAGGACAGGATCACACAGAGCTGGTTATATCTAATATATGGTGATCTGACTGTAGAGGATCAGGACTGGATCACACAGTGCTGGTTATACTGTATCTAATATCCAGTGATCTCCTGACTGTAGAGGATCAGGCCTGGATCACACAGAGCTGGTTATATCTAATATCCAGTGATCTCCTGACTGTAGATGATCAGGACTGGATCACACAATGCTGGTTATATCTAATATCCAGTGATCTCCTGACTCTAGAGGATGAGGACTGGATCACACAGAGCTGGTTATATCTAATATCCAGTGATCTCCTGACTGTAGAGGATCAGGACTGGATCACACAGAGCTGGTTATATCTAATATCCAGTGATCTCCTGACTGTAGAGGATCAGGACTGGATCACACAGCGCTGGTTATATCTAATATCCAGTGATCTCCTGACTGTAGAGGATCATGACTGGATCACACAGAGCTGGTTATATCTAATATCCAGTGATCTCCTGACTGTACATGATCAGGACTGGATCACACAGAGCTGGTTATATCTAATATCCGGTGATCTCCTGACTGTAGAGGATCAGGACTGGATCACACAGAGCTGGTTATATCTAATATCCGGTGATCTCCTGACTGTACATGATCAGGACTGGATCACACAGAGCTGGTTATATCTAATATCCAGTGATCTCCTGACTGTAGAGGATCAGGACTGGATCACACAGAGCTGGTTATATCTAATATCCAGTGATCTCCTGACTGTAGAGGATCAGGACTGGATCACACAGAGCTGGTTATATCTAATATCCAGTGATCTCCTGACTGTAGAGGATCAGGACTGGATCACACAGAGCTGGTTATATCTAATATCCAGTGATCTCCTGAATGTAGAGGATCAGGCCTGGATCACACAGAGCTGGTTATATCTAATATCCAGTGATCTCCTGACTGTAGAGGATCATGACTGGATCACACAGTGCTGGTTATATATAATATCCAGTGATCTCCTGACTGTACATGATCAGGACTGGATCACACAGAGCTGGTTATATCTAATATCCAGTGATCTCCTGACTGTAGAGGATCAGGACTGGATCACACAGCGCTGGTTATATCTAATATCCAGTGATCTCCTGACTGTACATGATCAGGACTGGATCACACAGAGCTGGTTATATCTAATATCCGGTGATCTCCTGACTGTACATGATCAGGACTGGATCACACAGAGCTGGTTATATCTAATATCCAGTGATCTCCTGACTGTAGAGGATCAGGACTGGATCACACAGAGCTGGTTATATCTAATATCCGGTGATCTCCTGACTGTACATGATCAGGACTGGATCACACAGAGCTGGTTATATCTAATATCCAGTGATCTCCTGACTGTAGAGGATCAGGACTGGATCACACAGAGCTGGTTATATCTAATATCCAGTGATCTCCTGACTGTAGAGGATCAGGACTGGATCACACAGAGCTGGTTATATCTAATATCCAGTGATCTCCTGACTGTAGAGGATCAGGACTGGATCACACAGAGCTGGTTATATCTAATATCCAGTGATCTCCTGACTGTAGAGGATCAGGCCTGGATCACACAGAGCTGGTTATATCTAATATCCAGTGATCTCCTGACTGTAGAGGATCAGGACTGGATCACACAGAGCTGGTTATATCTAATATCCAGTGATCTCCTGACTGTAGAGGATCAGGACTGGATCACACAGAGCTGGTTATATCTAATATCCAGTGTTCTCCTGAATGTAGAGGATCAGGCCTGGATCACACAGAGCTGGTTATATCTAATATCCAGTGATCTCCTGACTGTAGAGGATCATGACTGGATCACACAGTGCTGGTTATATATAATATCCAGTGATCTCCTGACTGTACATGATCAGGACTGGATCACACAGAGCTGGTTATATCTAATATCCAGTGGTCTCCTGACTGTAGAGGATCAGGACTGGATCACACAGAGCTGGTTATATCTAATATCCGGTGATCTCCTGACTGTACATGATCAGGACTGGATCACACAGAGCTGGTTATATCTAATATCCAGTGATCTCCTGACTGTAGAGGATCAGGACTGGATCACACAGAGCTGGTTATATCTAATATCCAGTGATCTCCTGACTGTAGAGGATCAGGACTGGATCACACAGAGCTGGTTATATCTAATATCCAGTGATCTCCTGACTGTAGAGGATCAGGCCTGGATCACACAGAGCTGGTTATATCTAATATCCAGTGATCTCCTGACTGTAGAGGATCAGGACTGGATCACACAGAGCTGGTTATATCTAATATCCAGTGTTCTCCTGAATGTAGAGGATCAGGCCTGGATCACACAGAGCTGGTTATATCTAATATCCAGTGATCTCCTGACTGTACATGATCAGGACTGGATCACACAGAGCTGGTTATATCTAATATCCAGTGGTCTCACTGTATTGTAGCCGCTTGCTGTATATATAAGTAGAATAACGTGTGTACTTTGCATTGGGCTTGTTTTATAACATCAGCTGTGCGGTAATAACCGGCGGTATCAATCATTGGCGCGGTACAGGTACAGCTGGTAATTACCCACTCCAAACGCATTGCACTGGATTAGTAGTGTGAATTATTTCAGTGTTAACCTTTACACGGCCAATAACAAATTAACTGCCATTATCTGTGTTGAAAATAGGCTGTAAATCTTTCCTTCCCTTCTGAGCTGCTCCATAGAGGAGGACGCCAGCAATGTGTTCCCAGAGAAACTGGCAGATGCAGCGTCGTTCAAGGGGGGAGAAGACGCAAAGATTAAATCCCATAGAAATTAATGGGAACAGTCACATTACATACAAGAGATGGGGCCACATTATGGTGCCTGATTTCACCCCCAGCCCCTAAGGGCATGAGCTGAGGATTACATCCAACTAGGAAAGTCAATGTGCATACCTTTTACCCAAAATTCCCAGGGTAACATTCAGCAGTCTTTTCTGTAAACATATACAGTGCTGGCCAAAAGTATTGGCACCCCTGCAATTCTGTCAGATAATACTCAATTTCTTCCAGAAAATGATTGCAATCACAAATGCTTTGGTAATAATATCTTCATTTATTTTTCTTGCAATGAAAAAACACAAAAGAGAATGAAAAAAAAAGTCAAATCATTGATCATTTTACACAAAACTCCAAAAATGGGCCGGACAAAAGTATTGGCACCCTCAGCCTAATACTTGGTAGCACAACCTTTAGACAAAATAACTGCGAACAACCGCTTCCGGTAACCATCAATGAGTTTCTTACAATGCTCTGCTGGAATTTTAGACCATTCTTCTTTGGCAAATTTCTCCAGGTCCCTGAGATTTGAAGGGTGCCTTCTCCAAACTGCCATTTTGAGATCTCTCCACAGGTGTTCTATGGGATTCAGGTCTGGACTCATTGCTGGCCACTTTAGAAGTCTCCAGTGCTTTCTCTCAAACCATTTTCTAGTGCTTTTTGAAGTGTGTTTTGGGTCATTGTCCTGCTGGAAGACCCATGACCTCTGAGGGAGACCCAGCTTTCTCACACTGGGCCCTACATTATGCTGCAAAATTTGTTGGTAGTCGTCAGACTTCATAATGCCATGCACACGGTCAAGCAGTCCAGTGCCAGAGGCAGCAAAGCAACCCCAAAACGTCAGGGAACCTCCGCCATGTTTGACTGTAGGGACCGTGTTCTTTTCTTTGAAGGCCACTTTTTTTTTCCTGTAAACTCTATGTTGATGCCTTTTCCCAAAAAGCTCTACTTTTGTCTCATCTGACCAGAGAACATTCTTCCAAAAAGTTGTTGGCTTTCTCAGGTAAGTTTTGGCAAACTCCAGCCTGGCTTTTTTATGTCTCTGGGTCAGAAGTGGGGTCTTCCTGGGTATCCTACCATAGAGTCCCTTTTCATTCAGACGCCGACGGATAGTACGGGTTGACACTGTTGTACCCTCGGACTGCAGGGCAGCTAGAACTTGTTTGGATGTTAGTGGAGGTTCTTTAGCCACCATCCTCACAATCTTTCGTTGAAATCTCTCGTCAATTTTTCTTTTCCGTCCACATCTAGGGAGGTTAGCCACAGTGCCATGGGCTTTAAACTTCTTGATGACACTGCGCACGGTAGACACAGGAACATTCAGGTCTTTGGAGATGGACTTGTAGCCTTGAGATTGCTCATGCTTCCTCACAATTTTGCTTCTCAAGTCCACAGACAGTTCTTTGGTCTTCTTTCTTTTCTCCATGCTCAATGTGGTACACACAAGGACACAGGACAGAGGTTGAGTCAACTTTAATCCATTTCAACTGGCTGCAAGTGTGATTTAGTTATTGCCACCACCTGTTATGTGCCACAGGTAAGTAACAGGTGCTGTTAATTACACAAATTAGAGAAACATCACCTGATTTTTCAAAGGGTGCCAATACTTTTGTCCACCCCCTTTTTTATGTTTGGTGTGGAATTATATTCAATTTGGCTTTTTGACAATTCTTTTTGTGGTTTTCCATTGAAGACAAATTAAATGAAGATATTATTACCAAAGCATTTGTGATTACAATCATTTTCTGGAAAAAATTGAGTATTATCTGACAGAATTGCAGGGGTGTCAATACTTTTGGCCAGCACTGTATGTATTAGACATTAAGGTTTTTTTTTTAAATGATAGGGTAGGTCATTAGTTGAAGATCAGCGGGGTCCCCAGGACCCAGGACTCCCTCAGATCAGCTATTTAAACCATAGTAATGCTCCCTTCCTCTTCACCAGTCATGGGATGTCTTGTTCATTGGTCACATCGACTGTTCTCAGGTCATTCCCATTCAAGTGAATACCGAGCATAGCCACTATAAAACTTACGTCACTGTGCTTGGTTTCTTGTGAAGAGGCTGCAGTGATCACCTGACCGCCGCAGTCTCTTCATACAGCTGATCTATGGAGTCCTTGCCCATCTTCAATTGATGACTTATCCTAAGAATAGGTCATCAGTTGATAAACCTGGAATATCTAGGAGATGTGGTAGATGTCGGATTACATATGGTTCACAGATTGTGAACTATTGGGTATAGAACAGTCTATGGTCTGGAAACATATTCTGGATTGGATTTTCTGGATTATCGTTGTGTCCATCATTGTGGAGTTTATTTACTGTTACACCAAATATCCGTCTAAGTCCCTATTTGTAAAATGCTATAGGGAAACCCAAAAATGGGATGTGTGGGGCTAGAATAATAAGGTATTATTTTGTCTATTTCATAAACAGCGCCACTCTAAGACATAGGTTGGGTCAGGTATTGCGGCTGAATTCCATTGAAGTGAATGCAGCTGAGCTGCAGTACTAGGCATAGACACAAATGGCGCTGTTTATGGGGGGTAGATCTGTTTTCTAATACTACATTCTCACCAGGAACCAGTATTGCACTGGAAAGTCCATTCTTTTGGACCGGATGAATGTAAAAACGGACTGCAAATGTAGCAGATACAAATGGCGCCCGAGGGACCCTGTTGACTATAATGGGGTCCATTGGATGTCCATTTTTTTTAAGTGAAATTGCCAGAAGAAAAATTGGGCTTGCAGCCTTATTTTGCTTGGACAGATGCCGGACGGATACCTGGCGCACATGTGAACATAGGCTAATCCCATACACTATATGTCTTGCATATAGGATAAAGGGACTAGGCCGGTAATATTGGGGATTTGCCCTTTATGGAGTTGTCCTTTCTATTGTTAATAATCTATTTTGTTATATACCGCTGCCATATAACTATCCCAGTAAATCCCAGGAATTACACCATCCTGACAAGGTTAATATCTGCTCGTTCTTTTAATACCTCTGTTTGCTTATGAAGCCTCAGCATATGTTACGAACCGGAGAAGCTGCAGCGCGGACGGACGGCTTGGGAATAATTGCGGGTTCAGCGAGCGAGTCTGTAGGTTTATTGGGCAGGCAGGAGATTGCAGCTCAGTGAAGGCTACAGTGTAATAATAGATCAGGTTCACATTTGATGAGCGCCCATTTACTAATGAGGCACAGAGGATCTCCGCTCTTACACATTGCAGCATGGCCGCCCCTTGCGCTGCAA
This sequence comes from Leptodactylus fallax, assembly GCA_947044405.1. Classification (NCBI taxonomy): domain Eukaryota; kingdom Metazoa; phylum Chordata; class Amphibia; order Anura; family Leptodactylidae; genus Leptodactylus; species Leptodactylus fallax. The sequence continues at coordinate 761,029 of CAMRHE010000484.1, forward strand.
TAAAACAGCCGAGCACATGGAGAGAACGCCTCATTACACAGACCAGTAAGCACACACAGTCTTCCCATTAACCACTAGTGCAATCTGTGGCTCTCCAGCTGTTGTGAAACTACTACTCCCAGCATGTCCTGTCCAGGGAGCCCAGCACTGTCATATTAGAATCTGACATGGCTGAGCAATTGTTAATGTGCACTTACAAATTTATAGATTACTAAAACATGTCTGCTTTCTTCTACAAACAGCGCCACTCTTGTCCGTAGGCTATGTCTGGTATTACAACTCAATTAATGTCAATATTACTTGCAATACCAGACTTAGCCTCAAGAGCGGCGGCGTTTTGGGATGGAAGCAGCTACATTTTTGTGTACCGGTTTTGGGGTTAGGTCTGATATTTCGACTCAGCTCCTTTAACTTGAATGAAGCTGATCTGTAATAGCAGACATAGCCTATGCACAAGGGTTGGGCTACTTTAAAGGGGTTGTGCCATTAAGGACACTTACCCCTATCACTGAAGTCTGATCGCTGGTGGCCCCCCAGTGATGAGAAGAATGGAGGATCGAAAGTTCTCCATGTCTCCTCCTTGTGAATTGAATGTCAGCATGACTTACACGACTTACATTCACTGCTATAGAACTGCAGGAAATTACAGTCCCGGCCCCCCATAACTAACTTTGCTACCATTAGTTTTTACCCCAGTACATCTAAAATAAAAAGTAAAACAACTTTACAAATAGTCTTCACTAAAAATCTCTTGCCGTTTTGTGCCTACAGCTCCTATGTGAACCTATCAATCTCCATGGTTACAGACTACAAACTCTAAGTAGTCAGGTTCTTCAGTATGATTCTCTGTCATCAGTCTTTACATACATGAGGTCAAATGAAGTATGCTATATGATCAGACTACTATTTGTAGTCTGTAACCATGGAGACACTAAAGCCTGCACAAAAGCTGTATATGGGGAGAAGGAAGAAATATCTGTAAGGAGGCCCCATGGCAGATTTTTACATAAATAACAGGATATAAGTTGAAACCTGGCAATATGATGGACATCGTGACGGAAATCTGACAGGCCCGTTATAAGTAAGGGAAGTCCGTCAGGCGTTGTTGATGTCTGCCTTGTCACTGAGCCAGAATTGCTGCTATGATGGAGCAGAACAATGGAATGTGAACACTGCCTTAAAATGTAATCCATATGCACTATATGTTAAGATTGTTGAGTTTGGATCACATGTTACATTGATCTTACAAAAAATTTATATATCTGTTTTATTTATTTGTACCGTATTGATATATTGATATAGCGCAACCTATAAAGGACTCTCGTAGAGAATTCCAGGCTCCTGTAGGATGGACGTTGTGCAACTCTTGGGCTTGTCCCATGGGAAGGACCTCTAAGACCTTGGTATATTTCTGTTTGGGGTGGTGGGAGGGTTAAAGGTGTCATCTAGCTTTGGTGAAGGTGTTGGAGGTTGATGGAAGGGTGTGGAGCTATGAAGAATCTAAATGTGGTGGTCTTGATGCTGACCTTGTTGACCTGGTTCTTTGTTGGTTGGTCCCAGGGGTGGCCGGAGTGGAGGTTCGGAGAGGTGTTTAACTTGATGTTTATGGTCTGTGTTTTCAAGAATTGTGAGAATCTATGAGAGCAGGTCAGTCTGTGGAAAGAAATGAAATACCTGGAATATTGTGCAAGTCGGACTTTGGAGGTGAATTTTTTGATGTTGGAAAATTAATTATCGAGAACTAAAAATGACATCCTGTCGTAATAAACAATCCGATTTTATTGTTCTCTTAAAAACTTAACATCAACCCAACCAGAAAACCAAATCTTCCTATAACACAATAAATATTTGTACAAAACAATATTGGGAATGTTGTTATTTTTTATTTTGACAATTTATGTTATTTTTTTTAAACTTTTTATTTTTATCTATTCACAATTTTTTTTTTTACTTAATTTTGTAAGGGACACTTTTGATAAACCTTTCATTTGTTTAATACCTTCTTAAAAAGTCTAACTTAAAAAAATATATAAAATAAGAAATACATTTTTGAAAATGTAAAAACAAATTTCTTTAATAAATATCTCTAAGACCTGCTTTATTTTTGATTCGCAAATTAATACAAAATTCAGATGATGGATAATACGATTTTATCGATTAATATTTTACAAAAAAATGTGTTTTAATTTCAGTCAAAATTTCTCTTGAAATTTATCATTTGTGAGTTAAATTTTGGATACTTTTAAAAAATTCATGTGGCCAGTGAAACTTCACTTTCCAGTCGTATATGTCTAATTTTTGTTCTACTCTTGAACTGTCTTGGTAAAATTATTGGGGTATACAATAATCTGCCCATCTTCCCTTTACTTCTATAGATTAGGGGCCTACAGAGTAGATAAAATAAAAATTAAATTAAAAAAGGTGAAAATCTTAAAAAAAAAAAAATCTGAGAAAATTTTGAAATTTGGAACATTTGTTCTTCAAATACTGAAGATTTTTGTTCATAAACTTAAGATCTGCCAAAACACTCCAATCTAAGGTCAGAACCCAGAGATACCAAAGTCCTGTAAATTTGACAATTTTAAGTGATTTTCAAGATGGTAGATATCAAGGTGGTCTACTGTGTTTTACGATCCGGAATTTATTTAACCATAATCCTTCACAATTTGTAACATGAGAACTGTCAGATTCCTGTCCCTGTGACCGACCCCATAAAGTCAATACATAATCACCTATGGCCCTGTAAAAAGAATAACTCCACCCAAAACATATTCTTACTATAGCTCAGAGAATCAGGTCATCTCCTATTACCTCACCCAAAAGTCTTGTTTTTGGCAGACAGACTTCATATTGTAAAATTTCTTTAATCCAGCATTAAAAAGGTAAACGTAAAAAAAAATGGGGTAAAAAATAATTCAAAAAGTTAAACAAAGGAAGCAATACTGAACTCACCAGTCCCCTCCTGCTACCGTTTCAGCACAGCCCAGGTCCACTCCGTTACTTCCTGGTCCTTATCAACACACAGGAAGTGCTGCTCAGCCAATCAGTGGTCAAGGCGGGTTACGACTGTGGTCTGTGATTGGCTGAGCATTCTAAAACTATTTGACCTTCTGGACACCCCCTTTAACCGATTTAATAAGGCCCATACTGTGAAATATTCCAGATTATTAGACCACCATATAGAAATAAATATGTGTACGTCTCTGTTCAGTCTTTTGAGAGTCCAAATTTTTTGAAAATTTTTGGATTATTGATGCCAAATTAAAGGGATTTTACTTTATTGAATTCGAACCCATAAGTGGGGATTCCAACTTCCAATTACTGATATTTTTTTGGTCCAGTGGTCAGGATTGCCAATGTTTCAAGCCGCCTTATAGTCAGGGCCTAATACGGTAATTTTTTTTTATATACAACTGGGTCAATTTATTTTCTTCCGCTGTTATTTTTGTAAAAATATCCATGAACAGCATCATCTGTTTTGTCTTCGCTCTCTGCAAGGCGGCTAATGCATAGCAAGAAGATGCCGTGCGTGTAATGTATAGTGTGGGCTTAGAGATAGGAGTATATTAGAGCAGTATGCGGGGCGATAAGTGCAGGGGGAACGTTGTTAGCTGTGGAAAGTAGTCTCCGCACGTCCTGCGGGGATCTCTCCGTTTTGACCTGCTGACCTCAGCTCTGCTGAGTGTGGTAAATGGGGAATCCCAATGGACCTCAAAATAAGCAAAGAACTTCCCAGAAAGCTATGCGGAGTAACCCTCTCACCCCCAGACTGCAGTTAGTGTTTATATACAGCATCTACATGGAAAAGGAAAGTAGGAGTAGGGCAAATGATATGGATCGTTCTGACTTTAAAAGTGATGTTGCAGGCTGAACCGGTTTTTTAACTTTTTGAGAACTATGATACTTCCGTCAGCTGTAGTTAGATATAACCATGAGTTGTGCCAAATGACAAACTCAGCTCGGCTTCATATGCACCTCATGTCATGTTGTATGAAACTCAAGCTCAGTCTTTATGTCACGTTCAGTAAAATTGGTCATGCATGGTACATAACCATCTGCGGGTTATAAGGACTATATAAGAACTAGGGGGTGTGGGTGTCCCAACTCTCCTCCAAAAGCAGATATTGTGAAAAAGGTGTTGGATTAAAACAAGCCTGATCTTTTGTTCTTATGGGAGATAAGCCACTTCCAGGGTTAACACTCCATTGAGAACACATGCACACTTGGCTGAGCTGGTCAAACGTCCACTTGATCTAGTGGTTCCAGAACAGTCCTGGACACCAAGGTTTGGAGATCGCCATCTATATCGGCAGATACCTTCCCAGGTTGGGCCTCAGTCTACAACTAGTCTTCTCTATCCAATGTGACCCTATTCATCAAATATGGTGATTGAGGCGCAGAACGGAGGATATGACGCATCTTTGGCGCAAAAAAAGAGCCGTACACCGCATTAACTGGCACAGATAGGTTGATAAATTCCCCCCATTATCTATAGCACTGCAAGTAAACCAACCTTATTATCTGTTCAGCCCGTGACATATTCAGCTCTGCTACACCTCAATATTACATTATTATTGGTTCTTCTACTACTTAAGCTTCGGGACTTCATTAATTAGCAAAATGAAAGATATATCTGCCATAAAGGAGACCACCTCATCTTACAAGTTTCTTCTTCCTGTCGTTACCCCCCCCCCCCTTGCCCATCCCCCTCCCCCCCACTAATTATTACAGTGGGAGCTGCAGTTAATGGCTGATATCACTCCAGAGGTTTGGCCAGCCGCCTCGGATAGGACGCTGGAAGTAAACATTATTAATTACAAACAATTGCCTAAATTAGAAATTTCTGTGCACCTGCTTCTTTCTTAATTAGCCGAGGGCTCAATGGAGTCTGCGAAAAGTCTTTCTTAAGCACTGCGGAGCGCTGGTAACATTTATGCTTCACAATTAAGGACGGCAAATAAGATCTTTGGCTTCTTTTATGTTTAGCACATCCCTATTTGTATCAATATGTATTTAGAGTTCCCTCATGTAGTAGGACGCCGCTCGCCGCTAATTAGGGGAAGCGGGGCTATTGATCTGCCACTCAGGGTGTCAAATCGGGCCTCAAATAATTCCTTTTATAATAAAATCTATGACTGATCTTTGGTTATGTGTTCAAGTGTACCTGCCTGCAATGTATCGTGGAGGTAGGCGTGAAGAAATGTGAATTAAAGGCATTGTCCGCTTTGGAAATCCCTTTTACTTAGAAGGATTTGTAAAGTGATACGGAATATTTTCTATAAATAAAATGTATCACTATTATTAAGGATTCCCTTGATCATGACAATCAAAGAGGGAACATGGCAGCAAGTGATCTGTTTCTCTGCACTGCTACCACAGGGCAGATGAAGTATTACATGGTTTCCATAAAATATGTGTAATCTAACCCAGGAAATTTTTGAATGGCTAATGTAGTAGGGCGCCGATCGCTGCTATTTAGGGGAAGTGGAGCTTGATATTCCAATCAAAGGAGGCTTCAAATATTTCCTTGTATAATAAAGTCTAGGACTCTTTGTTATTGGTTGTTTTTGTATTGTAACTGTTAAGGTGTACCTACCAGCAATATGTGGAGGCTGTCCGCTTTGGAAATCTCTTTCTCTTAGAAGGATTCTTTTGATCGTGACGATCAGTGGTAATCGTAGAGGGAACTTTATTGAAAGTGATCCATTTCTTTACACTGCCACTGCAGGGCAACTGAGGTAATACATGGTTCCCATGGAATCTCTGTAGTAAATGAATATGCTGGGTCCTCCAGGCTGAAAGGAGAGCCCTCTCTATTAGGTCAGAATGACCCATTCTGATATTTGTAACCCCCTGAAAATTTTTGATGGCTGTTCTGTAGAATTGACGTGTAGAAAGGACTGCGTCTTCACCATAGACAGAACCATGAATATCCAAAACACAATACACAGGGGCATATAAGGGGTGCAGATAGTCGTCAAATCCACAGCATGGCTACCTAGGAAGACACTAGTGTCATAAATGTTAGGAGGGGAAGCACTGGACCCAAGAGCCTCAAGTTACACCTCGTATACAAGGCAGCTTTAGGAGTGCAAACATCTATTCCACATCCATGGGAATCATCCAGGATGTTATCAGATATTAAGCTGAAGAATACACTACAGGAACTACTGTATGGGTGTAGCAGAGCTGGAGTTTGTCATTGGGTACAATGAGTTGTTTTTTTTTTTCCATGGGACTGGAACTAACCCTATAGTCTGTTTCAGGAGGTTTGTGTACAACATAGAAATTCCTTCCATTTTTCCCTCTTTGGTGTATATTGGTCACTTTTTTATATCTACCATTGGTCATTTCACTTGTGACTTCGATCTTCAAGTCCATGTATTGGTCATCGCAAGTGTCAGCCCTATTGATCCATTTCAGCAATGTGTTACCCAGAAATATTAGTCACAAATTCATCAGAAAACTGAGGCATGGTTAAGTTGAGTTTGCCACATTGCTTTATGATATTGTAACACGTTACCAATCCGTTACATTATCACACAAACTATGCAGCCCCAAGGAGTTAAATGACCGGTTTAGCTCTGCTATATTGTATATTCCACATCTGTTCACAATTCACTGTAAAGTAAATAAAGTCCGTGGCCCTAAGGCAGGACATAAACTATGCGCCAACATGCAACTTGGGGCAACATATGTCTATGGTCTTCTATAGGATGGTGCAGAACTTGAAGTTTCCATGTAGTGTCTCAGGTTGGCTTAGTCTTTGAGGTCTTCTAAGGCTGCGTTTACATCTGTGTTGTTGTCTCCGCATAGAATCAGCTTCTGTGATCCATCTAAAGATCCTAAAAACAGATTAGAAGGGGTCATTTAAAAAGACCTATCTGCCGGTGTGCGTTTGGCGCATTTTGCCATGTATCCGCTCTTTTGGACGGAGACAAAAGTTGGACTTGCAGCACTTTTGCTCCGTCCAAAAAATAAGGCTACACGATGGACAGCAACAAATCCATTTTTTTAACATTGAAGTCTACGGAAGATGTACACAAGCAGATCAGTTGTGCCCGTTTTGCAATCCGTTTTTCTCCTTCATTCTTCTCTGCACATGCTCAGAATGAAGAAGGGGGAAAAAAAAAACGTATTTGTCAAAAACAGACAATTTTTTTTTATGGACACCCATTGATTTACGGCTTATGGTAAGCGCTGGGTAACCGATGGTGACCTTTTTTTTTTTTTTACGAATCCGGAGTTTTTTTTATATGGATTTGCAACGGGTGGATACCAGAACATAAAGTAAGTGACAAACCATTCTTGAGTCAACTTTTTGCACTTTTTATCGATTGTGAACCTGTCATTGTTCTGTGTTAGGCACCTAAGGTCATCTGAAGGCGTCTAGGAGAAGGTAACAAGGGGTTAATTCTTTATCCTCCTCTGGTTCTCAAACATCCCCCTTAGTTCACACAATCGCAGTGTTTTTGGCCTCCTGTTGCAGTGCAGAACAGTAAAGTTCCAGCAATCAGGGCTGGGAGAACATCTGTTTTGTGACACAGCGCCTGTGACATTCGGATGTAAGATCATCGCTTAGCAAAGACTTGAGAACAGCTTGGAAAGACTTCACCTCACATGTGCCGGCTGCGGGAGAACGCCTCTGACCTTCCGCTTCTCCAAAAACCAGTTTCATTTCATTTCGCTTTCCCTGCCAAACATTTAGGGGAGAAGCACATTTCATGGCAAGCCTGCGTGAGAGAACATGCAGTACTGTACAGAAAACACAATGGGGGAGATGGACTAATCCCCTTTAATATTTACCTGGACCATGAAGTCTAGGGATGTGCCAAATTTATCAAAATGGCTCACGCTGTGTCATAGACACCTTTGTCTAAGTCTACACCATCTATTGGTTGGCTTGAGCAAGTAAATTTGGTGCAGGTTGTCATGTTTGTGCCACCTATCCTTCACGCCATACAATGGCCCCTTCTTGGGCGGCACAAAAAGTGTCTAAAGTACATAATATATGTGGTGCAAGGCATGTGCGAAAGTTTCTTGGCAAAAATTGGGCCACAATTTTGGTGCCTGTGATTTATCTCTCTCAATGATACACCCGTGTTCCTATTCAAAGACATGTACGTGTCCACGGCACTATCCATGATGTCACTAGGCCATACTTGCTAACATTTGAATGTAGGTTCCTGGGAGAACAGTGTGCAAAACCATGTCCCCTTTTGTGATATCATGTCCCTCTGGGGGTATGGCATGCCCTTGTTTTGTGATGCGGGCACAAAAATGTGCCAGCCATGCTCCATTTTCTGACATAACAGGCATATAATTTTCCCACATCACATATCCTCTGAGGGGGTGTCCATTCTACCAGACCCTAAAGATTTGCCAGCTCTTCGGGGGTCAAGGAGGACACCACTTATTTTGGGAGCTTGCCAGATGTTTCAGGACATGCACCAGGCCAGGTCTCTGTAGATCAGCCTGTGGATCAGGACTTCTTTCGGGCCTTCACATCTTCCAACAATCTAAGAAGACTTGCAAAGGACAAGGACAAGTGTAGGTGCTTTAGGGACTGCTTGAGAAAGTTGTCAGAGCAAATGTCGGCCATTAGATAGTTAATAGGTGGTTCAGAGATTGCCGTGAGGAGAAGGAATCCACCATATACAGTACATAACTCCCCTGATCCCCACATACATAGACCGCCCTTATTCCACCCAGACTTAGAAGCAGCCATCTTTAGATGGCACTTGTACATATGTGGATAGGGTCCTCAGATCTTACGGGTCTTTTGTACCACATACAGTGTGTAGGACCTCATACCCCCAAATATTCCTCATATATATCGTATCTGTCACTTGACTGAGCTTGAATATGGGGATGTTGATGGGTTTTCTCCTCTATAGTAGTAGGTTAAAGGTGCCATTACTTTTATAACAGCTATCCTAGAATGCCTGAAATAAGAAGCTGGCAAATGTTGGCAAATATGATAATGGGTCAATATGTTATATACTCAGATATACCCCTGTATACGGCCTACACATGGTCTATGTATCAAAGATGGCGGGGGAGATTTTTAAAACTGTCTTTGTTGCCCATAGCAACCAGTCACAGCTATGAAAATGAAAGCTACATTGTAATTGGTTGCTATGGGCAACAGAGAGTTTTCCTAAAATTGTTCCCAATTGCAGCCCATCTGTTCTCAAGTATTATAAGAAATTATGTACCCCTGCAGGCCGACCAGGCTTAGGGGCTGTTCACATGTAGGAATTTGACGCTGATTTGGTGGCAGATTCTGAAAAAATAAGCGTTCTGCTAGATCTTGCCACAGATGCCGCGGCTGATTTAGTTGCGGAGTCCGCAAAGAGGAATTCCTCTTCATTTTCTACCACGTGAACAGCCCCTTAGTCTAGTTACACAATGTAAAAGCATTAAAGGGATTTTCTGAGACTTTTATATTGATGGTCATCAGTATCACATTGGTGGGGTCTGACTTCTGGCTCCCACTACGATCAGATTAAAGAGGCCATGACGCTTGGGCTAATGCTGCAGCCTCTTCATTGTATGCCAGGTACGATACATATTGCAGTGGCTGTGCCTACTATTGCAGCTCAGTCCCATTCCCCTGCATGGGACTGAGCTGGTGAAGGACATGATGTCACAGTCGCTAAGAAGGATAGATCATCAATATATAAGTCTCAGAAAACCTCTTTGGGTTATGCCCACACGTGGCAGTCTAGTTGTTTTTTTCCCCATTAACCTGCTGCAAAATCGCAACGTGTGGCCCCAATCTTAAGTGTTGTTAGGGTGAATTCACACACAGGGCAAATTTTGTAAATCAATTCCATTTATATGAATGGGATTGTTTTGCCAGCAAGCACATAGATTTCTGCATGATGAACAGGACAATCACAGAAATTTCTGCCGTGTGTGAATATACCCTTAATGTGTCAATGGGATCTCCAATTAGAAAGCAGTCGGGAGACATAGTGCAGACTCCAGGATATTGGTTTCTTGTTGAGGAGCATTGAGAAGATCAGCGAATGTTTGGAGTATTGAGTCTAATGGCAGGAAGTAGATGCTTGGCACTAGCTTAGCATTCATGCTGACTAGTGTCAGTGATAAGAATAGATCATATTACTGGGCAGCCAGAAGGAGGAATCAACATATTTGTCTGGGGCTACTCCATGTCGGAAAAGAGTCAGGACCACTATATCTAACAAGCCGCTGTCAATTTATACCGCAATCCTATTGAAAACCAAAGATAATACATTATAAGACCACCACGTGGCAAACCCAGCTCTGCTACATCCATAATACTAAACCTGCTACACAGGTTAAACTCTGCCCTACCACGCCTGTATCTAGCACTTTGCTTGTTAATCCCTTTACTGGTCCTATAAAGCCATGGCACAAATCATTACCGTTCTGAAGTCAGATCTGCTTCAGATATTAACAAGTATCTCCGGGGACATCGGAAGAGGCAATAAGGATTATTTAACTATGTAAGGACCCTCAAAGGTGCAAATCAGCACTAAAACCACAACAAGCAATCCGCTCTGTCCCTTTATTATTAAAGCCATCAAAGACTCATTTACTGTCAGGGCAATAATCCATAGCCATCAACCTGGATGTTCATTGCCGAACCTACCCCTGGAAGATAGTAGTTAATTGCTGATTGGTTAATTGGGCTCTTATACATATACATATGGTCAATTATTATGCAAGGTTTATCATTGAATTGGACCTTTAGGGCCCATGTACTTAATTTTTGTATAATATGGCATCCATAGACTTCTATGGGGGAGCTACTGTACCTATGTATAACTCCGGTATCATATGGAGACATATGGAGGTTTTTTTCTTTACAATATCCATGTTCTTAGAAAAAAAGAAAAACCTGTTCAATTTATTTCTCTAACTCATACTGAAGCTTGAGGCATAGTTATCATAAAGATCTAACTAATATACCGTAATATACACCCTATTAGGACCTTCTGGGGAAGTCTTCCAGTCAGGGCCTCAATCAATTACCCACAAAGAGTGTCTCCGCTACTGGAGGACTGCACATGTCTATACATTACACAAATAACCCATTGATTTAAATCAGACACCATGTAATACTTCATTTCCCCTGTGGTGGCGCTGCAAAGAAATTGAACAGCTTCCAGACTTCTAACATACAACCTATCCAATTAAGTTCTCTAAGCCTACATTCACATTACAGTTAAATATCGGCGATGTGATGGCCATCACGGCTGCATTAATTTCACTGTATGTAAATGGGGTATTCACATGACCAATTTTTTTTGACGGTCCATTTTAACCCCATTCTGAGGGAGTTTCTCATTTCGGCCCTCATTCTGTTAGCTACAAAGAGTGTCTCTGCTTTTGGAGGACTGTACATGTCTATCCATTACACAGATAACCCATTGATTTCAAGCAGACATTGTGTAATACTTAATTTCCCCTATGGTGACGCTGTAGGAAAATTGAAGAGTTGTTGGTAGGTTCCTCACTTTCAGACATATTTCAAAGTAGATGACCCTGCAGTGGAATAAGTAGAAGGTAGAAGTATAAGAAGATGTGTATGTGGCTAGCATAGATGACGACCATGATAGATAATCCATAAAAAATCTCCTACACTAAAATCTCACAGCACCACCACAGGTGAAATGATGTATTTCACACTTCTGATTGAACTCAGTGGCTGTTTAGCTAATGCATGGACGTGTTTAGTCCTCCAGGACAAGAGACACTCTTTGTAGCTGATAGAATTCCCTACATGGGTTTTTACTATAGTATGTAAATGGAGATCAGATCAGAAACTCTTTTTTTGGGGTTGATTTTGGAATATTTTTTTCCCGTTACATGCTAGAAAATGTATACCTAGAAAATGTGTGGACACCTCACGATAGATAATTCATGAGAACCCTATGAATGGGGCTGAGTTGCCGTACCGGATACAGCCAATGGACAAGAGTGGCGCTATTTCTCGTCTAGGACAATTTCTTAATTTTACAGATGGGAGAGGATATTCTCTGTGGGAATGTATTCATGTAAGGAAGCGCAATCTACCAGAATTTACCCACCGGCCCCAGCTAAGAGTCTATTTTACCGCTCCCCATAGGCCAAGTCCCAAACCCTCCAGACCCAAGGAGAGTATGAGTATGCCAAACAAATGGCAGAAGCCGTTCTGTTCTCCACCCGCGTACATAAAAAGAACCCTCGGCAGGCAAGGGGTTAAGAGTAAGTAACAATACCGAATGTGTCAGAAGGCGCACGATTTCTACATCTCGCATTTTATCCTCGCCAAAGGAAAAGAAAAATCCACAGGAAAAAAAAATTGCATTTTGTTTTTAATGATTCCTGGTGCAATCCATTATTTAAAGCCCCCCTGTGCATTCTGGTATCAGAAACACACTTTGGTGAGGCATTGTGGGTAATTTCTAAACGAGTCTCTGCTGGATTGGTCTGTAGCTGGCTGCCTCTCACATGGGACATTTGGGGCCGGCTCCCCCCCTCCCTCCCGCAGCCTGCACATTAATATATTAATTGGCATGTTTTACACTATTTTATTTAATGAGGTGCGCTGGTGTGTTGGAAAGCTGAGCGCCGAAGACTGGACGGTGTAAATGAAACAAAATATGGTCCTGCAGAGAGGAAGTACAGGAGGGAGCGGGAGATGGGATTGTGTGTGAGGTTTTCACTGTACAGACCTCTGCGTGCCCTTACACTTCTACTTAGGGAGCCTCACACCATGTGCGATTAGGGTCTCGGCTGCCTGGAACACATCGCAATACTATGGCTACCAAATAACTTGAACAAGCCACACCAAAGTATACACGTATGGGGTCATATGGGCATCAAAATTGGACACGGTCTCAGGGACTGTGAAGACAAATGCTCATAACCTTCTAGTGAAGTCCTCCTATACCAGTAATATCAGATATTAATGTTTGCTGGTGCTGTCTTCTCAATGTCAGTAAGCAGCTCTACAGCTGACAGTGTAACAAAAACTCCACTTACACTCTCTATGTCCTTACACTTCTATATAGAGAGGCTCGCACCATGTATGATTAGGGCCTCGGCTGGCTGGAACAGATCACTATACTATGGCTACCAAATAACTTGTACAAAGTATACAACTGTACACTTATGGGGTCATATATGCATCAAACTGGACACGGTCTCAGGGACTGTGATCCTACATTCACCATCGTGAAGCCAAATGCTCAGAACTTTCTAGGGAAATCCCCGACTCTCCATTAATAAGGGATATAAATTTTTGATAGTGGTCTCTTCTCAATGCCAGTAAGCAGCTCTACAGCTTGACACGTGTATGGCTTCATGTTTTTGGTTACAAAGATCCCCCTTACACTCTCTATTTACATAGGGAGTCTCATATAACGTCCCAGCTCCCTGGAAAAGATCGTAACACTATGGTTACCAAATAATTGTGTAAAAACCACAACAAAGTATACTCTTATGGGGTCATTTATGCATCAAAACTGGACATGGCCTTAGGGATTGTGCATTATACACTCACGACTGTAAAGGCAAATGCTCGTAACCTTCTAGGGAAGTCCTCTTACACCATGAATACAAGATATCCATTTTAGCTAGTGCTGTCTTCTCAATGCCAGTAAGCAGCTCTACAGCTTGATAAGTATATCAATTTGGCTTTATGTTTTTGGTGACAAAAACATCACCTATACAGTACTTTCTATGCCCTTACACTTTTACATAGGGAGCCTCACACGTAGTGTGATTAGAGTCTTGTCTGCCTGGAACAGATCGCAACTAGAGATGAGCGAATCGAAGCTGACGAAGTGGAATTCGATCCGAATTTCAGGAAATATTCGATTCGCATCAAATCCGGATTCCCTCACGCTTCGTGGTAACAAATCACATTTTGTTCAAAATGGCTGCTGTACATGTTAGGACATGGGGCAAGGAACTCTGGGAACGCGGGATCACCCACAATGCCATGCGTGCAGACAATCAGCAGCCAGCCCTGTGATGTCACAGCCCTTTAACATCTTTGCGAGCGCCCACGGCATGTTTGACCGCTGCATCCAAGGTGTTAAATGTCCCCCAATCGGTTATAGAGCAGGGTGTTAGCTGTAACTGACCGCTAACACCCTGCTCCATAACCGATCGGGGGTCTTAACACCTTGAATGCCGCGGTCAAAGATGACCGCGGAATCCAAGGGGTTCCGCCATTTTGCCGCCCACCCTGGCTCTCTGCAGACAGGAAATAGCTGTTTATTCACCGCGATTTAATTCGGATCGAATAGAATCGTATCGGAAAATTCGGCGAAGTTGCCGAATTGAATTTTTTAAAACTTCGCTCATCTCTAATCGCAACATTATGTCCACCAAATAATATGGACCAACCAAACCAAAGTATAAAATGATACACTTTTTGGGGTCATATATGCATAAAAAATTGTCTCTAGACTGGACATAGTCTCAGTGGTTGTGCATCCTATTTTAGTATTATGAAGACAAATGCTCATAACCTTCTCGGGAAGACCTCTACCCCATTAACAGGAGATCATTTTTGCTAGTGCTGTCTTCTCAGTGCCAGTAAGCAGCTCTACAGCTTGACAAGTCTACATTTTGGCCTTATGCTGTATGTCTGCTTATAGGGTCATATATGTATCAAGGCTGGCTCCAGATAGGACATAGCCTTAGCGATTGTCATTCGATATTGGTTAGACCTTCTAGAGAAGTCCCCTACTCCATCACTAAAAGGGGGCTACAAATCATGACAAAAAGGAATGTAAAGTATATGAACAGAATGTAAAAATTCTGCCCTCAAACCGTCTTAGATGTTTATGGTAGTAATATCTTGGAGGAATACATTTTTGCTCGTGTTGTCTTCTCAAAGCCAGTAAGCAGCTCTACAGCTATAAAGTGTATCAATTTGGCCCTACGTTTTTGGTAACTTATTCCTTGGCCTTATGCTTCAACATAGAGGGCCTCATACCTCATGTGGTTAGAGTCTTGGCTTCCTTGAAGATTTCGATACTTTTCCTATCAAATAAATTGCATAAACCACCGAAGTATATAACTGTATACTTATAGGGTCTTCTAGGCATCAAAACTGGATGTAGCCTCAGGGATAGAACATTCCGCATTCACTATTGTGGTGACAAATGCTCCTAACCATCTAGGGAAGACCCCCTCCTCCATTACTATAAGAGGAGGTACAAACCAGACCATAAAACAGAATGGAAACTGAATGACTGAACATGAATTGTGCCCCTCGAATAGGGTAGCCTTAGGCATGTGCCGCTTGGCCTTTATGGTAATTATAGCTTGGAGGAATGAATATTTGCTAGTGCTGACTTCTCAATGCCAATAAGCTGCTCTAAAGCTTGAGAAGTCTATCAATCTGGCTTTATGTTTTTAATAATGAAGACCCCCCCCTGCACTTACACTCTGTGGGCCCTTACACTTCTGCATAGGGATAGGGGGACTATAGATCGCTTTTCTATCGATACCCAATAATTCGTATAAACCACAACAAAGTATAAAAATTATACACTTATTGGGGTCATATACGCACCAAATCTGGGTCTAGTTAGGTAGGACGTAGCCTGAGGAATTCTGCATCCTACTGTACATTCACTACTGTAAACTTCTGTGCAAGACCCCAACTCAAAAACTGCAAGTAAAAATTGGTACAAAACAAGTCAGTGATGCAGAATGGAAAGCAAACTAACTGAAGGTATGAATTCTGCCCTACAAATAGCTGTGCCTTGAGCCCCTGTACTTGGCTTTATGGTAATTATAGCCTGGAGCAATGAATTTTTGCTAGTGTCTTCTCAATGCCAGTAAGCTGCTCTACAGCTATCAATTGGACTTCATGTTTCTAATAATGAAGACCCCATTTACACCGCTTTACTTTTATAACACGGGAGGGATAACGGTCTCATTTTTCAGGAGTCTGTGTGTTCCCTACAGGAATCCTATGTGGTGCCAGACAAGCTAATAATCTATCCATTTATCCATACCTATCCATCATTAATCTATCTATATAGTCATCCATATCTATTCATCTATCTACCTTTCTGATTAAATCTATCTATCCATCCATACTATCTATCTATCTATCTATCTATCTATCTATCTATCTATCTATCTATCTATCCATCCATATCTATCTATCTATCCATCCATATCTATCTATCTATCCATATCTATCTATCTATCTATCTATCCATATCTATTGATCTATCTATCTCATATCTATCTATCTATCTATCTATCTATCTATCTATCTATCTATCTATCTCCTATCTATCTATCTCATATCTATCTATCTATCTATCTATCTCCTATCTATCTTTCTATCTATCTCTATCTATCTATCTATCTATCTCCTATCTATCTATCTATCTATCTACTTATCTATCTATCTATCTCCTATCTATCTATCTATCTATCTCATATCTATCTATCTATCTCCTATCTATCTATCTATCTATCTATCTATCTATCTATCTATCTTCTATCTATCTATCTATCTATCTATCTATCTCCTATCTATCTATCTATCTATCTCATATCTATCTATCTATCTATCTCATATCTATCTATCTATCTATCTCATATCTATCTATCTATCTATCTCATATCTATCTATCTATCTATCTATCTATCTATCTTTCTATCTAATCTTTAGCTTAAGCACCATACATAAATTGAATCTAGGCATAACCTTCTATCCAAGACGCCCAAGTCCATATCTATAAAAAATGGTCCAAAACAAGTCAATAATACTGAATGGAAAGTAGAATAACTGAAGGTATGAATTCTGCCCTACACATATTTTGCCTCGAGCCTGTGCTGCTTGGATTTATGGTAATTATATCCTGGAGCAATGACATTTCTCTAGTTTGGTCTCAATGCCAGTAAGCTGCTCTACAGCTTTATGTTTTGTGTTGAAGACCCCATTTACACCTTGTATAATATGGGAGGGATAACGGTCTCCTTGATGGGTCTGATCATGGACACATGCATACACCTTGGTGGGAAGATGACTTCATACAGGCAATTTGGTTTATATAGCAGCAGTGGCGTAAATGTGCACGGCCCATTACATAGGACCGGCGAGGGAATAAGTGCAGATTACAAGGGGTAAAAGTCACCGGTAAAACCAATCTGCGGCAAAGTCACCGCAGGAAAGAGCTAAATGGTGAAATTAGGAGACCTTCAGAAACCGTAAGGGACATCTAAGCCAATGTCTCTAGGGCAAGGCAGCGTGCTTCTAAAACGGATCTAATTTAGGAGCAATTTTTTGTAAATTTTGAAAAAATTTGGGATAATTTAGGGCTTGAAGTAACAATCTTTGCAACTGTGTTAACACTGTCAGCGTTTAACTGAGTTGTCCAGGATAAGAAAATAGGATTTACCTTACCACCCCCCCCCCCCCCAGAAACAGCGCCACTTGCCACTCTTGCCTATAGGCTGTGTATGGTATTGCAGCTCATCTACGTTCAAGTGATTATAGGCAGAGCTGCAAATTCCAAGATCAGCCCTGTTCATGGAAAACAAAACACACATTGTTTTTTTCTTTTCTAATTCTGGACTCTGTAAAAAGAGATATCACCTATTATCTATCTATCTATCTCATATCTATCTATCTATCTATCTATCTATCTATCTATCTATCTCATATCTATCTATCTCCTATCTATCTATCTATCTATCTCATATCTATCTATCTATCTATCTATCTATCTCATATCTATCTATCTCCTATCTATCTATCTATCTATCTATCTCATATCTATCTATCTCCTATCTATCTATCTATCTATCTATCTATCTATCTATCTATCTATCTATCTATTCTATCTATCTATCTATCTATCTATCTATCTATCTCATATCTATCTATCTAGCTATCTATCTCATATCTATCTATCTCCTATCTATCTATCTATCTATCTATCTATCTATCTATCTATCTCATATCTATCTATCTCCTATCTATCTATCTATCTATCTATCTATCTCATATCTATCTATCTAGCTATCTATCTATCACATATCTATCTATCTATCTATCTATCTATCTATCTCATATCTATCTATCTATCTATCTCATATCTATCTATCTCCTATCTATCTATCTATCTATCTATCTATCTATCTATCTATCTATCTATCTCTATCTATCTATCTATCTATCTATCTATCTCCTATCTATCTATTCTATCTATCTATCTATCTATCTCCTATCTATCTATCTATCTATCTATCTATCTATCTATCTATCTCCTATCTATCTATCTATCTATCTATCTATCCTATCTATCTATCTATCTATCTATCTATCTATCTATCTCATATCTATCTATCTACCTATCTATCTATCTATCTATCTATCTCATATCTATCTATCTATCTATCTATCTATCTATCTCATATCTATCTATCTATCTCATATCTATCTATCTATCTATCTATCTATCTATCTATCAATCTATCTATCTATCTCATATCTATCTATCTATCTATCTATCTATCTCATATCTATCTATCTATCTATCTATCTCCTATCTATCTATATCTATCCATCTATTAATCTGGCTATACATGTGTATGAGGCTCCTGTCAACACAACCAGACAATCCTACCCTATATTGTGTTACGGTTCTGCCATCTTGCACCCCCCTCCCCCCCATCCATATCTCCTTGCATGTTTAACCATGCACCTTCTCCCTGGACTATATCCCTGGAATTGCAGAAAAACTGTTTCTTAGCAAAACTGGGGAATTCTGTGAAAGAAATGAATATTTAAGACAAGCTGTGTGTTTCCATCTGCCTGCGCTCATCCAGGAGAAGCTTTATCTGTCCATCACTTGTCAGAAATCTCCCTGTGATGTCCCAAGTGACGCAGCACCGAGACCCTAACACGTGTTGGGGGGAGTAGTGAGATCCAGTCTAGAGGGACCCTTTTCCCTCTGCTATAGCTAAACATAGTCTAAAGCAATTTCTCTGTTCAACCAGTGGCAGATACCAAGAATGAAAACTCCCAATGGAGCCAAGGCCTAAACTATGGTGGAAATAGCGACTAAATGTAAAATATTTCACAATGTAGCAGAGCTGGATGTGTCATTCATCTCTCTGAGATTGCAGAAGGCACCATTGCTACAACCAATGACCAAGAAGGAAGGAAGTTTCTTAGATATCCCTAAAGCTGAGCTTCCAAGCATCCCGCAGGTGGCGGGCCAGAATAGATAGCAGGTCAAAGAGAGACTGTTATGGTCCATAGAGGACTAGATGGAAGGGGTTCCTGTCCCATACACAAAACTACTGACACCAGTACCCCGCCCCCATGACAGAGGGACAAAGACCTGGACAAAGAGTATGACAGCCCCACGCGCAGATCTATGTTCATCCTTATTGTTCTAAGTCTTCCAAACCTCAGCTCCTCTCCCTCCCCCCACAACAGTCAGTGGCGTCTTCTCCTCCCTAGACATCTGCTCAGCTTGTTCCTTCAGGTCCTAGGGGATGCCTATGTAAACAGGGGGGGTCTCCTGGGAGGTACAGGAGGAGGCTGAAGTGACCTTCCCCCCTGTAGGATGTTTACATTAGGTGACTGCAGAAAATATTTCACTAATATTATCACACCAGGTAGGAGATCATTAATAATGAGAATATCATCACTTTCCCTATCTACTGCCCACCCCCCTCCATATTACCATACATCACTATATAGACGGCCCCTACGTACACGCAGAGATTCACTATACTAACATTACTTTCTCTTATTTTATATGTTTAATATATTTATGTTACACTTATGTTTATGGACACATATATGGCATGTTATGTATTTAGTTTATATGAATTTATATCACTATTACTTTATGATTGTTATGTGTCTCATCTAGTTATAGATAGATAAAAAGTGCTAAATTGATAGAGATAGATAGATAGATATGAGATATGATAGATAGATAGATAGATAGATAGAGATAGATGGATAGGTAAAACAATATAAAATAGATAGATAGTAAGTACATATGATACAGATAAAGGGATAGATTTGATTGAATCTATATATATATATATATATGTATAGATTTTACAGATTCATAGATATATAATAGATGGATAGACAGAAGAATGATAAATTGTTAGAAAGATAGTAGGTACATATAATATAGATAGATAGATAGATAGATAGATAGATAGATAGATAGATAGATATGAGATAGATAGATAAATAGATATATAGATATGAAATAGATAGATTAATAGATAGATAGATAGATAGATAAAAATAATAGAAAAATAAATATATAATAGATAGATAGTAATAGATAGATAGATATGTAGATTGATTGACAGATAGCTATAAGATAGATAGAAAGAAAGTGATAAATAGTAAGTACAAGTAGAGAGCTGGATAGATAAAAAGTGACAGATAGATAGACAGACAAATAAATGATTAGTAAATAGCTAGTAAGTACATATACGATAGATAGTTAATATAGATTCATAGTTAAAATTATGAATATATAGGTTTGGAATGGAAATAGACAGAACGATAAGATGAGATAGATAGAAAAAGTGATAGATGGATATATAGAAAATTAAAAAAGATAAATAGTAAGTATAAATTAGATTAGATTATATTAGATATATGAGATAGATAAATAGATAGATGCACAATCCAAAATTACATGTCAACAAACACAGGGTGCACGTGCCATCAAATGGACCAAAGTCCCTAAAAGAATAGTCAAAAATTAGGTAACACGTCAGCTGGTCAAAGGGAAAGAAATGGGGTACTTTATACATCCAGGCTCATATGGGTAAATAAAGTAAACCCACTTATATTCTTTTTTTTTCTTTGCTTGACTGACTCATAGATAAATAGATAGTATTTTTGATAGATGATAGATAGATAGATATAGAAAGATATAAATAGATAGATAGCTAGATAGATATGAGATAGATAGATAGATAGATAGATAGATAGATAGATAGATAGAGAGATAGATGATGAGATAGCTAGATAGATAGATAGATAGATAGATAGATAGTAGATAGATAGATAGATAGATAGATAGATAGATAGATAGATAGATAGATAGACAGAGATATTCCATTGTATTTACACTGGTCTATATTAGTCCATACAGGCCCACCCACTCAAAGCCCATTATAAAAAAGAATTTCCGGCCTAGAGGAATCCGCGGCCCCTCCATCTAATAAGAGGTCTCCCCCTCATCTTCTCTGTTATTACCTTCACCCTGAAAGAACAAAAAAAAAAAAAACAGAATTAAAAATCAGTTCATTGATTTTTGCAACTGCAAATCTGTGTCTGTAAATTGATGGGAAGTTGTATGTTTGTGTTGCCCAGAGGGGGGCGGAGGGAGGGTGCTATGAATTAAAGATGGCAGCCTCCCCTTGAGACACACATGTCAGTAAGGAAGGCATGAAGTGAGATTCCCCCCTGGCTGCTCAGCGTGGCTGGTAACACGAGCGGAGAGAACACATTTCGTTTCACCATCCATCACTGCTTATTAAGTGCTACTAGCTGGCGTCAGACTCTATTGAGCTTCTTTAAATTGGAAGCTACGACTTTGCGCAGTTAAGGCCGCAGACAAATTTGATTTGTTTTTCTCCTTGTTCGTAAAGCGGCGAGCGAGTGATTTATTCTTCACCATCTCCAGTCTTTTGGCTGTACTGAGTGTTGGGTGGGAGAGTCAATATTTCATGGAAATACAAGTGCGCTTCCAATTACTGCCCTAACATCATACATTTACCCTGGAAATATCCAGATTTATAGAGATGGCGGCATTGGTCTCATATTATATCGCAATTCTTATATTACACTGCTTGGAAGTGATAAAGGGCAAGGGTGCAGCTGGGGCCCATTATCTAATGTGGGAAATAAAGTAACTTTGTAATGGTCCACGTTAAAAATCTCATAATATGTTGTGTAGACAGCTCTTATGCAGACCTGTGTGTCTCCATGGCAACAGACTACAGAGAAGCCATGTGTAGTCTGATCCTGTAGGCCTCTTCTCTGTTCTCTATTTCTTGCTAACACACATATGATGGGAATATTGCGTTCATCAGCTTTTCCATTGGAGTAATTTGGAGAAGTTTGTGGCTATTTCTTAATTCATTATGGCCGAAGAACCCCCTCTCTCTCTCTCTCTCTCTCTCTCTCTCTATATATATATATTTATATACTATATATACTGTGAACAAGGCTCTAAAATGTGCCCCAACATGTCCAAAGTCCAAAATAAACTGACTAGTCTTCCTTAAAATATCATGTTAAAATCTACATTAAAAATCTCATAATATTTTGTGTATACAGCTCTTATGCAGACTACTGTGTCTCCATGGTAACAGACTACAGAGAAGTCATGTGTAGTCTGATCCTGCAGTCCTCTCATCTGTCCTGTTTTTCTTGCACACATATGATGGGAATATTGCCTCATTTTTTTTAGTTTTGATATATTTGAGTAATAAAATAAAACTGAATGCTAAAGTTTACCTTTTCTCACAACTCTTTATTATCAGTTCATGATATACCTGCATATAAACTGGAAATTTATCTTCTTAAAGTGAACTTATCAATAAGACAGTCTTCCTTAAAGGGGTTGTACAGGATTTAAAAAAAAAACCCCATGGCTGCTTTCTTCAATAAAAACTGCGCCACATGTGTCCGAAGGTTTTATGAGGTATTGCAGCTGAGCCCTATTCAGTTCAATGTAGCCGGGTTGTAATACCAGATACAACTCATGAACAAGTGTGGTGTTTCTTCTAGACATAGGCAGCCATGTTGTTTTTTTAAGCCTTGATAACCCCTGATAGGTCATCAATATCAGATCCCCAGACACCCAGAACCCCCACCAATTAGATGTTTTCAGCAGGCTCAGGAAGTACACAGTGTACAGAGCCGGAAACAGACTGTCCCCTCCACTGTATAGTGACTTTGCTGGCTTACCGCACCTCAGCTCCCTTTCAAGTAATTGGGGCTCAGTTGCAATACCAAACACAGCCTAGGGACAAGAGTGGAGCTGTTTCTGGAAAGAAACAGCCATATTTTTCAGAACCGAAACAACCCCTTCAAGGACATGTACCCTCAAATGAACACTCAACTTCCATCCAGTCATAAAAGAGATCTAATCTTCGGATAACAGAGAGCAATAGCTTACCCCCCTAAATAAGGCCAAACATCTCTAGTTCTATGAATCTGCAGATGTAGTGAGCTGGACTCGGTTTTTCATCTATGGAACAATTCCATATTCATCATCCCTTCCTCGTTCTGATGATTTCTATGACATGTCCCTTCCTATAAACACATGTAGCCTATAATACCGAGATAGCGGTACAGCTGTGTACACACACGACCACTTAATTAAGATGCTGCTATATGATACTGAAGGATATAGAACAGCTGGACAGAGCTGATATCATTCCCTGTACGAGGGAAGTGTGTCAGAAAGGTGGGGGGTCATTGGCAGTGCACTCCAAGGGGTGTCATGGCTGACAAGTGTACTGCCTTAGGTCTTATTCTTGAAGATATAGCTACATCTGGGGTAGAGGGTGATATATACTCGGGGTTAGATAGATTTAAGCATGGCACATGCACCTTCAGTCTCATATGTTACTCATGTCTTGTATTGCTGTCAGGATGTGCGGTGGTAATGTGACCACTGGGTGGCACTGTTCCAATGTTATCTATTGGAGGTAATTAATCACTACCTGAGGATATTAAAAGCTCAGTGATCTGCACATTGCTGCCTTGTAGTAGCTCTTTTAATAAGATGTAATAAAGTCAGCTGTAATATAAACCATGCCTGGGATTATTTCGCTATCGTAACGTATGAATTGGTTGGAAAGATTTTGCTGCTGCTCAGTAATACAAGTTTGCAGTGAAATAGTGTGACATTTGTGGGAAGACATTCACTAATTCTCATTAAATTCTCAATAATATTCACTGATGGACACATTTAGGGGCTATTTAGTAGGTATTGTGCCGTCTAGTATTATTAGGGCATCTACATGCAGCTTTAATGTGAACAGGCTTCTACCTATGAAGTGCGGGATTACCAGAAATGGATTGCAAGGTATTTTGTGAGCACTTACTGTACCAGTATCATAAGGTGGTCAAAATCTATGTAGACAAGTACTTAAATTAGAGTGATTTATAAAAAGTGTGCGGATTTATTCAGTTCATTCATGTGCTCTTAACCACTGAACCACCCAACTTTTCTTGTTTCCTATGTTGTTTTATTTTGTGTATGTTGTATATATGTATTTTTGGATGCATAGGGATCTCTCAACTGTCATTGCAGTGTGGCTAGCATGTCAAGTGCCTCTTGCTAGGTGCTGGGGGGTAACTTAAAGCAATAATGCATTTGTCAAGGTATTTAGATAATGGAATATGATGTCATTTAATATTTCAGTGCTTATTTGTATATGCGTTCATGGCAGGCCTTCAGTTATGTAACACTGATGTGCTCTTAACCACTGAGCCACATCACCCACCATTTCTACAATATTGCATTTTTTTTATATTTCTGTATTTATACATTTACACATGGCAACCCCCACTACTCTCAATTCTGTAGTGGTGCCAGGAACCACATCATTGCTAGATGGGTGCCAAGAACTATCGTTTAGGAACCACAAAAGGTTAGGAAGTCAATTATGAGATTTAGACGAACATTTTCATTTGCATTCAGTGCCAATTCAGCCCTCAAATTACAGATTACAATTCTTTTCTTGGTTGATGGTCTTAACCATTGAGCCACACCATCCTCTCATCTCTACAATACGACACACAGTCCCTGCCAGTCATGTCCCTTTACTATTTCTCAGGGTTATGAACTCCCTTATGACAATTATGCACACATTTACATTCCCTCCTGTATTTTTGTATTTTTTTCTCATTGACGCTCTTATTCACTGAGCCACATTACACACCCCAGATCTACAATATTATATGTTTAGAATCCTGTATTTATACATGTACACATTGCAACCCTCCACAACCTTGAAAACTGTATCAGGCATACCCCGGTGGTGTTAGGAGCTATACAAGGACTACATAATAGACTGCCAATTCAGACGCTATCATCAATTATTTTTATTCCCCCCAGATGGCGCTCTTAACCTCTGAGCCACACGACCCTTACATATTTATGGTGTTCATTTATAATTCTGTGTTTATACAGTACTCATGATACCCTCGACTGCCCTCAAAGCTATAGCAGTGCCAGTCATGTTCCAGCAGTGTTTCTCGGTTAGGAACCACACAAGGTTAGGCCCCCCATTATGATATTTCCACATGCATGTCCACTTTTGAGTGCCAATTCAGCCCCTCACACCAGTCATTTAATGAAATATTGACATCTACAAAAAGTTGTTTGTTTTGGGTATTTTTTTTTTATTAAAAGTGGTGCTCTTAACCACTGAACCACCATAAATTTTATGTATTTTTTAACATTTTTATTTCTATATTTATGTGTTTAGACATGCACACATGACAGATAACCCCCCCATTACCCTCTGTCCTGAATCGGTGCCAGTCACATCCCCGCAGTGTTTCTTGGCATTAAACTCTGGCTATTTGGAATGCCCTCTTCTCCATCACCGAGCGGATTCAACACTAATGGAGCTTAATCGTTTCACTGGATCACTCAGCTGCTCCTGGCACCTGGGACGAAAATGACTCCAGTCAGCATCAACAGAGCTCGCGAGCTCCAGGCTGGCGCTCCAGGCTTTGATATACCCCCTGACTTTAATAGAATTACACGTCCTAATGCAACATACGGCTCACTAATCCTTTCCACCCACTTCCTACGAAGCCTGTACGACAAGCCCCATCGCTCTATGTCCTCTGTACATTCACACCCTGATGCACCTACCAGGCGCACATAAAGTGCCTCCCGTGCCAAGGACCCCCCGCCACTTGTACGCCCACCCCCCCCCCTTCTTCTTCCTCCTCCTCCTCCTCCTCTGCGTGTTTATTTACTGCTTTTTCCAACACTTATTTAGCAGTTTATAGAAAGCCGCGCTGAGTCTTACAGAGCCTCAAACACATTAAAAAAGAAGCCTGCGCTTATTAATTATGCAGGATTAGTCTAATTATAATTCAGCAAATTAATTAGCGACAGAAGGTGTTCTGAAACATTGGAGTACATTTGCATGTTAAATGGAGAGGGTATGCTGTAATATATGGAAATGTATGCATGGTTTCATAGTTTAATTTAAAAATTTGCAGCTGCATATGGTATGGGAGCAGGTGAAAAGTCAGTTTTAGTTTAATGATCCTAACAAACATTGGATGATTAGGAAAAAGGGGGGAAAAAAAAAGCTTTCCGATATTGACGGATGATTTGGAGAAAAATATGGGATTTATGCCAGTAAAAGGTTGGTTCGACCCGCACCGATCGGGCTAGTTGTCAGATGTGTTATTTTTTACAATTTTAGGCAATAGCTTGGAAATTTTTGAAGACGAGGTCCAGGAGGTGTCAACCTCACTGCATGGAGAGCGACCTGGCTGCCGTTGTGAGGGTGTCCTATGCTTCAAGGGAGTCTGTCACCAGGCCTGAAAAGCCCAATGACATACCTCATCTGATCAGCGCTGTCATCCTGAACATTTTGATATTTTGTTTATCCAAATCTATTCAGCCATTCCAAAGATATAAGCCCTTTTAGTATTGATACAAAAAGGGCCAGTAACACTGTGGTTTACCTGGATGGGCGGGGTCTCTGTGTGCGGTATGTCATACAGTGTTACTGCCCACTTGGTAAGTAGGACCTAATTTACCTCAACACTTTAAGGGCTTATATCTTTGGAATGGCTGAATGGATTTGGATAAACAAAACACCAAAATTCTCAGGGTGACAGCGCCTATCAGATGATGTATGTCATTGGGCATTTCAGACCTGGCGACAGACTCCCTTTAAGCATATGACATCCTCACAACGTTAGCCAGGTCACCCTCTGTGCAGTGGGGTTGACACCTCCAGGGCCCATCTTCAAAAATTTCCAATGTATTGCCTTAACGTGTTGGTATACATAAGGGTCTACCAGCCAAGTGGGGCCCTGGCCTAAAAGGGTTTTCCAGACTTTTGATATCAATGACCTATCCATGGGATATCAGATTAGTGGGGGTCCGACACCCAGCACCCCCTCATTCAGGTGTTCTCAGCAGCCGCCAATGCCAGAACTATACAGTAGATGCAGTTGAAAGGAGATGGCTCCATACACTATGTAATGGCAGTACCGAGTTACTGCAGCACAGCTACCATTCATGTGAATAGGAAAGAAGCTGCAGTAATCTGGAACAGCCACTATACACTGGACAAAGCCATCTCCTCCAGGTTCCATCCATTGTATACTTCTGGTGCCAGTCATGGGGTTGCTGGGTGTTGGACCCCCACCGATCTGATATTGGTCATCAATTTCAAAAGGCCAGAAAACCCCTTTAAGTTCAATATATTTCACTATTTATACTCCCCCTAGTGGAAACTGCAGGCAGACAGAATTTTGTGATTCAACTTTAGGTCAATGCAGGAGATTTGGAGCTCTGTATCAAAAAAACTGAGCCCTGAAAATTCTAAGGATATATTAAGAAATTAATCAGCATAAAATTTTGGGTCTGTTCATATAAAAAAAAAAATTTAAAAAAATGTTTCAATGTAAGTGATAACATCAGACCTTACCACAGGTCACGTCCTATGTTGCTTACCAAAGATAATCATTTTTTTCTTACTTCATACTTATTCATATTTCTGAGAAATGTAGGGAGTCAGAACATTAGGGATTTCCAAAAGTTTCCTCATAGGTCCATGCAAAGGAAAACTCCAGTTGTACCAAGGCTTCTGGTCAGTGACATTAGTACTATTAGGGTGTGATGAGGGACTTAAAGGGATTTTCCCATGAACATAGCCATATATAGATTTGTAGAGAATTAAAAGTCAAACATTTTTGAAAATTTAAATAATTAAAAAATTTGCAGAATTTTAAAGATTTTCTCTAATCATTTTAATGGTGACATCTGTTGTCTTGATCGGGTTGCCAATGGATATGACCATGAATGCAGGAACTTTCTACAGTCTGGGACTTGTCAGAAACCCAGCCATGATGTCCTTTTTATGGCCGGGTTATCTTCTTGTACATGTAGTGTCCCTACCTGATAACCCGGTAACAATAAGGACATCAGACCATAGAAACTTCTTACATTCATGGTTGTACCCATTAGCAACCGATCAAGACTACAGATGTCACCACTAAGATGGTTAGAGAAAATCTTTAAAATTCTGCAAAATTTTTGAATTATTCATATTTGAAAAAATGTTTAACTTTTAGTTGTCTACAAATTTAAATATGGCTATGCTCATGGAAAAAAAAAACCCTTTAAGTAAAAAAAAAATTAATGGACTGTCCAAATGTCAAACAACAGGCTGTTTTTCTCCAGAAACTGTGCAACGCCTACCCATGGCTGTGTCTAGTATTGCAAGTTACCCCCTTCACTTAAATAGGGATGAGCTGCAGTACCTGACACAGCCCATGGACAAGAGTGGCGCTGTTTCTGGGGATAAAAGTCCTCATTCTTAAATCCTGTACACCCTTTGTATATAATGGGGTGTTAATGTTGGGAGCAGCCATGTTGTATGTACAGCTCAAAAGAAACATCCAAGCCCTTAAAGGGATTTTCCAGGACTTTAAAATTGCTGACCTATCCTAATTGATGATATAACCTATCCTTATCCCAAGGATAGTTCATCAGTTATTTAGCCTGGAAAACCCTTTAACACTATTTACGTCAGTAAAGAGCTAGTAATGTATATATTCTTGTGTAATAACCGTAATAATAATCCTTACAACTATTTATTGTATCATTTCTTTAACATGAATCATTTTTTCCTATTTGTGTTTATTACTATTTTTGTTATTTATTAGAATTATATCACTTTATGTAATAATATTATATAATATATTTTATATACATCATTTTTATTACAGAGTATATTAGTAGTAGAAGTAGTTTTATTCTATTGGATACCTTTTCCTATAGACTCTGGTGGACATTGATCCCTATGAGAGTTTCCCACATCAACTGAGACATGTGTAAACAAACACCTAATCCCCCTGCAGCCATGAGCCCTCCAAGCCCCTCTTAGGGGTCAAACCTCAAATTATATACATCATATTTCTATCTATCTATCTATCTATCTATCTATCTATCTATCTATCTATCTATCTATCTATATATCCATCCATATCTTTCTTTCTATATATATATATATATTTCTCATATATATTATCTATCTATCTATCTATCTATCTATCTATCTATCTATCTATCATCTATTTATCTATCTACCTTTCTCATATCTATCTATCCATCCATCTGTCTCTTTCTTCTCTATCTATCTATCTATCTATCTATCTATCTATCATGATTTCCGCTATGTGGTTCTGTACAGTATTTCCTATTTGTACTGATTCTATCTCGTAGTAGTGTGTCATTGTGTAGCACAGCACTGTGTGTGTATGTTGGCTTGTGTTGCATACTAGTATGTGCCTCTGCCTTTAATTCTGGCCTGTACGTGTGCGCTGTGATGGGATTTTGGGACTGCAGTAAATGTGGTTGTCATAGTAACAAGAGGAACCGACCGACTCACCTGGGACCCAAACTTACTGCGGGAACATACAGCTATGACCCACACACAGTCTCCTGCGCTGCTCCCCCTCCTACTTCTCTCATACATAAGCCGTGTCTATGTGTGCGTATATATGCAGCTCATTATATAAAATGTGTAAAAGCACGCTTTATGGATTTCATCTATTTACCGCACATGCACATGCTATAGATACATGTATAGAAATCTATCTATCTATCTCATATCTATCTATCTATCTCATATCTGTCTATCTATCTATCTATCTATCTATCTATCTATCTATCTATCTCATATCTATCTATCTATTATCTATCTCATATCTATCATCTATCTATCTAATATCTATCTATCTAGCTATCTATCCCGTCTATCTATCTATTTATCTATCTATCTATCTATCTATCTATCTATCTATCTCTATCTATCTATCTATCTATCTATCTATCTATCTATCTATCTCATATCTATCATCTATCTATCTATCTAATATCTATCTATCATCTCATATGTCTATCTATCTATCTATTATCTATCTATCTCATATCTATCTATTTATCTATCTATCTATCTATCTCATATGTCTATCTATTATCTATCTATCTCATATCTGTCTATCTATCTATCTATCTCCTATCTATCTCATATCTATCTATCTATCTATCTATCTATCTATCTATCTATCTATCTATCTCATATCTGTCTATCTATCTAGCTCCTATCTATCTATGTCTATCTATATGTATGTGTATCAGTGTAATTTTGTCAGTGTAGCAGAGTAGTATTTGAATTTAATACTGGGGTGTTAAATATCTAAATATAATAGATAGATAGACATGTAGGTAGGTAGGTAGATAGATAGATAGATAGATAGATAGGTAGATAGATAGATAGATAGATAGATAGATAGATAACTTTCTATATTTATATAATTGATTCCATAGTCACAAAATAAAAGCACAACCCCCCATAATTACTATCCACTCCGCTACACTCCGCCACTGGGCTCTGCTACATCTTGACATGAGTGAGTTTATGCCAGCTTATTGAGGTTTGGCTAGAGAACTGTTTGGATTAGTCACAGGGTAGGCCAACGGCGACTTTCAGAGCCGGGCTGTGTATTTAGTGTGCCCTCCAGTGAATGCCACGCGGGAATGGAATAGTAATGGCCTCCATGTGTGGGCTGCAGGGGACTGATATTATATATACGGTATATATTAGCTTACATATTTATCAGATGTGCTAATGAATGCGCATATTGACATACAATATGGCATTTGGAGAATATAGAAATTTTAGTTTAGCATTTTTAGACATGCCCAGCCAGAATGATCAAAATCTAATATGTGTTTTTTTAAACCTATAGTAAATTCTCTATTAAAATGTGTATAGAAATATTATCTGCATCAATTATACAATCTATGATAAAAAAAAACACACAAAAAACCCCAAAAATAAACTAATGTATACATGTACGTACTTTTTGTTTTTTACCTTGTTGTATTCTTTGGTTATATATGGGGGTCCTCTCCTCACCTCCCCTTTACTCTATTTCTGTTATACAGATTATCACCATTTTTATTGCATAGTACTTCCATTTCTTCTAAAATGTAAAATGATTAAAAATAAAGAAAAAAAAATTAAAATTGTGCAAAAAAAATAATTAATTTTAATTTAGCGTAATCAAAAAGAGCAATAGAGATACAAAAAAACAAAAAAAAAAAAAAAAAAAACATGAAATCTGATAAATGTGTTGCCAAACATTATTTCCAGTGATGAAGCATTTGTAAATCATTAGTAAATCTCATATCAAAGTCATCCTGTCTTCAGATCGCTTGCCACATCTTCAGCATGGAAACTGCTGTTATGGATAAGTAGACTCGAAAGTGCTAAAAATTGCATTAAAAAGTGTGTTAATTTGAGAAGAAAACTACTTGAATATTCAGGAATGTCAGCTGCTGTTTAACCAAATACGCAACTTGATGGAGAGGGGGAAAAAAAAAACTAAATGAAAGTCATTCAACAAATGTGTGTTTATATGACAACTTAGAAGAAGTGCTAAATGTTCCTTTAGTCAGACTCTATGTAGGGGACACGTCGCTGTCAGAGGCTTTATGTGGCGAGATATCTCAGTCTTCATTTCATTCAGTTACATTATGCAGATGGGTTACCAGGGTACATAGAAGGGGGACGTATTATGGAACCAGAGGCGCAATAGTATAAAAAAACATAACTATCAGCCTGGATGAGGGGATAAAAAGAGATAATTGGTGTATTATTTACATTGCGCTCTAAATAGACAGCATGAATCGGCTATCATTAAATAATAGATGCAAAAAAAAAAAATTGTTTCTGAAACAAGAACTATAATTAGTTAGTTATTAATTAGATTTATGCATTATTATACATGTTATAAATATGTTTATTTATATTTTTTGAATATTTTTCATTATTTTTCATTTGTTGATATTACATTGTATCCTTAAATTTATCTTAAAACCTTGTATATATATATATTTGTACAACATATTTGTATAATAACTGTGGAATATGTTGGTGCTATATAAGTAAGTAAAATAAATAAATAAATTTTATATATATATATATATATATATATATATATCTGTACATATATATGTATATAGATAGATAGTTACATAGACCTGAGTGTGAAAATATTTTAGAATTATATATAAAAATAATATAGACTTTTTTTTTACTATTATACACCCATAAAAGACTTAAATATCGTGCTTATAACTGCATAAAATAAATTATGATATTTGGGTGATCTCAAATTTTTAATGTTGAGTAAAAAGGTACAAAACAGTTACCCTGTATGTTGCAGAGTTGGTCTTCAAGTTAGTGTCCATCATAATAAGCATACAGAATGGAAATATCATAATAGTATATGGTAATGCTATTGATTGTAAATTTGGGGGTAATATTTAACCCCATTGCGGTCCCTTTTTTTACTTTTACAATTTTATTCTGCGATCAGTTTAGCTTTTATATCAGTTTAGGAACTTTTGACAGACAGGGTTTAATTTCTCTTATATTACACAACACATTCTACATACATTTCAACTCAGGAATATTGTATTTAGCATATTTATAGCAAAATAATAAAAAAAAACTATATAATGAAATAGGAAAATCTAACATCATGTATAAATCCTCACCAATATGAAGTATTTGGGTTATATAATTCACAAAATTGGTCTAATGTTATCTGTTCTGATCCAGGTCACTAGCCAGGTCTCTACTCTGTAGCATTAGACTTTCTACACCCGAGAGGCCTTTGGTCAATGAATGTTTAATATAGTTAGGACGTGTTTGTATATAGTGTCATTGCAGTCCTTACTTATGTTTATGTAGACTTACAATGACAAATATACAGTATTTCATCTTCATACAAATCTTACTGAGAAATGGAGTCAAGTTTGAGTCAATAAGGCTTATTATTGTATGTAACACTCATTCTGTAAGTTGTCAAACAGTATGTATTTTAATATGATGTTATGCTAGGACTAATATGTTATATTATCCCCATTAGGTTCTTCCTCAAATTCTTTTTGAAATGTAACCAGAACTGTCTAAAGACAGCAGGAAACCCAAGGGACATGAGACGGTTTCAGGTTTGTATTTTGTTTTCTAACATAGTTTATTCAAGCTCATATAGAATACACATACATTATAATACATTGGATGGGGCAAATACACTAAACTTGTAAACGCCATAAGAGTACAATTAAAGGGAACCTTTAACCACCTCCACCAACTGCAACTCTTTGCATCCTTCAATAGTTGCCATACCAGTGATTCTGACACAGTTGGAATTGTTTCTCTAGCCCCCACCATTCCTCAGCAATCAGTTTCAGCATGTTTATGCTCTCTGCTGCCAGGTGTAAGGGCCCTGTCTTTTTGCTCCTGCTCAGGACCACCCACTTGACGGTACAGAGTATAATTGTGCTGAAGGTAACAGAAATGATTGCTCGGGAATGGTGGGGGCTAGAGAAAAAAATTTCAGAATCAGTGGTATGGCACCTATTGAAGGATGCAAAGAGTTAGAGTTGGTGGAGGTGGTGAAAGGTCCCCTTTAAACAAAATATAAAGATGCAAAACGTAAAAATATTGAATTTTTGTCTGGTTTAGATGATCCATGTTCCACTATCCTATTAGGGAATACTGAATTAAAAGATGCAGGTCCATAAACTTCAAATAGAATTGTGTAATACTTTGTTCTTCCTGAGGAGGCACTGTAGGCAAATTGAACACTAGCTCTGCACAGTTTACAGCTGATAGATATGGGTATTCCAATGGTAGTGTTACAAATCTGTCATTCGATTTTCATTGTATGATCTAAGAAAAAGGGATTGTCCAAAATGGATTATTTCTTATATAGTGGACTTCAGGGATTAGTGGATCAATTTGTTCATTCACCTGATCTTATATATTGTCATCCCATGGTGTAATTGAATTCATGACTACCACCCTTTTATAAGGTCAGTGGTTGTGTTACCTAATATAAGTAGAAGTCGAATTTAGTCCAAGCACATAATTCAATTGTCCCAAAGAATCCCAAAAGTTGGAGCGTATGTTAAGTGGGATTGGTATTGATATCCTGTATAGAATACTATTCCACTCAATAAACACCTTCATACTAGCGCTCTACGGCGTCTTGGTGAGACGTGGTCTAAACCTTCAGTCTTGATTCCTGTCACATCTCAGGGACACTTTGACACCTCAAGCCCACTAAAACATGGAAACAGTTAAGGTGGCAGAGAGACCTACTGACCTTGATCTGTTTAGATAAGATGTAAAGATTTCCCAAGGTCACTAGGTCTCTTGTGTAGTGTTTCTGAGCTTGACTTTGTCTGACCCTCAGCCCTAGAGGCTCTGAACCTGAGATGGAGTCTACAGAGGGAAAATTGGAGAGGATGAAAATATCACCGGGATGTCTTCTACTTGACTGACGTGTTTTTACTTTTACATGTAAATGTTCAAGCTGCAATGTTTTGTAGAATTAAGAACGGAAAGACTTTAGTGCAAATTTGATGTAAATGATAAAGAACCTATCAAGGAAAGGGAACAAATGAAACTTGTTACAAAATTCTGTAATAGAACTCTTCATAGACATTGAAGATAATATGTGGGATTCCTACTCATACTGAATGAAGGCTGAACGTTGCTCCGAAGAAGTAGGCCACCATTAAGATATTAAGTTGGTGGTTTGCCCTGGAGGCAGGTCAGGAGATATTGGTAATGCTAGTTTTCCAGGCTATAGAAAACAAGATAGACCATCAATATATACATACTAGGAATTGCCCAAAGGGTCCTCTTCCATAGTTGGATGATCCTT
The DNA here is from genome assembly GCA_947044405.1 of Leptodactylus fallax. Lineage (NCBI taxonomy): Eukaryota > Metazoa > Chordata > Amphibia > Anura > Leptodactylidae > Leptodactylus > Leptodactylus fallax. Next base: position 796,073 of record CAMRHE010000484.1, read on the forward strand.
ATATAGATATATACTAGGACGCAGGAACTCCTCTTTATACATTTTGAAGGAACTTTCAACTTGTTTAGGGTTAGGCTACAGTTTTTTCTTGGAGTCTGACATCTTTGTTCCTACAGGTTGTCCTCTCCACCACGGTGAACGTAGATGGACATGTCCTGGCCGTGTCAGATAATATGTTTGTCCATAACAACTCGAAGCATGGGCGGCGGGCAAGACGGCTAGACCCTACCGAAGGTACGGACCCTTGTCTGGAGTACGGTACGGACTTCTCATTCTTTCACTATCTGCAACCAGAGACATCAACGCATCTTTATCCCACTTTAAATCTGACAGTACCTTTGTTTTTCCTTTCTAAATGACTTTACACAAAACTACAACTTCTTCATTGGGTATTTGGTCTACATGTCTAACTGCACTAACCTACTGTAACTACTCACCGCATTCTCAGGCCATGGCTCCAGTACATGTACGAGGTACCAATATACAACCTGTTGTGTGGATATCATAACTATAGAGTAGTCCACTCCAAAACCATGTAGCCCCATGTGATATAAGGTGGCCATACACATTAGACTTAGGTTGGCTGACAGGACTGGCAATGCATGTTCGGCACATCTCGAGGGAAGAATCAGGCATTTTGGAAAAAATATGACAAAACTTTTTGTTCCCAAGGGAGATAATAGGTGAAAACACATGCATGTTTGGCTGATCCAAGTGTGCACGTATATCATCATGAGGTCATTAGGAATAGCTGTTGGCTGAAAGTCTATAACCAGATTTACTCTCAAGAGCCATGAAGGGGTTGTCCCATCTTGACAAACTCTTTCTAGCCAAGAATTCCTAAGGATAGGTCATCAAATAAACAGTCCCTTTAAGGCCAGAAATCAAGACAACTCTATTCCTTATTCTTTGTAAGGGCATATGATGGTCATGGACAAAGTTCACTGCTTGAGACCTACCATTATGAACCATAGTGGACTAGCGAGCCATTAACTAAGAGCAACTCTCCCCTGGCTTACCAGGCATGACCATGGTTGGCCATTCGAGCCAATGATTACATACCACCTACGATTACAGCCCACCACCAGCGGTCTCTGAAGTCATATCCATGGTGATCTACTGATTGTTGGGCATGATCCAACCCCTTTAAGTTGCTTCGTACTTCTTCAGGAGTTCAAACAGGGCCACAATAATAGTGGAGGGGTCCACTGTTTGGGATCCTCATCCCTTGGCTAGAGTGGAGAGCAGTTCAAATGGCAACATAGACAACCCATTGGTTTGAATGAGGCTTTTGTAATGATTCATTTTGTCTGTAGGGGCACTGTAAGAAAATTGAAGACTTACTGTCAGGTTTCCCCAGAGTTAGCAGCTAATTGCTGGGGTACCCCTAAAATACTACGTATATTATTGTAGGCACATATACCTTCCTCGGATAAATCATAGTCCAATTACTTCTTTCTCTAATGTTATCCACTAGGAACTAGATTGAAAATTTGAGGTAAAAATATACAAAATATTGTTCTTTGGTCACATGGCTAGTTTACAGCTCAGTCCCATTCAAGTGAATAAGGCTGAGCTGCGATACCAAACACAGCCTCTCTGCAATATATGGCGCTGTGCTTGGTTTTGTGTGAAGAGACAACAGCAACAGCTGAACAGTGAGGGTCCCGAGTGTCGGACCCTCTTAAACTGATGGTGACCTATCCTAGGGATAGGTTATCAATTAATAAGCCTGGAAACTCCTTTAAGTTTCAACAGCTTAGAAATAGTATATAACTAGACATGTCATCTTTAGACACTTACCTAACTTATTGCCACTTTTTGGTTGCTTACTTTGTGCCAAAATTTTGGTGCAATGTGGAACATTTTATGTCACATCCCTTACACTAAGCCACAGCCCTTTCCATCTAAGGCCCGGTTCACATCTGCGTTCGGGTTTCCGTTCGGGGAGTCCGCTTGGGGACACCCCGAACAGAAACCTATACGCATAAAAAAGCGGTTTACTTGGGAAACCCGCGGACCCCATAGACTATAATGGGGTCCGTGTGGTTTCTGTTCGGTTTCCGCACGAAACATGCGGAGAGGAAAGTGCTGCTTGTCTAGAGAGTCACAAAAAGTGTATAAAAAGCATAATAAACCTTTTGCAAGGCTTGTACACCCAGTTTTAGGTATAAATTGGGCCCAAATCTTGGCATGTTTAGCTTAGGCTAGGTTCACGTCTGCGCTACTTTCTTTGTTGTTCGGGTCCCCCGGTTGACCCGAACGATGGAGAGACAGACCACTGTTTTAGCGGTTACACACGGACATTGGCGGATTCCATTAGCTATAGTGGGGTCCGCCGGGTGTCCACCGGGGAGTGAAAAGTGCTCCATGAAGGACTTTACCCTCCACTGATTTTCGGCAGTTTCTGCGGTTGGGTCTCCAATGGAGATTCTGCGCAGATGTGAACTTTTTCCCCAACGCCACCCATTAAGAAGTCAAACACCCTGTCAACTTTTATAAGCATATTACACATTACATGACTAATATTAATATTAAAAACTTATAATAAAATATAAAATAATAATAACAATATTGTACTACATTATACAGTGCTGATATTTTTGGGTTGTCGACAAAATACTCATTCCTCTAGCTCTATAGTTGTAATAAATATAGTTAGAGTCCCATTCATTACCTCGAGATTGGGACAGTTAACTATTTCCTCGCCGTCTGATCTAGAACCCCCCCTTTTTACAGTAATCTATCCTTACGCATTCTTATAAGGCTCGTAGTCCCAATACCACTCCTGTATTGTTAGACGGGTTATTCCTACTCAACACATCTTGTATTAACCATGTGAGGAATTAATGAACTGGAAGAGAATGATTGAATCAGTGAGGAATTTAGTGTGGTGTTAATTTTCCCCCGGCGGGCGGTCAAATGGTGGAAATAAATCCCAGGGTGCGGGGCTAGACTGGAGTCCAGCTTTGGTTAAACTGATTGGACTTGATTGACTGGCTGCTCGTTTCTGGAACCTAGCCAGGGATCTGAGGCACCTTTGACCTTGTCAGTGGTTGGAAGCCGAGTGATAGATTGAGGCTGGTTATGGCTCCTGATGGAAAATGGAGTTGTGAGGCCTTCCCATATGGAAGGGGAAGAAACCATAAAAACACAAAATATGTGATGAACACAAAAAACTTGTTCTTTCCTTACTACTTGCTGATTAATTTTTGGTCTGGATTCATATGGCAGAGTTTAATTTGCAAATAGTTGAGGGAAAATTACTTAATATTGACTCGGATCCCCTGTAAGGTCGGAAAGATGACGAATATTTTTCAAAAATGTATCAATTAATAAATTATTATGTAATAAAACATAAGAAGAAAAGACTAGACGGACTCATGGACAGGGGACCCCCCGCAGGTCGGTACTACAGAGTCTACAGAGTAGGGCCCCATGGTTTATGGTTGCTATATTATACTCACAGTTTATAGACAATTATTAGGTATTTGTGCACATCCTGAATTTTCTGAATATTTTCTACATTAGTCATTTTGCTTTGTTTCTGTCTGAACGTGAAATAACACTTTATCCAGATATTTATTAAAACCCTGTATATGTAGAAATAATTTTTTTTTTCCCTCAAAGGACTGATTTTATATATTTTTTGATAGAATCCTATATGTGCAGGCATAATATTTTTTTCCTAAAGGATTTTTCAAAAATTTTTTTTTAGATAAAATTGAACTGAAACTAATAAATATAACAATAATAATATGTATAATAAGCATAACAACCATGATATAATAATCACAACTGTATTGAGTAAATAATTTTGTGTATGGTACCCCAGGAAAAAAGTGACAATATAATAATAATAATAATAATAGTAATAATGATAATAATGATAATTATTACTACTATTATTTGTCAGCTTCCTGCTGATGGTTTGTTAGAAGCTGTGCCCTGAACACAGAAGGACATTGGGCCATAACCTAATACTTTGGTTGTGCGCAGTGCCCATAGGTGCGATCTTCTGTGATCTCTTGAGCGTTGTGATGTCCTGGAAGATTTTTTTTGAAATTTATTTTTTTTTATTATTTAGATTAGGTGATACTTTATATAAAAGAAAACAAAATAGTCATAGTAGTAGTAGTAATATAGTAGCAGTAATAATAATAGTAATAATAATTATTATACATTCAAAAATTCTTATTATTTTCTTCTTATTATTATTATTTATATTGTGTGTTTCTTTATATAAAAGAAAAAAATAGTTATAGTAGTAGTAATAATCATAGCAATAATAATAATAACTTTTATTTTTTTATTATTTGATTGATATTATTATTATTATTATTATATTTAGATTGTGTGATACTTTATGTAAAAGAAATAAAAAATAAAAATAGTCATAGTAAAAGTAGAAGCAATATAATAATAATAATAAACATAGTAGGAATAATAATAATGATTATACATAATAACATTTGTATTATTATTCTTATTATTTTATTGATATTATTATGATTATGATATATTTAGATTGTGTGATTCTTTATGTAAAAGAAAGAAAAATTAAAAATAGTCATAGTAATAGGAATAATAATAATAAAAATAATAGGAATAATAATAATGATTATACATAATAATATCTGTATTATTATTTTATTAATATTATTATGATATATGTGATGCTCTATATTTAGGTATTTTTTCCCACCTCCAGGGTGCTTGCAATCTAATTTACACATACAAGCACTCTCCGAATGACCTTGCTCTTTGTTTTTCTAGCAGCACCTGTTTTATGTTTTTGGTTTTTTTTTTTCTTCAAATATTTTATTTCACATTTTGGAAAAATTCCAAAATTTGACTAAATTTCTAGCAGTCCAATTCCCTTTTAGTTAAGCCCATGAAATATATATATCCCTCTTATCAGTTTACTTATTTCTCTTGGTACACAACCAAGTCAGTACCCCGAGCTCCATTCCTTACCATCCATAGATTGAAGTTCTCTGGCTTGGATTGATTTCCGGTCGATTTCTCAGTTTGCGCTGTAAAGACACAAAAAGTGCTTTTTGGCTTGAGTATGATGAGTATTTCCATTATTTCACAGGATATTCAGTATTCCTGGTGTCTGGTTGTAATCCACTACTCTGTAATGAAATGAGATTGTAGTTTGCACACACCCATAAAAAGAATGTGGAAAAGGAAACTCAGAACCTAAGTGTGAAATATAGGGTTGCAATTCCCCAGCAAAAACATGAAGTGGGCCCCAGCGCAGGTGCGAGGTCTCCCTTGTCCTGACAGCTCAACTTTATGACACTAAATACATCCCCTCGGCCTGCGAACCCTATGGAGATACATCCTATTCTGTGCACGTCATCTATCTGGAGAACATGTCATTCTAAGGACAGCTTTGGACATAAGGGCCCATGTATATAATGTATATAATGTATATGTATATATAAGAAAAGTAAAAAAATATAAAAAATATAAAAAATATAATATAAAAATATATAAGAAAAGTTAAAAAAACGGACATGTTATATAAGCTCTATTCACATGAGCAAGGTTAACTGCCACGTTTTAGATGTTTTTTAAGGGCCATCAAATGGCGGCATTAAATTTATTCATTTCTGGGGGACTATTCACATTGATTTTTTTTTGATGGTCCGTTTTTGCCCTATTTTTGTCCATTTTCACAGGTGACTCAATAGACTGAGGCATCCATGAAAACAGGTCCCCCATGGGAAGAAAATGGCCATAAAAAATGTCCCTTTTCGTGGCGGTTTTACATCATGGTCATCTGAATAGAGCCTTATATGTCCATTTTTGACGGAGACTTGGACCCAATAGAGATCATTGGTTTACAGTTTTAAAAACAGACTGAAATCCAATGGGTTGGGTCAAAAAAAAAAAAAAGACGTTTTTTATAAATATGGTCCGTTAAAATCGGATGACCCTCCGCTGTCAAAAACAGAAAAATGGACATGTAAAGGATGCAAAATGGCCATTGAAATGGATTGATTCATCCATTTTTCACGGCCGAGAAACTGACACGGTCGTGTGAATATAGTTTAACTGGGTAATGCATGTAAAATCTACTGAAATCTTTCTCTGAATTATTTTTGGATGAAAAAAAAAATATATATATACAGTATATATATATAAAATATTATGAGACTGTTTTATTTCATTTTCATACATTTCATAAATTTGTTACAATTTTTAGGCAAATTTTTTGCATTCTTAAATATTTCTTACTGTTTTTTAATCCCATTCTAAAGATATTTCTTTTAGATATAATATATATATATATATATCTATATATATATAGATATATATATATATATATATCTATTAATATTAGTAAAGATATTTTATATTTAAGTATGTTAAATCGTAAATTGTAAAATATTCAATATATTTCCAAAGCGATAGGTCTCATGTATAATGTGTACAGTATATGCATATCATACATAATACATGTCATATTCTAACATATTTGACAACTCATTCTTGTTACTGTCCAGATACTGAATGTTATGCCCATGTAATATTGGTGCCAACGTATGTTACGGACTAAATGAGTGAAGGACATGACCGATGAGGCAAAGTAAACTCCAGCTCTGAATAACAAGTTATTGTGTTATATATTTCCAGCCACACCATGCATCAAAGCCATTAGTCCAAGTGAAGGTTGGACTACCGGAGGTGCTATGGTCATCATCATTGGGGACAACTTCTTTGATGGTCTTCAAGTGGTGTTTGGAACTATGCTGGTTTGGAGTGAGGTAAGTAAGACGTCATGGATATTATCTGAAACCCATAAACTGTTAGTGTAAAGATAGAACTAAAACATAGTGGTTGGAAAATGATGTAAGTCCATCCACTTGGCATCCACCAGTGGGGAATTTCTATCATAATGGAGTAGAATAATATCACTACAATATCATGTAAGCTTTCCATGCAGCAAACTGGCAGTTAGTTTATTGCATAAATTATACCCAGATAGTTACCGGTTATAGTGATTCCGTGATGTATATTTTTGCTGTAGGACCTTTCCATCTCACATACCACTTTTTCTGCCCATTTGGCCACTTTGTCTGGTCTATTTAGTAATGGATTTGCCTTTCTTTCCTACAGCTCATCACTCCACATGCCATCCGGGTACAGACACCGCCGAGACACATCCCAGGTGTGGTGGAGGTGACTCTATCATACAAATCCAAACAATTCTGCAAAGGAGCCCCAGGGAGATTTATTTACACGGGTAAATATAGCGATGAACACAAGCCATATATATTTAAAATGTTGTTTGGGGACAGCTTGAAGAAATGAATAGTGTGGTGACATCAACCGGCAGGAGTGGACATATCCATTTATGTTTCCTCTATTTTAAATCTCAGCTTAAAGGTGCTACTTCTTATATACTCATGTACTGTATGTATATAGGTTGTACCAACTCATCTGTCAAGGGAAAGGATTGGACATGTTGGATTTCGAAAAGCTCGATCCTTTATTCTCCTTTAGTGGCTTACTCTCCTCTCCCCTTTAAGAACTCATGTACTCTTATGAACCAAAACTGTATTTGTATGGGGGAATCGGGAGAAATAGCTGTCGGTAGGGTGAACATTGAAGGGATATGGCCCGCTTAAAAGCACTATCAAGGACTATGGTACTAAACTCCACTTCCTCTTCTCAGGAAGTGACATCACATTTGAATGGTACTGAACTGTATCATGGACATGATGTCACTTCCTGAGAAAAGGAAGTGGAGCTCAGTATCATTGTCGTAGATAAACCCTTTAATTGTTATTCAACATGCAAGGTCGTACTTACCAAAGAGGCCGTCCATCCAGCTGCTATGGGTCCTTGGAGAGAAAGGGCCCAACTCAGTTGGCTAAAACCTGTTCAGAGATTTCCACTCCACAAGCCAAACTTCCAAAGATCACGGAAAGGAGACCATACATTTGTCCTATCCCTGGTGGTTGGGAGTGTTGCATTATTAGCCAGTAGGGGATGGGGCATCGTTTTTATCTTTGCTCACCAGTATGGGCACTCCTTTAAACATGGGCCAGAAATGACTATGTGGACCATCTGAGATAATCATGGAGCAGGGGGCAAAATAGAAGTAAAATTGTGGCGCATGTCAAAAAAAAAATTACAGTCAACTTAGCCATGACTCTTTTTAGAAAAGTGTCAAACAGGAATCTAAACCAAGTCATAAACCTAGTGCACGGAAAGTACCGTAAACCAGTTTTTTGGTTTGCCATACTAAATCTGCCCCCTAAATTTTGTAAAACCGAGGACCCAATAAACCCAGAGTGATATAAATAAAACAACATTATAAGAACAAAGTAAAATTACCCTTTATCAGTCTCATCTGGAGCTAAAAGTCGATATTTCACACTTTACCTTGGTGACAAATTATCACCGCGGCCATTCATCATTATTGGGAATGCTGGCGTCTCGAAGGAGCTGCTATAGTCTATAAGAAAACATTTATGGTGAAAACACCTATTTTGCATCAATTTGCAAGGTGTAATGCATGTCAGCGAGCGGAGCGAGTCACAGCCAGGACATAATGTGCTATAGAACGGCTTCCATCTTCCGCCATTCCCAGGATATACAGTAAATCTCATCCAGCTTAATTCAATTGGGGTTTGCAATTCAATGACAGATGAAATAGGTATTATTAAACTGCTTAAACATGCCCACTGGGATCGGAGAAAATCTAAGTTTAGCCAACGTTACTTTTTTTTTTTTTTTTTTTTTTTTTTTAGATTTTTCTATTATATTCCCTCTCGTCTGGTTCTTGTTATATTAAAATTCATGTTCCCTGTAATTACTTAATAAAAAGTAAATAGAAACGCGGCTACTGCGGGGATGTGACCCTCTCTTCATTTAATCTGAGGATGTTGCTCATAGATAAACAAGAAGTGGGGGTTACTGTAGGTTGCGATACTGATTTACTGGCGGAGTATATAGGTGTAGTATTCCTGGCCTGCAGAGCCAACAATCTAATAGGCTGTGCGAAGAGGTCTATGATCTCATTTAGGATGTGGGAACATGGAAATGGGAAGAAATAGACCTACAGTTGATTTGCGTTGGCCATACACAATACAAAAATTCTCAGTAGGCCAACAGCTGTTCCTCCAAAGAGCTCATGCTCAACTTGACTGGAAGTGCATGCGTTCTCAGTAGAGAGAAGGGGATATACTTCAGCCTCACTGGTAGAATATCGTCCTTGACGCCCCCAGTTGGACATATTGAAATCCAACCATCCTACCTTTTCCCAGGATCTCACGCCTGGGGCGAGATGGCCGCCTGGGGAGAGTTGACAAAACTGATAAGTGTATGGTCAGTTTTAGATTATATATGGGCACAACAATGTCGCCATATCTGTCCAACCTTCAGCACTGTTGCTATAGGAAATATAGACTTAGGTCCAATATGGTGGTGGCTTTTTGCTGTCTCGCTTGTAGAGAAGATCTGATCTATGACTTTACTGTCCATCCTGTTTATATTATTACAGTTCAGTTTGCTAAAAAAAACAAAAAACAAAAACAAAGGTGGGGCCCATTCCTACCATGATTTGGAGCCCCTTGAATATTTTTTCGCCCTTGGACAACTCATATAGGTCAACTGTGGCTTAATGAAGCTAGTGGTCCTCAAGATTTGGGAGCGGGACCTCTTTACTCCATATAAATCATTGATCTACAGTATAGGGGAATATCTATCACCTCAAAAATATATACAAATTCTTGGGATGTAGCACATATAGGAAATGAGAAAGGGGAAATAATGTACTAGACCATGGTCAACCAAGGAAAGTCTATAAAATTGGTCATATGCTTCCAACAACATTCAGCCAAAAGCAACTTTTTCTGACCCCTTATACACATGGACATTTAGCACAGCCAAGAGTGCATGTGTTAAAATTGGGTAGAGTGGAAAAAGCTACTTCCAGACTTGACTCTTAGGCGTAGATCCCATCTAAGAACAAAAGATCATGTGATCAGAACACACCCTCGGCTCTCGGGTCACGCTACCTCCTCTCTCCTCTCCCGTTTGCACAGGTAGTTACCTGTACTATGGGGGGTGTCTTTACTGTGCCAGTCCATATGTGAAAAGGGGAGAGGAGGCGTAGTGCTGAGGTCGGTGCTGGTGCCGATCGTGTGATCTTAGCCTGGAACCCTAGAAGAAGGAAGTACAAAAGACTTCCCTGGACACCCCCTTTAAGACTTTCAGGGATAATCAATTTGTCCAACTACAAGCCATTGGCTGATATGGCTGATATGTATGGTCACTGTCCTTGGATTCGTTGATGACTCTTTTACTTACTACATACACGAATCTGATTATTTCCTTTCTCGACAGCATTAAATGAGCCTACGATTGATTACGGATTCCAGAGGTTACAGAAGGTGATCCCCAGACATCCTGGAGACCCCGAGAGGCTTGCAAAGGTAAATGCGGTGTACTTTCCCACAAGAGAAGCCTATGTTCACAGCAGATGTTTTATACGACATTCTACAAGGACGCCTTCTGCCAATTTGCATTTTTTTTTTTGGATAAAGCGTTTAAGTAAAATAATGTGAATGGAAATTGCGAACTACCAGGCAAAAAGGCAAAAAACGTCTCTGCTCTGTAAACTAAAAATAAACTTGTAAATTGAGAAGGATCCTCAATGGCCAGACACGTAGATGTTGGTGAGACCGTCCAATATTCTAATTTGTACAGGGGTCTCCCAACTTGTCGGTGGAATGAAGGATCACATATATTGGATATCAACCTGATCCTTAGGGTAGATAAGTCACCATCAATGTGTCTTGCGGCATCTTATTCTCCTCTCACTATAGAGAACATATGCATATTTGGCCAAGCCCAACGTGCATGTGTATGGAGGACTATCAGGAGGGATAGCCATTGGCCAAAAGAGCAATCGACCAACAGCTATCTAAAGTGTATGGCCAGCTCAACACAATCGTAATGGATCAGGACCAGGGACAGCTCCTTTCAGTGTCTCAAGTAATCCCTTGACTTGGGTGTCAACAGGTCCTTTATTGTCTTCTGTCTTCCATAGGAAATGCTACTCAAAAGGGCAGCAGATTTGGTGGAAGCTTTGTATGGGACCCCACATAATAACCAGGTAACCATTCCTTCACCCCTTGATACCTGTCGCTCATGTTCTGGTCTTGGACCTTCCATCATGACAATGTTCTCCTTATTCCAAACAGGACATAATTCTGAAGAGAGCGGCGGACATCGCTGAGGCTTTATACAGTGTCCCCCGCAACCACAATCAAATCCCTACCCTTTCCAGCTCTCCCGCACACAGTGGCATGATGGGAATTAATTCCTATGGTGGCCAACTGGGAGTCACAATTTCAGAAACACAGGCCAATAATCAGGGTAAGTGAAATCATACAGCTCTTGTTCATGGAGTCCATTTTCCTAAGGTAGCCATATACATTGGCTGTATATATAATAATGTGCGTTAGATGTTGGTTTGGCAGGTGTTGGGGGTATAAAGATCAGGCATGTTGGAATTTAACATGCCCAATCCTTTTACACCCAACGCCTGCCAGACCAACGTCTAGCGCACGTTATTATATGTTTGTTCTTAAGGGCGATAAGCCACTTAAATGGTGCCTTGCAGGGGTTTACTCTCCTCTACCCATTAAAGAGGTTCTCTGGGACTGAGCTATTGATGACCCATCCTTAGGGTAGGTCAATGTCTGATTAATGGTGTCCAACCTCACACATCAGCTGCAAGTGCTGCAGTCTCTTCTCTGTGCCGATGACGTCATGTACATGGTACAGCAGCAACCAGTCCTATTAAAGTGAATGGGGCTGAACTGCAATACCAAGCAGGTACAACTAATCGGCAGTCCTGGGTTTTGGACCCCCACTGATCTCACATATTGATGACCAAGCCTAAAGGTAGGTCATCCACAGTTTAGTCCTGGAGAAACCCTTTAAAGATACATGCACACTTGGACAAACCAAGTGTGCATGTGTATGGGGCGATCAGAAGGAATTATTCTTATTAAAGTTGTATGGTCACTTCTACCAGATCTCAGGTATTTGATAGTCTCTACTCTTCGGCAGATCTCTCTTGCTTCTTGTCTGTGATTGGCCATTATTTGTGTCTCCTCCACAGGTTACATAAGGAATACAAGCAGTATCTCCCCACGTGGCTATTCCACCAGTTCTACCCCTCAGCAATCTAACTACAGCACCCCTAGCAACAGCATGAACGGCTACAGCAATGTCCCCATGTCTAACCTGGGGGTCCCTGGGTCTCCAGGCTTCATCAATGGCTCACCTACTACGTCACCCTATGGCAGTGAGTACCCTATAGTTGGCCCTTGTATAGATGGAATCCATACTTCAGATATAAATATGACTGAAAAAGGAGAGCTCGGGAATACATTTCTGGAGAGGTGTGTCATGGCCATGGTATCCCCTTTCTGTGTCACATACAGAAATTGGGAAAGCTATGCTATACTGACACCCCAGTAAGCCAGTCTGTTGATAAAGTGGGCCCATAGACCTGTCCCTCCAGCCCCGCTGGGATCATCTGTCCAGTAATACATACACTCCATTGACTATCACTCATTCCCTCCTTCTCTTGCAGTCATGCCCTCCAGCCCACCTGTGGGGTCTTCTGGAAGTTCATCCATCCTGCCTTTCTCCTCCTCCGTCTTCCCTTCCATGAAACAGAAGAGTGCCTTCGCCCCAGTTATCCGACCGCAGGGTTCCCCATCTCCAGCCTGTTCTAGTGGAAATGGTAATGGTTTCAGAGGTGAGGACATCTCACAATCTCGGAAGTCAAGAAAACAATGAAAAAATTAAAGGGTTTTCGGCAATTTATATATTGATGATCTGTCCTTAGGTTAGGTTATCAATATGTGATGGTAGGGGTATGACACCAGGACCCCCACCAATCAGCTGTTTGTAGAGCCTCTTCCTTGGACTGATGACATCGCTCGTCCCTATGCTGATGACATCACATTCAAGAGTCACGTGTTACAGCAGCAGCTCAGTCCCATTCAAGAGAATGGGGCTGAGCTGCAATACCAAGCATAGCTCCTACTTAATGTTTGGCGCTATGCTTGGTATTTAATGAAGAGGCTGCAGTGCTCACCCGAGCTCTGTGATCTTTTCAACCAGCTGATCTGTGGGGTCCCAGATGTCAGAACCCCCACCAGTCACCTAAGGATAGATCATCAATGTATAAGTCCTGGAAAACCCCTTTAGGCCGGGGCCCCACGTAGCGGAAACGCCACAGCAAAACCCGCAATGTTTTACAGTACCTGAAAAGTCGATGGGATTCTGGCTAATTCCATCCACACCTCGGCGAAAAATATCTGCAGCGGACACGCTGCGATTTCAAAACCGTTGCGTTTTTGTAAATCGCAGCATGTCAATTGTACCTATGGAAAAGCCGGCGGTTTCCATATAGGTATAATTGAAGCAGAAAGTCTGCAGAGGAAAACTCTGTGGACTTTCTGTGAAAAGCGATACGGGAAAAACCGCAATACGTTTTCTCCATGGTACGTGGGGCCTTAGCCTTAAACCCATTTATATTTGAGTAAGAACAAATCTTAATACTGACAAAATGACATATTCAGCTCTGCTGCATCCACATGTGCATTGACTATAATGGAATACATCTGATTTCCATCATGGTCTCTGCCATTTTACCAGGCAAAATAGTGCCGCATGCTGTGCTATTTTGTCCAGTATTTTTTATGTAATTTGCAACAGAGCCTCCAACGCAGATGTGAACACAGCCCTATAATAGGATATCTAGACTAGTAACATGATGTTTGCTATGTACTGAGTCTGGCAACTTACAGAAGTGACTTGCAGCCCCAGCTAGTTCTTCTTGAGCGTCCCTGTCCCTCTTCCGCTGGGACTTGCAGGTCTGTCAAGTGCGTGAGCAGAGAGGCTGCTGGGAAATCTCGGCAGGAATCTCAGCATGGTGCCACGCTGTTCTGCTTGACTAGGGGAGAAACAGACAGGGAGACTCATAAAATTTCATATAGACACATGCAATGCACAATGAGCTGATATAATGTCATATGCTACGGTATTATTATATGGTTAGGCATCTATATTCTAGAATATTGCATGTCCATTTGGTATTAGCATATATGACTATGCTTGTATGTATATATGTGTCCTGGCAGTGAAGCGGTTATAGGTTGTGATGGTAACCTGAGCAGTAGAGAGGTTGGGGAATATCCAGGGATCTTATTTCACTCCCAGGCCCGGTCTTTCAGCGCTGGGCTCAGAAAGGTCTCTCTCGCACCCCAGGGAGCTCCCCTCATCCCTTCACTGCCAGCAAAACTCTGCAGGGCAGAGGGAAGATGTGGAGCCAAGCAGGAAACCAGGCCGTGTTACACATCAGATAGAGCGCGGGCTGTGTGTACATATGTAAGCCTGTCCGTCATACAGGACAATGAAACTCAGTCTAGAGAGAACACTGGATCTTACATACCGTGTACCGCGCCAATCTCTCTGATCGGGGAAGCCTCACTGTATGTTCCCTAGCCAGGCGTGTTTGCTTTGTATATTGTGGCATACTGTAATGTTACCATAAAGAGTAAAAATATGGAGAGAACAAAGAATATTCACACATTCAGGCATAAGAAAAACAAAAGAAAATGACAGTATATAACAATCCTATATAGTGCTGCAAAAATAATCTGCTATATAGAGCCTCAATAGAACCACTACACAATACTACCATACAGTTCTCAAATATTAGCAACATACAGTGCTGAAATAATACCAACATACTGTGACCAAGTAACAGTAACATACAGTGCAGATGTTATACCAACATACAGTGACCAAATAATGCTCACATACAGTGCTAAAATAATACCACCATACAGTGGTCAAATAATATTTACATAAACTGCTGAAATAATACCAACATACAGTGGTCAAATAATACCCACATAAAGTGCTGGAAAAACACTACCATACAAGCAACCCCCTGGTCAAATAATATTTACAAAAACTGCTGAAATAATACTAACATGCAGTGGTCAAATAATACCAACATACTGTGACCGAATAACATACCAAGTCATAGCAAGTCATACCAAAATAAAGTGACCAAATAATACCACCATACAGTGGTCACATAATACCCACATAAAGTGCTGAAATAATACCACCATACAGTGGCCAATTAATACTTACATAAAGTGCTGAAATAATAATACCATACAGTGGTCAAATAATACCCACATAAAATACTGAAATAATACTAACATACAATGACCAAATAACACCAACATACAGCGCTCAAGTAATAACAACATGCAGTGACCAAATGATACCCCAATAAAGTGATCAAATAATAACAACATACAGTGCTGAAATAATACTAACATACCGTAACCAAATAAGAGTAACATACAGTGCACAAGTCATACCAGCATACAGTTACCAAATAATACCCACATAAAGTGCTAAAATAATACTAACATACAATGAACAAATAACACCAACATATAGCATTCAATGAATAGCAACATACAGTGATCAAATAATAACAACATAAAGTGCTGAAATAATGCCAACAAACAATGATCAATTTACTCCCTTCTGGCCCTCATCTGTGTCATGTGACCTGCAGACTCTCCAACTGACACAGGGTCCTATGTCTGGACAGGAAGTCAGCATCTCTATTCAGACTCACATTGAATATAAGAATAATGGATATAGTAGCTGACTTCCTGTCCACATATAAGACACGGTGTCAGTCGGTGAGTCTGCAGGTCACATGACACAACTGAGGACCAGAAGGGTGTGGAGAACAAATACAGCCGCCGATAAGATGATTACCTTCACTACAACTAACTTACTAAAAAATTTTGTGGCATGCTGTGTTTTTGTATGACTATGGTTAAGGAACTGACTATGGTCTTTGCTCTTGCTCTTGGTGAAGCCTATAAAGGCTTCACCATTATGTACAGTCATATGAAAAAGTTTGGGCACCCCTATTAATCTTAATCATTTTTAGTTCTAAATATTTGGGTGTTTGCAACAGCCATTTCAATTTGATATATCTAATAACTGATAGACACAGTAATATTTCAGGATTGAAATGAGGTTTATTGTACTAACAGAAAATGTGCAATATGCATTAAACCAAAATTTGACTGGTGCAAAAGTATGGGCACCTCAACAGAAAAGTGACATTAATATTTAGTAGATCCTCCTTTTGCAAAAATAACAGCCTCTAGTCGCTTCCTGTAGCTTTTAATCAGTTCCTGGATCCTGGATGAAGGTATTTTTGACCATTCCTCTTTACAAAACAATTCCAGTTCAGTTAAGTTTGATGGTCGCTGAGCATGGACAGCCCGTTTCAAATTATCCCACAGATGTTCAATGATATTCAGGTCTGGGGACTGGGATGGCCATTCCAGAACATTGTAATTGTTCCTCTGCATGAATGCCTGAGTAGATTTGGAGCTGTGTTTTGGATTATTGTCTTGCTGAAATATCCATCCCCGGCGTAACTTCAAATTCATCACTGATTCTTGTACATTATTCTCAAGAATCTGCTGATACTGAGTTGAATCCATGCGACCCTCAACTTTAAATATTTAGAACTAAAAATGATTAAGATTAATAGGGGTGCCCAAACTTTTTCATATGACTGTAGGCCAAGGACAGATTTTCTCTAATCTTTCATATCCATCCTTGTTGTAGAAGATGGTGGATCTATAGAAATGTTTTTAGGTACTTTTGAGGATCCAATTAACCTTGTCCTCGTCTTTTTGGTTTATTTTTAGCTATGACCGGCCTGGTGGTCCCACCTATGTGAGGAACCTTTGGACTGTTTGTATATTTATGAGAAGCAGAGGAATAGCATGAAGACATTGCGTGTTGTGGTCCACATCCGAGGTGGGATCTACTAAAGCGAGGAGAAGACCTCTTGGTCCTATCCATGGAGATCCACCATCCTTCCTAGCAAGGAGAAGCGACCCGTAAGGATACAACGCAACTTATGTCTACTAGGTGGAACAACTCAATGGAGTCCTGTACAGAGCTGGAAATTCGGACAACTACAAGGAATATTTTGGATACTCTTTGTTTTTTCTTCTTTGTAGGAAAAAAAAAGAACTATTTCTATTTTCAACAAACTTTTTCTGATACCGATTTTATGTTTGAGCCTCGAGAAGAAATAAAAAAAAAACAAAAACACAAAGCATTTTACAAAAGGAACCGAACAGGGTATCGGCAGGGAGGACTGTGCAGCCATTATCTACGTGGATAATCTGCTTCCTGTGCTGTATGTTTCTGCTTACATGCTTACATTTTTTTAATTTTTAATATGTTTTACATTATTTAATTGAATAAACTTGTAACTTATTGTATTTAGAGGTAGAAAAAAAAAAATCAACATAATAATAAATATTGACATGGGTGACGGGAGCTGTGGTCTCACGGATGACACGTGTGTTAAGGGGGTCGTGTAGGGTTGCATGCATCTAACCCCAAGGTTGGACTCACACCCCTAGATTGCTCCTCGATCACAGATGACTATCGACAAACGTACCTAACAACCCGTGCCGATCCTACAACTGGTGCCACCCCAACCTAACGTCCTTAGAGTAAGAAGCAGTTACCCGGTGCCATAGAGATATATTGACGTGTCTAGGGGGTGCTTTCTTTATTATAATCCAAGTCCAAAATTTGCAGACAGACTAGGAATAATTTACTCAATAGATCTGGATTACTTAGAGGTGGAACTAGGACTCTAGTTGTTGAGTTGGGCGACCTTTGTAGACCTCAGTATGGCCATTTTAGCTACGGGGTTTTCCAAGCTTTATAATCGAACACCTATCCCTAGGATAGTTCATGTTTTAAAGATCATCAGGGGTCCAAAACCTGGGCCCCTTGCGTATCAGTTGTTTGAAGAGGCTGTAGCATTTAGGTGAACCTCTTCACAATGTGCCAAACACAGCGCCTTACATTGTACAGTGGCTGTGCTTGGTATTGCAGCCCAGTCTTTTCACTTGAAGACCATGTGACTGATGAACGTCACATCACATGGTCTGTGAAGCTAAAGCTGATCCACAGGGGTCCTGGGTATTGGAACCCACTTATCTAAAGGGTAGGTCATCAATTAAAAAATCCCCGAAAACCCCTTTAAGGCTTAAGTCCCCACATAGCAAGCTGCTGCCAAAAAACGCTGTGGAAAAGACCCCAACGGACACACATTGCGTTTTTATCTGCAGCGCTTTTTCATAGAAAGTCCACAGATTTTTCCTCTGCAGACTTCCTGCTTCCTTTATACCTATAGGGAAACTGTCAGCATTTCCGAGGTATAACTGACATGCTGCGATTTTCTAAAACACAAGCAGTTTTGAAATCGCAGAATTTCCGCTGTGGATATTTTTCTGCAATGTGTGGATGGGATTAGGCAGAATCCCATCCCCTTTTCAGGTGATGTTAAACGTAGCGTTTTTTCCGCCGCGTTTCCTCCATGGCCAAAATGCTGTGTTTTCGCAACGTGGGGCCCTGGCCTGATAAGGACTCTCCTGGCATGGCTGTTTTAGTAAATTCATGGAAGAGTGAAGAAATCAGGTGATACCTTTTAGAGGCTGAGTATATTTAATAGTAAGCTTTCGAGAGTCTAGCTCCCTTCATCAGACATGGTGTTAGACCTGAAGAAGAGAGCTAGACACTCGAAAGCTTACTATCAAATATACTCAGTTAGCCTCTAAAAGGTATCGCCTGATTTCTTCACTCTTCCACTACTTTCTATGGCTGACCTGGTACAACATTATACTATTAGAAAATTCATGTAATCCCTCCAAAAATATAAAGCTTGGAGTATCTTTTTGTACAGCTCTGTGCTGGACCTCAACAGAGAAGTGGCACAGATTATTGTAATATGAAATGAATTCTTAGATTTATCAGGAATGTTAATATTTACTAAAACAGATATGTCAGGCGAGATTAAAGGTCCTTTTTAAACAAGGTTGCCATTTTGGAAATTTCCTAGTGCCTCTTTAGTGCCTCCTGTCGCTGATTTAGTTTACATCTATTCTAATGTTTACCATACAGTTATGCTACATTCACATCTATGTTGATATCTCTGTTTGGAGAATCTGACATAAATCCTGGACAAAAAAAGTTCTGCAAGCCCAACTTTTTCACGTGGCGATGTCTGTAAAAAAATAACACCCGACAGACCCCATTATGCACAATGCGGTCCCTCGGGATCTGTTGCTGTGGTTCAGTAAACGGACTGTTTTTTCGCTCTTCAGGTCCTCCGATGGACGGGAGGAATGGACAGACTAACGTAGGTGTGAATATAGCTTTATCATGCATCAAGGGCCACGTTCCATTCTCTGGATGGAGCATCCATAAGTAGTGCGATCCATAGACCCAACGCCACAAGATCTGCACCCGGATGATGAAAAAAAAGCACTTTGCAATAGCGAGTCCATCAAGCAATATGTGTTGGCCATACAAAATGTTATATACTATTGTGTTTCCGCATTGTAATAATTTAAGACATGTCCCTTTTACCTTCTTTGCTCTGTTTGTGTGTGCCAATGGGAATATTTCTTTTTGGACTTTTTGGACCTCCCAAACCTACTGATAGCGACTTATCTCAATGTGTAGACCAGAAGGAAATACCTGTGATAGAACGTGGACCAATCTCTGATTTCTCTAGATTTTTACAGTGCTGCTTTCATGATATCCGCTTTGTTAGAAGGAAAAGACAAAAATACTAATAAGGATTCTGTCGTTTTTTTTTTTGTTTTATTTGAGATGTCCATCAAGATTAAATTTCATGTTAAGGAATTTTGTATAAACGCTGTTTCTGCTTGTTCTTTTTATGATAAAATATGGATAATGCACAAGTAGAACCTCTGTTATTTATCAGAGTCAAGAGATTCCTGAATATAATCGGCTCGGTGTGATCCAGTCCTGATCATGTACAGTCAGGAGATCACTGGATATTAGATATAACCAGTGCTGTGTGATCCAGTCCTGATCCTCTACAGTCAGGAGATCACTGGATATTAGATATAACCAGCGCTGTGTGATCCAGTCCTGATCCTCTACAGTCAGGAGATCACTGGATATTAGATATAACCAGTGCTGTGTGATCCAGTCCTGATCCTCTACAGTCAGGAGATCACTGGATATTAGATATAACCAGCACTGTGTGATCCAGTCCTGATCCTCTACAGTCAGGAGATCACTGGATATTAGATATAACCAGCTCTGTGTGATCCAGTCCTGATCATGTACAGTCAGGAGATCACTGGATATTATATATAACCAGCACTGTGTGATCCAGTCCTGATCCTCTACAGTTAGGAGATCACCGGATATTAGATATAACCAGCTCTGTGTGATCCAGTCCTGATCCTCTACAGTCAGGAGATCACTGGATATTAGATATAACCAATTCTGTGTGATCCAGTCCTGATCATGTACAGTCAGGAGATCACTGGATATTAGATATAACCAGCTCTATGTGATCCTGTCCTGATCATGTACAGTCAGGAGATCACTGGATATTAGATATAACCAGCACTGTGTGATCCAGTCCTGATCCTCTACAGTCAGGAGATCACCGGATATTAGATATAACCAGCTCTGTGTGATCCAGTCCTGATCCTCTACAGTCAGGAGATCACTGCATATTAGATATAACCAGCTCTGTGTGATCCTGTCCTGATCATGTACGGTCAGGAGATCACTGGATATTAGATATAACCAGCTCTATGTGATCCTGTCCTGATCATGTACAGTCAGGAGATCACTGGATATTAGATATAACCAGCTCTCTGTGATCCAGTCCTGATCCTCTACAGTCAGGAGATCACTGCATATTAGATATAACCAGCTCTGTGTGATCCTGTCCTGATCATGTACAGTCAGGAGAACACTGGATATTAGATATAACCAGCTCTGTGTGATCCAGTCCTGCATGTACAGTCAGGAGATACTGCATATTAGTATAACCAGCTCTGTGTGATCCTGTCCTGATCATGTACAGTCAGGAGATCACTGGATATTAGATATAACCAGTGCTGTGTGATCCAGTCCTGGTCATGTACAGTCAGGAGATCACCGGATATTAGATATAACCAGCCCTGTGTGATCCAGTCCTGATCATGTACAGTCAGGAGATCACAGGATATTAGATATAACCAGCATTGTGTGATCCAGTCCTGATCCTCTACAGTCAGGAGATCACTGGATATTTCATTGCATCATACATAGCACAGTTCTGAAAATGCAATAGAAATTCAAGTAATAGAGAACTAGAAGAACTTAGAGAATCAAAAAATTACACAGGCCGGCAGAGTAGTGCTAGAAATTAAAAGAAAAAGGATAGGATCATAGGAGTAATGCCAAATCTGTGCGGCTGCTGCAGCTCCTTACACAGACACACAGACAGGACAGTCCAGAAATGCAGCAAGGCCAGGTGCTAGCTCCTCCCCGTTTGGGCAGGCCTGGTTACAATACCATACAGGGCCCTTCCACCTCCTCTGGATCCTCCACTCTGGACCATTTCCCACCATCTTCACCAGAGCAAGCCATTCATTCCATTCCTCTTCCTCATCCTCCACCCTTGTTTCATCGGTGGAAGGTGAAGTGTTGCCATGCAGTTTCGCAGAGGATCAGAGGAGCCACACAGGAGGAGCTGCTTCACTGTATCCTGCAGCAAGTATCCCGCGGGATGGCTCCTCGCAGGCTTCAACTGGGCAGCGTTGCCAACGACAATGGCACCAATATTGTTGCTGTGCTGCAGTTAGGATGAATAAAGCATTATCCCTGTATGGCGCATGTCCTAAATTTAGTGGTTCACCACTTAATCAATATGTGTGGTGGCTTAAAAGAGATGCTCCTCATGACCAGAAAAATCTCTGTGCATTTCCACCTTAACCATGACGGAGCAGCAGAAGGCAGTGAACGATTTTTGTGTTCAGGAGACTACAGGGACAATACGTTATTCTAAGATACGCCATTGAAGGCTCATGAGGGAAGTGTGCAAGCTTCTCAAGCCCTTTGCAGAAGCCACCAAATGTATCAGCAGGGACGACTGCAGCGATGTGATCCCTTTATTGTGTATATTGCAGGAAACCCTTACACTCATGCAATGAGGGATGGAAGAGGAGGAACAGTTTCCACCTCTTAGTCAATGTCATCGCCTGCGTTGATGGAGGAGAATGAGGATCTGGGTCATTATGGTAAGGGAACTAGGACTCCTAGACTGGAAGAGGAGGAGGAGAAAGACTCTCCCTTGGATGTAGAGGGGTCCCTTGATATGTTACAGGCACATCCAGGGGAGGAGGCTAACCCTTATCTGTTTAAAGATGATGATGATGACGACAACCACGCTGGCCAAGAACACCAACCATGGAAGACCCCTGGGTCTGTGCATACTCTGGCAAGCATGGCAGGCTGTATGCTCTGCTGCTTACACAGCGACAAGTGTATTATTAGTATCAAGCAAAGGGATGAGAACTGGTTGGCAGTGATCTTAGACTCTCGATATAAAGACAAAATGGGGGAGTTCTTCTCTGCTTCCTAAAGGGAAGAAAAATTTGAATATTATCAGGATAGACTGTATACCCAAGCTTGTCAAAATGTTTAGGGAGACCACTGCAACTGCCAGTCGCCTGCGTACAAGGTGACCTCTGCCCGCTCCTAGTCCACCTCACTCAGCCAGTGCTCCATCTTCTCCACCAGCGCCATAGCCCAAAATGTCAGGAGCATTAAGAGCAGCAGCAGCCAGGCCCAGTACAGTGGCCAACTGGAGCCAGAACAGGCAACTGATACACAGCAGCTGCACCAGCAGGTACAGTCATACCTAGAGTGTACCTATAGCCAGAGGATAACTGTGACCCCATGGAATTTTCGGCCAATAAGTTAGTGCAGTGGAAGGAGCTGGCCCAGTTAGCCATGGATGTTTTATCTTGTCCAGCCTCAAGTGTTATGGCCAAGAGGGTGTTCAGTGCTACAGTGCAGTGCAACACCTAAAAGGACAAAATTGTCCACAGGTAGCATGGGAAAAATGTGTTTTATCAAAATGAATCAGACATGGATCTGTGAGGATTTTCACACACCTCCGGCTGATGCCTCCAAATAGCGTTGTCATCGTCTCCCTTTATCATCATACTCCATTTACTGTACTGCTGCTACTCTAAATTTGTCTCCCGAACAACAATAAGCCCCTGTAACATTTACAAGCCATCAAAACAGGCTAATTTTTTTACAATATAATCGTCACATTAACCACCGTTTAAAATGTTAAATGCATAAAAGTGAGAGGAAGCGCAGTGTATGGTTAAACTCGGAGTTTCTATCCTCTGCTTACTATTCTTTTTTCCATATACAGTACATGTCACATTCACTTTGACATAACTTCAGCTGTGTTTGCCTTAGAGATCTAGAAATTGGATAGATAAGTTCCTAGGAGCCCTGACAGTTTTCTACACTATGTTTTATAGATAAGTTTCTATGAGCCCTAAGAGTATTCTACACTATGTTTTATAGATACGTTCCTAGGAGCCCTGACAGTGTTCTACACTATGTTTTATAGATAGGTTCCTAGGAGCTCTAAGAGTATTCTACATTATGTTTTATAGATAGGTTCCTAGGAGCCCTAAGAGTATTCTACACTATGTTTTATAGATAGGTTCTTAGGAGCTCTAAGAGTATTCTACATTATGTTTTATAGATAGGTTCCTAGGAGCTCTAAGAGTATTCTACACTATGTTTTATAGATACGTTCCTAGGAGCCCTGACAGTGTTCTACACTATGTTTTATAGATAGGTTCCTAGGAGCTCTAAGAGTATTCTACATTATGTTTTATAGATAGGTTCCTAGGAGCCCTAAGAGTATTCTACACTATGTTTTATAGATAGGTTCCTAGGAGCTCTAAGAGTATTCTACATTATGTTTTATAGATAGATTCCTAGGAGCCCTGACAGTATTCTACACTATGTTTTATAGATAGGTTCCTAGGAGTCCTGACACTATTCTACACTATGTTTTATAGATAGATTACTAGGAGCCCTGACAGTATTCTACACTATGTTTTATAGATAGGTTTCTATGAGCCCTGAGAGTATTCTGCACTATGTTTTATAGATAGGTTTCTAGGAGCGCTAAGAGTATTCTACACTATGTTTAAGCCAATTATATTGAACTTGTTCAACCCAAAACAAATCTTGGACCCAAACCACCTAAACCCTAGTCCTGATCCTCTACAGTCAGGAGATGACTGGATATTAGATATAATCAGCACTGTTTGATCCGGTCCTGATCTACATTCACTGAATATTACTCAGTACAGTAACATTGCTTATTATTAAAAGTGGGCAAGTACCCTCTGGCAGACCGGTGGATCCTTTCCTCTTGTGGATCTAAGCTTTCATACTTCAGCACTGAGCATCAATGCACCAGGACATGACAGAATAGATGAACAGAACAGCAATTGGTATATAATCTCGGTAGGTCCAAGCTCATAGGCTCAAGCAATTTCCATTCCAAGATATTTTGGGTGGCTCCACATTTAATGAGAGTTACTATTTCAAGGTTTGCTGTAACTTTACACCCTGCTATAATAAAGTGGTCCAAAAGGCTAAAAAAGATGACTCTAAAGGTTGAGGTCTCTGGTTACCTTGTACCAAAATCATGAGACAGACTACACTTGGAGGCAAACAATGTCTTACAGGGTTGCAAAGATGTTTATCCAATAAGTAGACCATTAGGTTGCTTTGGGCACCTTGCATAGAGGGTGCCCGGCCCAGGTTGGTCGCATCCCCTTTGCTAATAAGTAGCAACAGCCCTGCAGGAACTGCATTGTCAGCAAGTAAGGGGTAGCAAAATGGTCCAAAGATCATGAAATGCGTTGGAAGGTCAACAAAAGCCAACCCGTTCTGTCATGGGCGGCAACAATTTGTATTATAATGGGGGGTGGCTTGATCTTTGCTATGGGACCCCCTCTCTATTATGAGGTTATCATGTAAATTGCAGTTTTCTTCTATGTTGGGCCATGGGATATTTGATAATCTATACCATGATGTTCTCAGATGTGATACATATAGCTCTCTAGGTATGTCCAGAGCAGCCTTTATGGACGTGTATGTGCAATTACAGCCCCCGTATCCAATGCATAAGGTCTGAATGTTAACACTGTGTATATTATAAGCCTCCTAATTGACATTTATTACAAAGAAGCCCCCCCCCCCCCATATCATCTACGGCCCCCTTCACCGTCTCTATGTTAAATATGTTCCATTTCTCCCCTCCAGGGAATAGGAGTGAGAACATAGGAGGGTAAGAACATATGTTATTTGATACAAATATTAAAATAGCTTATCTTTCAGAAACCCGTAACCTACATCTCCAGAATTAACCCTAAAGTTGCCTGACTAGCCGAGATAGCAATTTACATATTTATGTAAATTGGTGGGTATTAATATGCAAGAAATGCAAATTCACGTACAGAGAGAGCGAAGTCTCTGCAGAGTAATATGTTTCCATATGCATGTATCTGCATTACAGCTAGCACTTTATATTTTTAGACATGGCTGGGTATACTGAGCGCAATATATATGTTTATATATGCAGAATCCGGGGTATCTGATAATTTCTCAAGGAAAAAGAAAGGTCACCTGTTCACATGAGGACCCTGACGTGTGCAGCCATTTTTTTCTACAGTGGCTATTACTACGTGTTTAGAGGTTTATATGTTGGTTTGAGGGTATATAAAAGGTATCCCTGGTAGCTGGAGATCCATAAATTCAGTATATAGTAGTCAGAAAGGAAAACATCATCTGGAAGACCCGACATGTCCATGCTTGCACAGGCAGCCCATTGATATCTATAGGCACCATGTAATTCTTCTTTTCTCCTGCGGTGGTACTGCAGGGAAAGTGAACACTTGGAATTTCCCCCTTAGATCAGTGCCAATCAGTGAAGGTCTTACTCTATCATTGGCTTAAGGACAAGAGACTTTTCTAATAAAAAGGGGTTATCCAAAGAGGTCAAACCCTTTAAGGTACTGGTGTAATATGCAGGAACTGATGGACATAACCGGAGACAACCAGTTCTACGTAACAGTTTTCTTGCAAGAACTAAAAGTACGTAGTCTCTACAGTTGCACATTCTCCCTCTCCTGTAGGCCTCTCCAGGACAGTTTTCCTCAGTTGATTTCTTGGGAAGGTCCTTGGTCGTCTTCCTTGCTGTCTGTTTGCCAAGTCCTACAGGCAGCAAATGCCGCACCCGATATCCCTTTGGTTCACTCTGCCTCCAACGTCTTAGTGCGCCATTGACTCCACCACCGGTGATAGGTCTGGTGCCTTCTAGCATTTGTTTGTGGCCATCTACACTGGTTCTCATTGAAGAAACCTAGTGGTTGTACTATTTATTTATATATCTCTCTTATTTGTATAGCGCCAACATATTCCGCTGCTTTTTCGTTCCGAACCAAAGGTGCTATTACTATATACTGGGGTCTCTTCAGAGCCCCAGAGGAGGTTCAGGAACATAATAAACACTGGTACTGGGCTCCCTCACAGTCATCCTGTGGCCTCTTCTGACCTCCTGGGTGACGTCACGTCACTGGCCTGTGAATGGGCCTCAGCAGTCATGTGAGTAGCTCAAGAGCCATGAAGTTGGCGTGCCCCATGTGATCGCTGAGGCCTAATCACAGGCCATGATGATTCCCCCAGGCCCAGTGACATTACCCAGGAGGCTGGAAGAGGATCACGAGGGATCCCAGGAGAGGCGAAAGAAGGTGAGTAATAGTATCAGTGTTTCCACTCTTCCTCCAGGCCTCCACTTATTATACTCCAGGGCTTTAAGAGATCCCACAGTATAATTGTGATTTGTGGGTGTCAAACCCAAAAAGTATCAGGTTCAAAATTTTTGGAACCTTCATAAGGTATCCGGATCATTATGAAATGGCTCGCTCATCTCTAGTTATTCCACTGGGTCACAACACCAGCACCTATCTGAGCTGTATCTAAAGCATCCCATCCAGTAACCCTGCTCCATACCAAGGGGCAATAATCCCTAAACAGCTATCTACACTTGGGTTGTGTTTCTTTTTGGTTTGGCAAATTTGCATAAAAGATCTGATGAAATCCATTGTAATGTAATGTAGTTACTCAGTAAACATAGATGATGGAGGTTGCTGAATCTCCAAAAAGTTCTCACGCCTTTCTCGGATCCATCTCCCTTGTATATATTGTAACATGCCGTCTTGTATGTAACGCGCTGTGAACAAATTCTGTGCATTTGTTATGACTGTTGTTGAACACACAAGTCTGGGAGTCTGGGTACAAAGGGGTCTGCGGTTGTTGTAATGCGTACACATACTGTGTTTGCAGACATATCGTATAACCACTGACAGCACGTCCATTAACACCCAGTTTTGCACAGTAATGAGACCCCCACCCCCTCACCTCACAACCATGGGGTCCACGGCGGAATATAGACTAGTTTGCAGACTAACTTTGGTTTTGGTAATAAAACTTTATTATATACCATCACCTATGTCAAACTACTTTTTCAAGTAACCCGGTTGTGTGGCCTTTTGCAGAGACAGAAATTCCATTTACCAGTATAATGCATGTTTGGATTTTGACCATATATTAATCCCACTCACTCTACACAGACCTAATGAACTTATAGGGCCACCATACAATCTCGTCCTACCTATACCAGCAGTGTTTAGATACATAGCACACTTGCACATTAGTAAGACATCATCCTTGGGCTTGAGACCTCTAGTAGACCTGCCAGAAGATAGCATCACTCAAAATGTTAGACCTTCAGGAGGATCCTCTAGTATTCTGGTGGACCAGACCATCTTTGACTAGGATTTTCTATCCAAAGTGGAAAATTCCTTTAAATCAATTATGCTTTCCTACAAATGTTGTGTCCAATGTGAGAAGAGTAGCTACATGAATCTAAGAACCAGTGGTGATCTGATCTCATGGACTTGTCAGAAGATCAGTTTTGTTTGGATTTCTTCTTTAGGTAGACAGGTTTTAGTATTGAACATCTTGGTAAAAAAAAGTACTTGTGTTATCGTATGCGGATAGGTGGTATAACCTGATCCTTACATACAAAGGATCACCCATTAGGAGTTTTAATACTAGACCTGGAGAAATATTTTCAATGGCACTTGCTAGTTAGCATATACTTGAATGTCAAGATGGAAGAAAAGTCAATGTGCATTACAATATATTAAAGAGAAATATTGATCATTGTTAGGGTCGTAAGGGTCCACCATAGATGACAAGGTCCATCAAGGACCATAGACACAGGTCCATCAAGTCCAACCTATAGCCCAACCTACAGTAATCTAGAGAAAGACAAAAACGCCTCGTATTGGGGAAAAATATTCCTCCCTGGATCAACGACTTGGTGAAACCTTCTCTTCTCTAGACCTAGAGGATTCCCTTTTTCATGGCTACATCCCTATGTCTAAAGATATTACTAGAAAGATCCCTGTACTGTCCATTTATATATTTGTACTTTGTAGGTCACCCCAAGCCATCTTTTTTTTCCCTAAATGAATTATCCCATGTTCTTGGTACTACCATCCACACATTTCCATTACCATGACTGACCTCTTCGGTACCCCGTCCAGTTCAGCTATGTTCTTCTTATATACAGGTGGCCAAAATTGTATACAATATTCTATGTGTTCTTATTTTTCTCCAAGAACATGGATTCATGGACAAGTATTGGAGAGGTTTAGGAGATATAGGGTATAACATGTTCCTCTGGGTTTATTGGAGTCCAGAACCTCCTTGGTGGCAATGTCCATCAGACAGGACTTTTTTCTGCTGGTTGGAATCCATGGAGAGAAATTACGTTGATGGTTTTTCCTTAATAAATCTTCCAGCACCTTATAACAACTGTTTCATTAACGACTCAATGGTGCAAATTCCTCACACCAGGAAAGGCTAGCACTATTCCTCACATGTGCCTGTGCCAAGATGGAGAAGTGAGCACTGGGTGTGAATTCTCAAGATTTTATGTATGAGCACTTAATCACTTCTAGGGCCAAGGAGGAATTACCTTTGAACAACCATACAATGCAATGCACCATGGGATATACATTTCTATCATTTCCAACTTGATCCCTAGTTCCACCACGAGAGGTCGATGTCCAAGGACTACTGACTGTAGTCCAGACCCACACACAGATTTGTCACATATACTGGCACATACACATAAAATAATACCGGTGGATTAATAGACCCTCTCCAGGTGCTATGGGGGCGATTTTATACGTTTTTATAAGGATCAGCATAAATGACTATAAAATAGAAACCCCCAGAGCGATGACTTATTAGGCAGTCTGGATGAATTTAGAAGGTCGACTATCTGTCTGGAAATAAAGGAAATTCTAGAAAAATTCCTGGCATGAAAATGTTGAAAGGATTGTCCACCTTGGACAAACTGTGTAATGGGCAGGGCCCGCAGATCACAATGGATACGGCCACTAGGACCTATAAACCTTGTATATTGTGTCAACACATCTAAAAAGAAGAAATTGTATAATGGTCTTAGTTACAAGTTTGCTATTTGAGGTGTCTTCAGCTCCCATGCACACCTATGAGTTTCTATGGTAACAGACTATGAACAATTCCTGTAGTCAGATCTTGCGGTTATATTGCCATGCATCTATATATTCTCTATATAAAAATGTATGTACTGTATATCCTAGGTGACAGATGGAAAAAAAAAAAGTATGACTACAGGATCAGACTACACAGGGCTTGTTTGTAGTCTGTTACCATGGAGACAAATAGAAATATTTACTTATTTTGCATTTAAGCACTACAATAAACCAATTGATAAGAAGGGGTAGTTGAGTGAAGCATGTACCCTATTCATTCCCCAGTCTGGCTAATATACAAGGCTCAGATTACTGACTTTGTCTTGTACATCCAAATATTTGTCGATTTTGGAAGGAGTGACCGATCACTTAAAGGTGGCCATACACCTCTGATAGTTGTCATTTGATCGATCACGACAACTATTCCTCTCAGATTCCGTCATACATATGCACACTCAGCTCATATGCATATGGTCTACACAGAGAAAAGGAAAGCAACCTATCTCCTATAAGAACAACAGATTGAGCATGTCAAAATCCAACATGCCTGATCCTTCACACAGAGAGTCATCGATTTTACATTATGGGTGACACTTGGAGGGAGATGATTTAGAGCTGACACCCTCTGGCTTTTAGAGAACTATAACTACTGTGATTCTCAAGGCATGATAGGAGTTGTAGTTTTCCTAAAGCCGGAGAGACACAGGTAGGTAAACAGTGACTTAGAGGGAGATGCAGAGAAGCAGATGAGAGAACCTTATTAGTAGCAGTGGCTTTGGTACTATGCATATATACACTCTGTTGGTGCCTACTGGGAAAATGTAATGTGCGGTGCAGTATGTAACCCAATGACAATGGGGAACGCGACTTTTCCAGTAATCCTCTGGGACCACGTCTCTTCTCACATCTTACTCCTTAGCAAGCATCAATGGGTCTAAGCTCTCCCTTATGTTGCTTCCACTATATAATAACAGGGGGCATCATAATTGAGTGTTTTGCATAGGACTACAGCTAGATAGACTTCTATTGTCACCACTAACTTGGTTGCAACAATTTTTGGACTAATTCAGCTCCACTGCACAAGTAGCAGTATAGTAGAGCTAAGTTTGTCACTTGGCACAGCCAATCCTGATCACATTGAAGGAGATTTTTCAGAAATAGTGCAGCAGATAGCTGGTATCTGGTTTCTATGGGCAATTGCCTGGGTGCACTAATTTTGGTAAATTTCACTAAGGTGCTATGTAGACGGCTGGTGAACCTACATGAGCTACAACCAATTCACCTCTGCTACATCCATATATTCATTACGATGGTAATCAGTATAACAGATATGCCTGACTGGCCATATGCCCACGAGGTGATGGCAAATCCTCTTGGTGTCGAGCTTTCCCTTAATATGCCGGGGTAGCAAGCTAATATAGGAGACTCGGGAGAAGATCTGTATTAAATCACCTGAAAGAGGACTAGGCAGACGGATCAATACAGTGTGAGAGGCTACATCGATCTCATCGCCTTTGCTGAAATATTCATGGGAGAGGTTGCGCGCCTTATAAACAACCGCACATGGGGAACTTACAAATCATAAGTGACAGATTTCCACATAGTACAAAGGAAGCCTATTGTAATACACAAGTCATATTAGTGCTGTTATATGCAGAAGGAGCCGCCTGGGTTGTCTTCTCTCTACAAAAATTCAGTTCAAAAAGTTGCACCAATTAAATTGATCTAATCTACATCAAACCAATCATGCAATGGTAGAAATGCATGTGCTTATATATACACAGCAAAAAATTACTTACCGTTTTGAGTATATACAAAACTATAGGTCTCCATGGGTACAGACTACAAACAAACCCTGTGTAGTCAGATGCTGAAGTCACGTTAGGATACATTCAGATGAACAAGGTGCAAAATGGCTCTATTTACGGATCCATCTAAACCGTCAAAAAATAGGACATGACTTATGGGGTGATCCATGAAAACGGGCCCCTTGAGTGCAACTTGGCCATGAAAAATAAACGTTTTTTACGGCCATTTTGCACCTGGGTCGTTTGAATGTAGCCTTAGACATGTTTGTCTGTAAGTGTATGGAGGGATCTGTGAAAATGGACAAAAATAGGACATGACCTATATTTTGTCATTGAATTTAATGCTGCCATGTGACGTCCTTTAAAAAAAAAAAAAAAAAAAAAAGGACATTAATCACTGTCGTGTGAATGTAGCTTTAGTTTCTTAGGCTATAGTCTCATGACCATGTATGTTTCTTAGCCAGGAAAAACAGATCCATCGGACTGTTTTTAAAGGCTGTTTTGCATCTCTTTTACGCCCTTTCCGAGTCTGTCTGTTTTTGGTAGCCGAGTGTCATCCATTTTGCATTTTTATTCAACAGACCTTAAAAATTTCTCAGTAAAAAGCAATGTAAATTCTTACAGGACTCTTAGGAGAGACAATGAGAGTCCTGAAAATCCCACCCACATATACAGTAGTATACCCACATTCAGCCTTTTGAGTACACACACTTACTGTATACAGTGAAAGCTGTCAATGGTGTGTGGGTGGGGTCATAAGGACTTTTGTTGTCTCTCCTAGGAGTCCTACCAGGATTTACTCTACTTTTAACCCAGAAATTTTACTCTATCCATACTAAAGTCATATACCATATTTCTATGTAAAATCCCTTCCAAATTGTACAGTGCTTGGACCCCAATAATGCGGTGAGCAACTGTCTCCCAATAAAGTTAGAGGAACACATAATGTACAGTTTATCCTCAAACCTTTCAAAGGTGGCCAATCCCTTTTTCTTAAAAGGATCCTTCAAAGATAATGTTACTATGGAGAGTGATCAGCTGTGATCTGCAGAGAAATCTGACAGCAAGTGTCCAGTGCCCCTACAGCACCACAGCAGGAGACGTGAGGTATTACATGGTGTACATTGAAATCAATGGGCAGTTTGTGTAGTGTTTGGTCCTCCAAATTGGTCCAGATGGTCTTTGTTACTGATCTCAGTTCTGGTTAATAGATGAGGGTCTTGAATGGGTGACCTCCCTCCATTATCAGAGTTGGCTCTATGAGGGTTTTGGAAAATGGGTTACCTAAACCAGGCAACCCCTTTAATTATATTATATATTATAGCTCTGACAGAAAGATCCTCCAGTGATAAGATATTACAGAATGTCTTGAAGCTGGGATCTGTAAGGCCTCACGCAATGAAAAAAGGCCGTCGCACGACCATTTTCAGGACCATGAAAAGCGGTCAGATTGTCTGGAAATGGGTGAAAAATTTGTGACACACGGATGGAAAACGACCGTCAAAAATGGATCGTTTCATCTGTTTTTTATTTATGTGTGCATGTAACCTAAAGGAAACCAACAGGAAGTTTATAGTTCCCTGCAGCTCCTCCACAGGTGAAGTGAAGCATTACATGGTGTCCACTAAATTGTGAGCTGTCCACACCCCTTGATCTGACCCTCACAACCATTGAAAAACACTACACTCGCCCACACCCCAGGCTGAAATGGCTGATAACAGGGAATAATAGATGAAATAATTGACTTGTCTTGGGAGCACAGCACATGTACAGCAGATTGACTTGATTTGACTAGGGTTGATGTCCCTTTAAGCGCCGTCTGGTTCTTATGCGGTGTACGACAGACGGCTTCAGTAGTAAATTGGTTAATGGAGTACCCTATTACAAGAAAAGTTACAGGAATAATGCAGCTTCAGGGGACAGTGAAACAGGGCCCCGGGGAGGCACTTTACCTCCGCTGATTAGTTTTCGGCAAACTGTTTTGAAAGGCACTGGAGATGTGATACAATTAGCCGCGGCTCCTCTGGGAAGAGCCTTGTTCACAAACATACCGGCTTCTCACACAAGAAGCTTTGATGTCCCACTGAGCGTTTGTCACTTAGGAGTCACATTTCCAAAACGGCGAGCCAACAGCGCACTTAGAGACAAGGGATGGGGGAGAGATGTGACTGTCGTTTTTGGAGGGAGGAGATGGGTTGGGATATCGATGGCGTATTGATGGTTTCATCATAAATTATTAGTAGGGTAATGGGCACAGGCTGCGCGTTGTGGACATCACATATCTCCGGGACTGGAGCTTAAAAAATATCGCTAGTCAATAGTTTCTGGTTACTAACATGGTAGATGAGGTTGGATGAAGACGCAGATCCATCAAGTCCAACCTATAACCCTACAGTGTTGAACATCCCAGGAGGCTGATGCCAATTGCCCCGTGTCAGGGGGAAACTACCACCACTAGAGTCAGCCATTGTAGCACCTACACAGCATACTTACCAACTCTCCTGGGATATTTGGGAGACTCACAGAGATTGCCCTGAATCCCAGATGAGCAGATAAATCTCCCGGATGGCCAATATCCCAAGTAATATACATAACATACCGTATAGTCATCACTTCTTGCTCCTGCAGTCCTCCTACACTGAGATCTGCATTTACTTAGGGGTCTGTATTTTGTTGTCTGATCTTTGGTCTATTACTTTGGGGGTCTGGCCTGGGGTATGGGTGTTAACTTAGGTGTCTGGGGACTGTTTTTATGGAGTCTGTTGGTGTGTAGTTATTCTGAGGCCTGTATTAGGGGTCTGATATAGGGGTTGTATCACTTTAGAGGGTCTGTCCTGGGGTCTGTATACACCTATGAGGTCAGGCCTGGGGTCTGTATATTCGGAGAACTGCATTGGTTTAAGGAGGCTGATTTGGGTTCTCTATTTTAGGGATTGTATTAGTGTATTAGTGTATAACATAAGAGGCTCTAGTTTGGGGTTTGTATATGGTTATGGAGTCTGGTATGGGGTCTGTATGTATTCAGATAATTGTATATGTTTAGGGGAACTGGTCTGGGGTCTATATTTCATCTGGAACCGTCCTGTATTAGGAGTCTGATATGGGAATCCTTGGCAATATTTGGTTGGTGATGTCCAGTAGAATGGCACGTGTGGCCATGTCACTTCTGGGGCTTAAAGTGCCCAAGTCACATATAAAGTGCCTGCTGTTCCAGGAGTCTGGGGGGGGGGGGTTACTCTTTTTTTCTGGAGCCCGTTGAAGCTTCCAGGAGAGTTGGGAAGTATAAAAATGGGGTCTGTATAGCTTTAGGGGTCCTAGTTTGGTTATGGGGTATATATTTTGAGGTTGGGGGGGAGGTCTGAGACCTGTATTAATGTAGTATTTAGTAATTTAGATTACTTGTAGTCTGAGGTCTGGAGTAGTTTAGGGAGGTGTTCTTGGGTTTATATATATATTTTGGGGTTCTGATTTGGGGTCTGGTTGGGTATGGCACTATTTAGCAATGCAGTAGGTCGTGCATTTGTCCTATATAAGTGGACATGACATAAGAGTGTCAGGTACGACTACAGGCTGCTTCCCAGCTTTTCTGCTCACCATGAATGGTAGAAACCTCTGGACTGTTTTGGAGTCAGAAATGTAATTTCATGTTCCTGGGTCCCAGTGGAAAATTATTAATAGGGCCCCCACCATTGGGTCCCCTAAAGCACCAGGTGTGTGGTATGACCGCTACCTCTGCACCCCTACAGATACTTCTCTGCACGGAATATCTCTCCCTAATAATACATACTTCTCTGCGAGTCTTTGTGATCCAGTATAATTGCATACCCATACCATCCTTTTGAGTGTCATCCCCTATGGGAGCTATAATGGCAGCCATATTGGTTTAAACATAGATTTTGAATAATAAGAAAGAGCAGAATTCTTGACAATTTGATATCTGGGGATTTTTTTTTTATTATTTACAGGGACATGCTCTTTAATTGGTTATTTATATCAGATTTGTTGGTCCCTAATGACCCCCCATGTATTACGTCCCCCCATTTAGCTCCCCGGCCCCCTCCCACCTCCCTTGTTACTGGCACCATTCAATCAGATCCTGCTGAGCTGACGAGTGAAGGGACAGGAGGTGGCGGGGGAGTCTGGGCTCTCAGGCCAGGAAGTGTGACTGATTCTGATCAAACAGCATGTGTATGGAGCCTATACACAAGGCCGCAGGGTGACAGATTCTCTCACCACCTCCCTTTGAAGTCCTACACTTTGGGGTCCCAACTTAACCCTAAATGCCCTTCACAGACACCACACTTTGACTGGGACTTGACTGGTGTCTGCAGGAGCAATGAGCGGTGGAATGACAACATGCAAACTGCGGGTTATATTGCATGGGATGCAGATCCTAAACTCAATGCACAATATAGGAAACTATGGTGGGAGGGAGTCTCATCTAATACTGTATGATCCCTAAAATATAGTAATATGATTGAGCTACAGCAATGTACAATTATGCAAATGCTATTTTATTTGGTACTGTATGGCAGTATTATTTGGGCATTGTATCACATTGTGACGGGCAACATTATAATTTAGGAACTATATGGCAGTAATATTTGTGGACTGTATTGCTCTATTATTTGGGCAATGTATTTTTATGCACAGTATGGCACTTTTATTTCAGTATTGGCAATATTACAAGAGCACTGTATAGCACTAATATTTTGAGACTATATGGCGGTATTATTTGTGCATTGTATGACTTTTTATGCACAATGTGGCCCTGTTATTTGGGTATTTGCACTATTACATGAGTACTGTGTAGCACTATAATTTGAGAACTCTATAGCAGTATTATTTGAGCATTGTATGACTTTGTTATTTGGATGATGCATTTTTCTGCAAGCATGGCACTTTGAGTATTGAAAATATTATGTGAGCACTGTATAGTACTATAATTTGGGAACTATATGACAGTATATTTGTGCACTGTATGACTTTGTTATAAGTATTTTTATGCACAGTATGGCACTGGTAATATTACGTGAGTACTGAATAGAACTATAATTTAGGAAGTGTATGGCGGTATTATTTGGGGACTGTATGACATTTTAACTTGGGCATGGTATGGTACTTTTATTTGGCTATTAACTTTGTATACTAGTATAATTTTGGAACTACATGGCAGTATTATTTGTGTATTGTATGACAGTTGTTTAGGAATGTGTTTTTTTGCACAGTATGGCACTTTTATTTGGCTATTAGCATTGTATACTAGTATAATTTTGGAACTACATGGCAGTATTATTTGTGTATTGTATGACAGTTGTTTAGGAATGTGTTTGTTTGCACAGTATAGCACTTTTATTTGGCTATTAGCATTGTATACTAGTATAATTTGGGAACTACATGGCAGTATTATTTGTGTATTGTATGACAGTTGTTTAGGAATGTGTTTTTTTGCACAGTATGGCACTTTTATTTGAATATTGCCAATATTACATGAGCACTGTATACTGCCATTATTTGGGAAATATATTGCAGAATTTTTTTGGACATTTTTATTAGGGGATGGTATACCACTGTCATTTGTGGAAAGGCACCGTGATCTGAGAACTGCATAGCCCTATTACATGGGCACTGTATGGTGATACTATTTATGTGCACATTGACAAAGTAACCTGTGGCAATAATCTAGGCTCCTCTTTCTTTCAGGATATGATCTTGGAAAGTTTGCTGAATATTTTCTGAACTTTTCCTATGTCACATCTAGGACCAGGTTACAAGGTGATATTACTTGCCTATAACTCATATTCGGGATCTACTGATGTGCCAGCGTCTATAGGCTTGGCTGATGTTTGGCCAGGAAAGGGGTATTTTAGTAGGGTACAAAGTGCCATGTGGGGGACATTGTGCAATTTTGTATAAATTAATCTGACTAAGCACGGGCATACAGATATAGCGTATCTACCTAATCTATCCCACCAGATGAGAAGCGCTGGCTCACCCTGACCATAGGCAACGCTGTGGAGAGTGGGGACCAATAGTCATCTCAATGGGCATTACATTGGGTTGGAAAAATTGGGTCACTTTATCCATTTGTAGTCAGCAAAGAAGATGCAGATCCTACTACTGAAGATGGACATGTCAATTGATATTATATTGTACAATTACATTTATACTTGATATATCTATTTCTGGTAATTTTGTCTAAAAGTAGCCAAACTCGCCAATTTCTGCTGAATGGCCAACCATTTAATGCGTATTAGCTCCTGTTCACTTGGCAGATGGGGAATAAAGGAATCTTGAATCTCAAGGAAGGTAAATTGTTGCCAAAGGTGCCTGCCAATCGTTTGCTCCTACCTGCCTATTGTGTACACATGCACACTCAGCCAAGCCAAGTATGCATATTGTCTGGGTTTGGGGGCTTGAGAGAAATATCTATTCATGGGACAGCTATTGAAGGTGTTCTGGTCTATGTACAGCAAGTCCCAAGGTTCAATGAGACCATCCCCATAGGATCCTTTGGTTATCTAAATTCAGTTCACTAGAGCTGTGGAAGGTCCAGACGCTAAAATGCTGGCACCCATTATAACTTTATGCCTGGTAACACATTTACCACTGGCAGTCAGACGTGTATGAATATTTATGGTTTATATTGACACCTAAAGACATTTTTTTTTACCAAAAGTACATTCCTATGGCGATCCATTAGTTGCTGTCTAAGGCCTTACTGTGTCTGACTACAAACTTATCACTCGTAGTCAGACTTGTAAAAATATTCCTAAAATTATTATATTGATATCTGAAGAGAAATCCTTTTTGCTACCTTATACTTTACTAAAACCACATAAGGGTTCCTATAGGGATACAGTTGCCATCCAAGGCCTTACAGTGACCGATTACAAACTTACCACTCGTAGTCAGACATGTATGAATATTCCTAAAATTATTATATTGATAGCTGAAGACAAATCCATTTTTCTACCTTATATTTTACTAAAACCACATACGAGATCCAATTGCAACCTAAGTATTGGTCAATCCACAAAACTAAGCGTAAACTTCATGGCACAGAGATACTCTACCGTGAGTGCCATGTATGTAGTTGTCCTCTTCGTGTTATCTTTACACCTAGTGTCATGACAGGTCAATGGTGAATCCAGAAAGGGGTTAAACAGATAGTGAGCAGGAGGTTAGAATCTATCGATCTGCGCTCTGGCTGAGGTTCAGCTTATTGCATTGGTGCCTAGCCGCAGATCCTTCATTCTGTGTTCGTCTCCAAGGAGAGCTCTCTGCTTATTGTGCTTCCCACACAGCGGCCGGAGGATCCTCCAGTGCACAGGCCTAATTATCCGAGCAGTGTGTGTGTAATTACACGGCCGCTCGCCGGGCCCCCGGGCTACAACGCTTTAAATGATACAATAATGTGAAAGGGTCTTGTTATTGCCCCCCTACACCTTGGCACACACCGAACGCTGTGCGGGGGGCACTGTCTCTCTTGTAGTGCTACTCTGTCTGAACAATGCACATATTTTACTTGCCACCAAGGAACGGGCTGACACGAAGACCAACCTGCCAAGGAGCTAACAAGAACACAGCGTCTCCTCGTAGTATCTGTCTCATAAACCACTGCAAGTTTGGTATTTGCGGCAGAATTTTTTGTGGTCTTCTGTCTCTAAAACTCAACATATATTGTATTTTCCAGGTGTCCTAATTCCATAGATACTATAGGGCGAATTTATTAAGACTGGAGTATCCTAAAAGTCCCTAACTGACCCAAGACTGAATGAATGAAAATCTATGCTGGTGAAGAACTAGCGCAAATTTCCTTTATAACTCACGCCAGTTTTCCGGTGAGAGCAGGGCCCAAGCTACAGCGAGTGCAGAGGTAGCATTCCTGGCATCGACCCTGATGGGGGCCCCAAAAATCCCTCTACCATGTAAAATATAGCACTATTCTAAATAGCACAGGAACCCCATTATAGATTTTGCATTGGGGCATTATATATATGTCGGGCCAAGGCATCCCAGTCCACTCGCAAGTTCACAAGAAGTGGTGAGCGAGGAGCAGAATGAGGTGTGTGCCAAATTTTTGGCACAGAAAGGGGCCATGCACCAAAGATGCACCTCAATTTCCCTGAATGTCTTTACCCTCTTTGTACTCTTGTAAGCGAAAAAGACAAAAGGACTATTGTCAGTGTAGTACATAGAATAGAAAGAGTAAAATAAGCCCCCCTTATGGTGCCTAAGATCTATCACACACGGCAGAAGGCCCTTGCATTTGTTTCCCCATCCATGTCCCTTAGGAAGGCTCCCAAAACCAACAATCTCATTCCTCTGAAAAGGGGAAAATTTGATCTGGCAGCTCAGTACAAAAGGATTGGGCTAGTCTACCTTCTCCAAGCATGTTCCTCCACACTTTTCTGATTAGTGGGGTCGGTGGAGACTGGAAACCCTTTTGTGGTCCACACTACCCATAATGGAGAAGGCTGACCTAAGATGAAGCCTTCTAAAAGTACAAATCCCATTTTTATCCCTCCTGCATCTAAATACAGTATATGGATTCACTGTAGGGTAAGGATCTCTTGGGAAAGGGGTTTGAAAGCTAAAACTATGTGAGGACCCCTGGCAGGGGCGCTATTTGTGCACTACAAGTGATTTAGTATTGAGGTTTGGTTAAGCAAGCTTAAATACTTTCCTGCCCACCAGTCACGGTAAAGTTGTACCCAACTGGAATCAGGTAAAGATCCTATTATACATTTGCCAACCTTTTCTAAGGGCACACATTACAAAAAAATCCTTCTCTAGTTTGGGTACCAACCGAATCTAAATAATCCGTTACAAGATGGTGGGAAGGAGTCCAAGAAGTCCCAATATACCCAACTGCAACCCTGACCATTGGTACAGAAAAGGAGTTCATACTCCCCATGGTGCCCCCATGGAAACAAAATATCAGGCACGCCCGATTCCTCTTTGTCCTG
The DNA here is from genome assembly GCA_947044405.1 of Leptodactylus fallax. Classification (NCBI taxonomy): domain Eukaryota; kingdom Metazoa; phylum Chordata; class Amphibia; order Anura; family Leptodactylidae; genus Leptodactylus; species Leptodactylus fallax. Next base: position 836,501 of record CAMRHE010000484.1, read on the forward strand.
GCATCTGCTATCAGGAACGAGTTGAGAGTCTCCCACTAAATAGTTGGCCGATTCTACTGAAAATGTCAGGTGTGTATGACTTTATCTAAGGTATACACCCAGTTGCGTTGTCACCTTGCCTTGCCAGGTCTATGCGCCAATCCTTGACCACTTTACAGTCATCTCACACGTATCACCACTACTCATTACGCCGTCTCCATTGACACATTTTCCTATCAGATATAATATTGTAGTAATTCGTCTTATTGCATACGCTCGGTGCCTGGGAATTATAATTGACTCCTATTACTCATTTTCACAGCCCATCCACAAAACAGCTACACCCTGCCATAATGTGCTGGAGCTCACACACAATCTGTTCTGTGCGGACTGGCTGCCAAGGATCTCATTCCTAAGCTCTTACCTTAAACATTTCCGGCCTTTTGGATATGCCAACTCGCATTTTGCATCTTCATTGGATGGAAAATTTATCGGACCCGCTTACGGATAATTCTAGATGATGGTTGTTATGTCATAGTCACTGAATTTAGCAATTGCTGTGAATTCATGGAGAGGCTATCGGTCTACTGAATACTATATGCAAGTATGATGTCATGAACTCGTTGTATTACGGCTCTGTACAGTCTTTATGTTGAACAGATCCATAATATAACTACAATACATTACTAATGGATCTGGATATGTTGGAGTCTTAGGCAAAATGAGGTATCAGGTCATGCACATTGGAAGGGGAACTACATGCCAGGATTACTTACTACTAGAGATGGGCGAATCTCCCAAAATTAGTTTTGCGTCCTAGCTGATTTGTTTTGGGTTGAACAAGTTCAGATAGAACTGGAAGTGCAATTATTATACTCTGGTGTTTTTTTCAGACCCCATAGTATAATAGGTAAAGGCCCAGGGGAGGTGTAGAAGAAAAAAAAAAAACATTTATACTCACCTTCTCTCTACTCTTACCTCTCGTGGCGTCTGGCTCTCTGACTCAGTCATGACATCATGCACCCCGGGTCACCTCTGAGGTCTATAATTGGACCTCAGGAGTCACATGGGCATGGCAAGTGTCATGACGTCATGATGTTCGATGTGCCCAATATGTCCACTGTGGCCCAATCACAGATGTCACTTGAAGCATGCCCCCAATCCATACTTGTTATTGTTAACACTTCCAATTTTGCAAGGACAATCCTTCAAACTGGATTTTAAAGAGCCTGTTTTGGGGACATACCTGGGACCAAGGCTTAAGTCAGGGGCGTAACTACCGGGGTAGCAGTGGTAGCGACTGCCACAGGGCCTGGAACATTATGGGGCCCGGAGCCCTGTGGCAGTTGCTACCGCGAACCCCACAAACACTGCTATCGTTATACTCCGGGGTCTTTTGAGACCCCGGAGTATAACGATCGGGGGCCCAGGGGAGGTGAGCGAACATAAAAACACTGTAACTCACCGCTACGCAGGCTTCGGGCCTGTTTGGTGATGTCCCAGACGTCAGCCGACGTCTTTATGCGTCGCGACGCCGGCCTGGATCGCGCGAGATCCGGTCCGACATTGAAGATGGCCGAAGTAGCGCACGGGAGTGCACCGGAGCGAGGAAGAGGTAAGTTGCAGTGTTTTCTATGTTTCTATTCTCCCCTGGGTCTCTGATCATTATACTCTGGGGTCTGAAAAGACCCCAGAGTATAATAATCGTTCATGGGTGGTCCACTATGGGGCATAATACTATGTGCAGGGGCCACTATGGGGCAAACTACTGTGTGCAGGGGCCACTATGGGGCAAACTACTGTGTGCAGGGGCTACTATGGGGCAAACTACTGTGTGCAGGGGCTACTATGGGGCAAACTACTGTGTGCAGGGGCCACTATGGGGCAAACTACTGTGTGCAGGGGCTACTATGGGGCAAACTACTGTGTGCAGGGGCCACTATGGGGCAAACTACTGTGTGCTGGGGCCACTATGGGGCAAACTACTGTGTGCAGGGGCCACTATGCTGCATAATACCGTGTCCAGGGGCCACTATGGGGCATAATACCGTGTCCAGGGGCCACTATGGGGCATAATACCGTGTCCAGGGGCCACTATGGGGCATAATTCCATGTGCAGGGGCCACTATGGGACATAATACCGTGTGCAGGGGCCACTATGGGACATAATACCGTGTGCAGGGGCCACTATGGGGCATAATAGTGTGCGCAGGAATGCGGTTTGTGTGTGTGTGTGTGTGGGGGGTTGGGGGGCGGAGGTTTGGGGGGGGTTGGGGGCGGCGGCTTGGGGGGGTTGGGGGAGGTGGCTTGGGGGGGCCCCATGTCAAATGTTTGCCTTGGGGCCCAGCCATTCCTAGTTACGCCACTGGCTTAAGTGTCCCAATGTTGGTTATATAAAGGTTGGTAAGTACGTCAATCCTGCGCTTGGTGATGGAACCAATGGAATGGTAGCCGGATAGGACGAAGCTATTCTATATTTGCTTGCCTATGGATTGGGCAAGACTATTTAGGGAGCAGTTTGGCAGCACTAGGTGGGCATTGTATGGTACACCATAAAGTGGTGGGGGGTCAATAGACGGTACTGGTACAAGGCATCGATCAACCTAAAGTTGGCCCTGGGTAGCAGCACATATTGGAGTATAGTAAAGTTGTTGGCTGGCTGATGGATGATAGTGCCCTACTTTAGTAGAGTATTGATGAAGTATTGATGAGAACATGATGTCTACAGGGAATACATCAATTCACGCTCATAAAATCCCATCTCTCCAGTGATTTCATACATTAAACATTCTCTACCCCTTTTGTTTTATCCTTTTCCTCCATCATTTCCGCACCATGCTCTCCACCTCTGCCATCTCTTAACCTGTTCTCTCTCCCCAGTGCTCTTGGCTTGCTTATAATTAGCTGAGAGTGCTGAACCCGTGGAGGTGGCGCGAGGTGCAGGAGATGCAATGTGAGCTTGGTCCGGCCATAAATCATGCCGAGGGGTGACAGTGTGTGCTAAAATATTGTGTTCAATAAAGAGATGAGCCTAACCCTCTGATGCCACCTGACCCTCACTAATTGACCTCGGCCTGAGACTGCGATTAATCATTGTGACACCAGAGGTGGGAGAGGGGCAGCGGGAATCTTACTAAAAATATCAAAGTAGAAGCTTATAAAAGATGCAATAATGTGGCACGTGAGTAACAATGGTGGCCAGGGGGACAGCAGTGATATACCTAGAGCTAGAAGTACCATAACTATAATATATAGGACCTATCGTATAAGACGTCCATTAGGACATGGCAGGTGCAAAAGTATTCGGATGCATTGGAGCGTTGAGGGTTGAATGAAAAATTTTGAGACAATAGGACAAAAATTGTAGATATTTCCTAAATTGGCAACTTCTAGAACCTGCAATGAACTATCTATTAGGATAAGGACAAACATTTCGGTTTTTGATGCAGTTTTTGAAGTCAAAACCAGTTTTTTTGTAGATCCTAAACCGAGATAACCCATATAATAACTGATGAGATTCTCCTCTTTTTTTTTCTAGTCCACTCTTGGTTTTAGCTTTAACCCATTCCCACCGCAGGCATTTTCCGATTTTTGTTTTTGTCTCCCCGCCTTCCAAAGGCCATAACTTTTTTATTTTTCTGTTCTCAGAGACATATGATGCCTTACTGTTTTTGGGACAAATTGTTCTTCATAATGGTACCATTTAATATTCCATATGATGTACTGGGAAGCTAGAAAAAATTCAGAATGGGGTGGAATTGACGAAAAACTGCGTTTTTGCGACTTTCTTATGGACTTTGTTTTTACGTTGTTCACTGTGTAGCCAAAATATTATACCAGCTGTATTCTATGAAATCCAGGGATACCTAACTCATATATTTATTTTTTTTTTAGTTATAGTTTTTTTTGTAGTTTTTTTTTTACATTATAACCCCTTAAAAAAAATCCAAAGTTTCTTGGAGTCGATACAGTCATATGTGAAAAGTTTGGGCACCCCTATTAATCTTAATCATTTTTAGTTCTAAATATTTGGGTGTTTGCAACAGCCATTTCAATTTGATATATCTAATAACTGATGGACACAGTAATATTTCAGGATTGAAATGAGGTTTATTGTACTAACAGAAAATGTGCAATATGCATTAAACCAAAATTTGACCGCTGCAAAAATTTGGGTACCCTTATCATTTTATTGATTTGAATACTCCTAACTACTTTTTACTGACTTACTGAAGCACAAAATTGGTTTTGTAACCTCACTGAGCTTTGAACTTCATAGCCAGGTGCATCCAATCATGAGAAAAGGTATTTAAGGTGGCCAATTGCAAGTTGTTCTCCTATTTGAATCTCCTCTGAAGAGTGGCATCATGGGCTCCTCAAAACAACTCTCAAATGATCTGAAAACAAAGATTGTTCAACATAGTTGTTCAGGGGAAGGATACAAAAAGTTGTCTCAGAGATTTAACCTGTCAGTTTCCACTGTGAGGAACATAGTAAGGAAATGGAAGACCACAGGGACAGTTCTTGTTAAGCCCAGAAGTGGCAGGCCAAGAAAAATATCAGAAAGGCAGAGAAGAAGAATGGTGAGAACAGTCAAGGACAATCCACAGACCACCTCCAAAGAGCTGCAGCATCATCTTGCTGCAGATGGTGTCACTGTGCATCGGTCAACAATACAGCACACTTTGCACAAGGAGAAGCTGTATGGGAGAGTGATGCGAAAGAAGCCGTTTCTGAAAGCACGCCACAAACAGAGTCGCCTGAGGTATGCAAAAGCACATTTGGACAAGCCAGCTTCATTTTGGAAGAAGGTCCTGTGGACTGATGAAACAAAGATTGAGTTGTTTGGTCATACAAAAAGGCGTTATGCATGGCGTCAAAAAAACACAGCATTCCAATAAAAACACTTGCTACCCACTGTAAAATTTGGTGGAGGTTCCATCATGCTTTGGGGCTGTGTGGCCAATGCCGGCACCGGGAATCTTGTTAAAGTTGAGGGTCGCATGGATTCAACTCAGTATCAGCAGATTCTTGAGAATAATGTACAAGAATCAGTGACGAATTTGAAGTTACGCCGGGGATGGATATTTCAGCAAGACAATGATCCAAAACACAGCTCCAAATCTACTCAGGCATTCATGCAGAGGAACAATTAACAATGTTCTGGAATGGCCATCCCAGTCCCCAGACCTGAATATCATTGAACATCTGTGGGATAATTTGAAGCGGGCTGTCCATGCTCGGCGACCATCAAACTTAACTGAACTGGAATTATTTTGTAAAGAGGAATGGTCAAAAATACCTTCATCCAGGATCCAGGAACTGATTAAAAGCTACAGGAAGCGACTAGAGGCTGTTATTTTTGCAAAAGCAGGATCTACTAAATATTAATGTCACTTTTCTGTTGAGGTGCCCATACTTTTGCACCGGTCAAATTTTGGTTTAATGCATATTGCACATTTTCTGTTAGTACAATAAACCTCATTTCAATCCTGAAATATTACTGTGTCCATCAGTTATTAGATATATCAAATTGAAATGGCTGTTGCAAACACCCAAATATTTAGAACTAAAAATGATTAAGATTAATAGGGGTGCCCAAACTTTTTCATATGACTGTATATTCGGACACTTACAACTTTTTTATATTTCCATGTATGGGGATGCAAAAGGCGTCCTTTTTTGTGGGGCCAGATGTACTTTTTAGTTATACCATTTTGGGGAATGTCTATTGCTTTGATGACTTTTTATCCAAATTTTTATGGGAAGCTAAACAGTGAAAAAACGGCAATTCAGCTCTTTTTTCCCACTACAGTGTTCAAGTTTGCAGACTGGGCATTTTGGAACACAAGGAATCCTAATATGTATGTTTCACTTTATTTTTTCCCTTTTATATGTGTTCTAGGGAAAGGGGGGTGATTTGAATTTTTAATTCTTTTTATTTCTTTTTTTTTTTTTTTTTTTTTTTTTACTTTGCATAACTTCTATCACAGACTGCCTAGAGCCCGACTGTCATGGCAATGGATCGCCTACCATAGATCTCATTCTGGGGGCCGGCGATCTTTCCCAAAATGACGCCTCAATCAACTGTGACTGAGGCACCTGGTGGATAATGCCTGCGATCAGTGAGGTCACTGATTACGGGCATTGACGCCGTACAATTACAGTGGATGTTGGGAAAGGGTTAAAGGGAGTCTGTCACCATAACCCTGTATATCAACCCAGTCCCGCAGATAGATAGGTTAGGGTCGCCTGAATCAAACCCAGGAGCCTAAAATGACACCTCTGTTCATGGCCTGCCATGAGCCCATACTATACTGTACTTCATATAACATCAGAGGCATATAGAGGGTCCATTGTGTGCCAAATATAGAGATATTCTCACTTAAAATTAGTTATTTCTAGGCAAAATTGCAGCAGTTCACAGAGGTAACACACAGCGGACCATAGGGACTCCATATGGGAGATCACCATTGTAGGCGCATGTAAGTAATCGCTGACATACAAGTACCTGCAGATTCCTATGACAGTAGGAAAACATTCTGTTTAAAGATTCATATACATACCCGCACGGTAGACAACCACGATAGCACCTCCGAATCTCCAGAGAGGCAGGAATATCAGGTGGTGTCCATCACAGGGCTTCTTGCTAGGCAACCAAAATATCTCAGATGCAACCAGGAAAGTGCAATTCTAGCAAGAATCATCAGAGAGATTGAGGGACTTATTAATAAGTTATTACTATTACAATGGGAACCTGTAAGAGGTCCAAATAAGGGTTATTTTTTACGTTTTTTTGTTTTTTTTTTAATTTTGTTGAAATCGCAGAAACATTTAGTGTATGTTCCTTTATGGTGGCCACATGTGTCCAAAACCATGGCAGTATGTAGCCGCCGAAGTACCAAATAACTTGTTAACTGGTCACAAAGTCAGGAGATCACTGGATATTAGATATCACCAGCTCTGTGTGATCCAGTCCTGATCCTCTACAGTCAGGAGATCACTGGATATTAGATATAACCAGCTCTGTGTGATCCAGGCCTGATCCTCTACAGTCAGGAGATCACCGGATATTAGATATAACCAGCACTGTGTGATCCAGGCCTGATCCTCTACAGTCAGGAGATCACTGGATATTAGATATAACCAGCTCTGTGTGATCCTGTCCTGATCATGTACAGTCAGGAGATCACTGGATATTAGATATAACCAGCTCTGTGTGATCCAGTCCTGATCATGTACAGTCAGGAGATCACTGGATATTAGATATAACCAGCTCTGTGTGATCCAGGCCTGATCCTCTACAGTCAGGAGATCACTGGATATTAGATATAACCAGTGCTGTGTGATCCTGTCCTGATCCTCTACAGTCAGGAGATCACTGGATATTAGATATAACCAGCGCTGTGTGATCCAGTCCTGATCCTCTACAGTCAGGAGATCACTGGATATTAGATATAACCAGCTCTGTGTGATCCAGGCCTGATCCTCTACAGTCAGGAGATCACCGGATATTAGATATAACCAGCACTGTGTGATCCAGGCCTGATCCTCTAAGTCAGGAGATCACTGGATATTAGATATAACCAGCTCTGTGTGATCCTGTCCTGATCATGTACAGTCAGGAGATCACTGGATATTAGATATAACCAGCTCTGTGTGATCCAGTCCTGATCATGTACAGTCAGGAGATCACTGGATATTAGATATAACCAGCTCTGTGTGATCCAGTCCTGATCCTCTACAGTCAGATCACCATATATTAGATATAACCAGCTCTGTGATCCAGTCCTGATCCTCTACAGTCAGATCACCATATATTAGATATAACCAGCGCTGTGTGATCCAGTCCTGATCCTCTACAGTCAGGAGATCACTGGATATTAGATATAACCAGCTCTGTGTGATCCAGTCCTGATCCTCTACAGTCAGGAGATCACTGGATATTAGATATAACCAGCGCTGTGTGATCCAGTCCTGATCCTCTACAGTCAGGAGATCACTGGATATTAGATATAACCAGTGCTGTGTGATCCAGTCCTGATCCTCTACAGTCAGGAGATCACTGGATATTAGATATAACCAGCTCTGTGTGATCCAGTCCTGATCATGTACAGTCAGGAGATCACTGGATATTAGATATAACCAGCTCTGTGTGATCCAGTCCTGATCCTCTACAGTCAGGAGATCACTGGATATTAGATATAACCAGCTCTGTGTGATCCAGGCCTGATCCTCTACAGTCAGGAGATCACTGGATATTAGATATAACCAGCTCTGTGTGATCCAGTCCTGATCCTCTACAGTCAGGAGATCACTGGATATTAGATATAACCAGCGCTGTGTGATCCAGTCCTGATCATGTACAGTCAGGAGATCACTGGATATTAGATATAACCAGCTCTGTGTGATCCAGTCCTGATCATGTACAGTCAGGAGATCACTGGATATTAGATATAACCAGCGCTGTGTGATCCAGTCCTGATCCTCTACAGTCAGGAGATCACTGGATATTAGATATAACCAGTGCTGTGTGATCCAGTCATGATCCTCTACAGCAGGAGATCACTGGATATTAGATATAACCAGCCGGACAGTCAGGAGATCACTGGATATTAGATATAACCAGCTCTGTGTGATCCAGTCCTGATCATGTACAGTCAGGAGATCACTGGATATTAGATATAACCAGCTCTGTGTGATCCAGTCCTGATCCTCTACAGTCAGGAGATCACTGGATATTAGATATAACCAGCTCTGTGTGATCCAGTCGTGATCCTCTACAGTCAGGAGATCACTGGATATTAGATATAACCAGCTCTGTGTGATCCAGTCCTGATGCTCTACAGTCAGGAGATCACTGGATATTAGATATAACCATCTCTGTGTGATCCAGTCCTGATCATGTACAGTCAGGAGATCACTGGATATTAGATATAACCAGCTCTGTGTGATCCAGTCCTGATCCTCTACAGTCAGGAGATCACTGGATATTAGATATAACCAGTGCTGTGTGATCCAGTCATGATCCTCTACAGTCAGGAGATCACTGGATATTAGATATAACCAGCGCTGTGTGATCCAGTCCTGATCATCTACAGTCAGGAGATCACTGGATATTAGATATAACCAGCAGCCTGTGTGATCCAGTCCTGATCATCTACAGTCAGGAGATCACTGGATATTAGCAATATAACCAGCTCTGTGTGATCCAGGCCTGATGCTCTACAGTCAGGAGATCACTGGATATTAGATATAACCAGCTCTGTGTGATCCAGTCCTGATCCTCTACAATCAGGAGATCACTGGATATTAGATATAACCAGCTCTGTGTGATCCAGTCCTGATCCTCTACAGTCAGGAGATCACTGGATATTAGATATAACCAGCTCTCTGTGATCCAGTCCTGATCATGTACAGTCAGGAGATCACTGGATATTAGATATAACCAGCTCTGTGTGATCCAGTCCTGATCCTCTACAGTCAGGAGATCACTGGATATTAGATATAACCAGCGCTGTGTGATCCAGTCATGATCCTCTACAGTCAGGAGATCACTGGATATTAGATATAACCAGCTCTGTGTGATCCAGTCCTGATCATGTACAGTCAGGAGATCACTGGATATTAGATATAACCAGCTCTGTGTGATCCAGTCCTGATCCTCTACAGTCAGGAGATCACTGGATATTAGATATAACCAGCTCTGTGTGATCCAGTCCGTGATCCTCTACAGTCAGGAGATCACTGGATATTAGATATAACCAGCTCTGTGTGATCCAGTCCTGATCCTCTACAGTCAGGAGATCACTGGATATTAGATATAACCAGCTCTGTGTGATCCAGTTCGTGATCCTCTACAGTCAGGAGATCACTGGATATTAGATATAACCAGCTCTGTGTGATCCAGTCCTGATCCTCTACAGTCAGGAGATCACTGGATATTAGATATAACCAGCTCTGTGTGATCCAGTCCTGATCCTCTACAGTCAGGAGATCACTGGATATTAGATATAACCAGCGCTGTGTGATCCAGTCCTGATCATGTACAGTCAGGAGATCACTGGATATTAGATATAACCAGCTCTGTGTGATCCAGTCCTGATCATGTACAGTCAGGAGATCACTGGATATTAGATATAACCAGCTCTGTGTGATCCAGTCCTGATCCTCTACAGTCAGGAGATCACTGGATATTAGATATAACCAGCTCTGTGTGATCCAGTCCTGATCCTCTACAGACAGGAGATCACTGGATATTAGATATAACCAGCGCTGTGTGATCCAGTCCTGATCCTCTACAGTCAGGAGATCACTGGATATTAGATATAACCAGTGCTGTGTGATCCAGTCCTGATCCTCTACAGTCAGGAGATCACTGGATATTAGATATAACCAGCTCTGTGTGATCCAGTCCTGATCATGTACAGTCAGGAGATCACTGGATATTAGATATAACCAGCTCTGTGTGATCCAGTCCTGATCCTCTACAGTCAGGAGATCACTGGATATTAGATATAACCAGTGCTGTGTGATCCAGTCCTGATCATCTACAGTCAGGAGATCACTGGATATTACATATAACCAGCTCTGTGTGATCCAGGCCTGATGCTCTACAGTCAGGAGATCACTGGATATTAGATATAACCAGCTCTGTGTGATCCAGTCCTGATCCTCTACAATCAGGAGATCACTGGATATTAGATATAACCAGCTCTGTGTGATCCAGTCCTGATCATCTACAGTCAGGAGATCACAGGACATTAGATATAACCAGCTCTGTGTGATCCAGGCCTGATCCTCTACAGTCAGGAGATCACTGGATATTAGATATAACCAGCTCTGTGTGATCCAGTCCTGTTCATCTATGGTCAGGACATCATATAACATAAAAGTAAACTATATACTATATATATTATATATATATATATATATATATATATATATATTCTAGTAAACTGTTTGGCGGTGAGAGGTAGGAGTGGGTATGTTTGTATATTATATGTGGTGTTTCGGGGCAGATGTCCTCTGCCCCATGGGATGCCTCTCCTCCGCACATATTCCAGGTGTGCTATGCCTGCCATCTGTCCACATTTATCACACCGCACTTTCCAACACAAAAAGAAAAATCACTGCGGCACAGACAGAGGGATATTGAGGAGTGACTGCAGCTCCATAGGACAAGTGTCATCTCACATCATCATTACCGGAGATGACAATATGTCTGCCTGGTATAGTCATGCAATGAACATTAATGGCTACTGCAGAGTCTTCTGCCATTCTGATGTATTTGTGGGTAGGATGAAGCAGATACAAAGCGTAGAGTTATAGTGTCCATCACAGTCAGGTACATCAGGCTACAAAGGAGTATATGCCGGTCCATAAAAAGTCAGAGCACTGTGGCTAAAAATGCAATAGGAGAGAAGGGCATTTTGCATGGCAAAGTGCAGATATTGAATGTTTCCTACACCACTGAGTCATTTGACTGTCCTAGCCTTGTATCCATATGACCTGGCCAATGCGCAGTGGTCTATTGGATGGTAATAGATGTGCCCTGTCTAGGATACACACCCTGTCCACAATGGTATGATATATCTACTAACTCTATCTATCCTTTACCCTGGAAGCTATGGGAAAAGGGGGAGATCTTCCAGATTCCAAAGAGAGCTGTAACATCACCCAGATGCCATGTTATGACAAAATACTCACCTCTCTCCATTCCTGATACTCCTCTTCACTTCCCGATGATGCCATAGACAACTTTATGAGGCCGGACCAGTGTCAGGATGTTATTTGTGGCCAGTTCAAGGAGAGCAAGATGAAGGAACAAAGAGACGTAGGTCTAGTCTGGGGTTTCTGTTAGTTATGGGTTTGATCTGGGGTTAGTATTTGTTAAGGTGTTCTAGTATGGGGTTTCTATATATTTATTTAGGGGTCTAGTCTAGGGTCTGTATTTATGTGAGGGGTCTAGTCTAGGGTCTGTTTTTATTTTGGGGTCTAGTCTAGGGTCTGGATTTATCTAGGGTTTCTAGTCTAGGGTGTGCATTATTTAGGGGGTCTAGTCTAGGCTCTGGATTTATCTAGGGGTTCTAGTCTAGGCTCTGGATTTATCTAGGGGGTCTAGTCTAGGGTGTGTATTTATCTAGGGGGTCTAGTCTAGGGTGTGCATTATTTAGGGGGTCTAGTCTAGGCTTTGGATTTATCTAGGGGGTCTAGTCTTGGGTGTGCATTTATTCAGGGGGTCTAGTCTAGGGTCTGAATTTATCTAGGGGTTCTAGTCTTGGGTCTGTATTTATCTAGGGGGTCTAGTCTAGGGTCTGTATTTATCTAGGGGGTCTAGTCTAGGGTCTGATTTTATAAATTCCAATGAGAGCCTCAATATGATAGGTAGGAATAGAGAAGCTGAGTTCCGGTCCACACATAAGACGTTAGGTCAGTTGTAGAGTCATGACACAGCTGAGGACCAGAAAGGAGAGAATAACTCACAAATGCAGCCATCAGTAAGAAGATTGCCTTCACTACAATTTACATATTGTGCCTTTATAACAGCTAGAGAATAAAAGAGTTTGTGGGATTGCTACCATAAGATAACTTCGCCTTCATTGTGTTAGATAAGCGAAGTGTTCCGAGGTCTGAATGGACCTAAACCTAAAACTTTCATGTTGTCTGGTGAAATTCTATTAGTAACATAGTAGATAAGATTGGATAAAGACACAAGTCCATCAAGTCCAACCTATAAACCTACCAAGTTGATCCAGGGGAAGGCAAAAAACCCTATGAGGTGAACACCAATTGCCCCATCAGGAAATATGGCAAAAGCTCTGTGCTGTGCCGCATCATTGGACTGCAACAAGAAAGTGCAAGAGACTGTAAGGGATATCAGAGGAGAAAAGTCTCCATCACACCAGAGCAGAGAGACCCGGTCATAGTCATGCAATCTGCCAACATACATGCCAACAGTCCCTCACAATCTTGGGAACTGGGCCACAAAAGGAATAGGTTTTACACACGTGGACAAAATTGTTGGTACCCCTCATTTAATGAAAGAAAAATCCACAATGGTCACAGAAATAACATGAATCTGACAAAAGTAATAATATATAAAAATTCTATCTAAGAGAATTTTAAAAAAAAAAGAAAACTCATGAAACAGGCCTGGAAAGAAATGATGGTTCCCCTGAAAATAATGTGACCAAAGGGACATGTTAAATCAAGGTGTGTCCACTACAATCTTGTAATCAGTCAGTGGCCTGTATATAGGGCTACAGATACTCACTGTGCTGTTTGGTGACATGGTGAGTACCACACTCAACATGGACCAGAGGAAGCGAAGGAAAGAGTTGTCTCAGGAGCTTAGAAAGAAAATTATAGACAAGCATGTTAAAGGTAAAGGTTATAAGACCATCACCAAGCAGCTTGATGTTCCTGTGACTACAGTTGCACATATTATTCAGAAATTTAATATCCAGGGGACTGTAGCCAACCTGCGTGGCCGCAGGAGGAAAATTGATGACAAATCAAAGAGAAGGATAATACGAATGGTAACAAAAGAGCCCAGAAAAACTTCTAAAGAGATTAAAGGTGAACTTCAAGCTCAAGGAACATCAGTGTCAGATTGCGCCATCTGTCATTGTTTGAGTCAAAGTGAACTTCATGGGAGACAAACAAGGAGGACACCATTGTTGAAAACAAATCATAAAAAAGCCAGACTGGAATTTGCCAAAATACATGTTGACAAGCCACAAAGCTTCTGGGAGAATGTCCTATGGACAGATGAGACAAAAATCACAATTTTTGGCAAGGCACATCAGCTCTATGTTCACAGACGGAAAAATTAAGCCTCCCTTGAAAAGAACACTGTCCCTACTGTGAAACATGGAGGAGGCTCTGTTATGTTTTGGGACTGCTTTGCTGCATCTGGCACAGGGTGTCTTGAATCTGTGCAGGGTACAATGAAATCTCAAGACTATCAAGGGATTCTAGAGAGAAATGTGCTGCCCAGTGTCAGAAAGCTTGGTCTCAGTCGCAGGTCATGGGTCTTGCAACAGGATAATGACCCAAAACACACAGCTAAAAACACCCAAGAATGGCTAAGAGGAAAACATTGGACTATTCTGAAGTGGCCTTCTATGAGCCCTGACCTAAATCCTATTGAGCATCTTTGGAAGGAGCTGAAACATTCCGCCTGGAAAAGGCACCCTTCACACCCGAGACAACTGGAGCAGTTTGCTCATGAGGAGTGGCCAAAATACCTGCTGAGAGGTGCAGAAGTCTCATTGACAGTTACAGGAATCGTTTGATTGCAGGGATTGCCTCAAAAGGTTGTGCAACAAAATATTAAGTTAAGGGAACCATCATGTCTGTCCAGGCCTGTTTCATGAGTTTTCTTTTTTTAAAAATTCTGTTGAAGCATGGTTGAAAAGCAATGTCTGTCTTTCATTTGTTAATTTTCATAGAATTTTTATATATTATTACTTTTGTCAGATTCAAGTTATTTCTGTGACCATTGTGGGTTTTTCTTTCATTAAATGAGGGGTACCAACAATTTTGTCCACGTGTGTATGTATACCCCAGACCAAAAAGGGCATTCTTGGGATGTTCCCAGGTGGGCTTTAAAATTTAGACTTTGGCCTTTGAAATGTAAGCATGCATGGGCAAGGTTAGCAATGAAATGGGAAAATGGAAAGTGGAGCTATACCAGAAACCAGGAATGAGAGGGGAGCCATGCTGAGGACCAAGATTTAAAGGGATATCATGCTGGGGACTAGAAATGAGATGTGAGCCATGCTAGAGGCTAGGAACATCCTGGGGACTAAGTTGTAGAAACATGCCATGGTGGGGACCAATAATGATGGGGCCATCTTGAACTAGGAAATGTGCAGGTCACCAGGGGAGTAAGAAAGAGTTAGAGCCCCCTATGGTTATGTGTGTCAGTGACTTGTGTTCTGTACCATGGATTTTAATTATTCCCTGTCCAGGCCTAGGTCCGTGTAATATACTGATGTGATACCTGGTTCTGTATAATATACTGATGTGATATCTGGTTCTGTGTAATATACTGATGTGATACCTGGTTCTGTGTAATATACTGATGTGATACCTGATTCTGTGTAATATACTGATGTGATACCTGGTGTCTGTGTAATATACTGATGTGATACCTGGCTCTGTGTAATATACTGATGTGATACCTGGTTCTGTATAATATACTGATGTGATACCTGGTTCTGTGTAATATACTGATGTGATACCTGATTCTGTGTAATATACTGATGTGATACCTGGTTCTATGTAATACACTGATGTGATACCTGATTCTGTATAATATACTGATGTGATACCTGGTTCTGTATAATATACTGATGTGATACCTGGTTCTGTATAATATACTGATGTGATACCTGGTTCTGTATAATATACTGATGTGATACCTGGTTCTATATAATATACTGATGTGATACCTGATTCTGTATAATATACTGATGTGATACCTGGTTCTGTATAATATACTGATGTGATACCTGGTTCTGTATAATATACTGATGTGATACCTGGTTCTGTATAATATACTGATGTGATATCTGGTTCTGTATAATATACTGATGTGATACCTGGTTCTGTGTAATATACTGATGTGATACCTGGTTATGTGTAATATACTGATGTGATACCTGGTTCTGTATAATATACTGATGTGATACCTGGTTCTGTATAATATACTGATGTGATACCTGGTTCTGTATAATATACTGATGTGATATCTGGTTCTATATAATACACTGATGTGATACCTGTTTCTGTATAATATACTGATGTGATACCTGTTTCTGTGTAATATACTGATGTGATACTTGGTTCTGTGTAATATACTGATGTGATACCTGGTTCTGTATAATATACTGATGTGATACCTGGTTCTGTATAATATACTGATGTGATACCTGGTTCTGTGTAATATACTGTTGTGATACCTGGTTCTGTGTAATATACTGATGTGATACCTGGTTCTGTATAATATACTGATGTGATACCTGGTTCTGTATAATATACTGATGTGATATCTGGTTCTATATAATATACCGATGTGATATCTGGTTCTGTATAATATACTGATGTGATATCTGGTTCTGTGTAATATACTGATGTGATACCTGGTTCTGTATAATATACTGATGTGATACCTGGTTATGTGTAATATACTGATGTGATACCTGGTTCTGTATAATATACTGATGTGATATCTGTTTCTGTGTAATATACTGATGTGATACCTGGTTCTATGTAATACACTGATGTGATACCTGATTCTGTATAATATACTGATGTGATACCTGGTTCTGTATAATATACTGATGTGATACCTGGTTCTGTATAATATACTGATGTGATATCTGGTTCTGTATAATATACTGATGTGATACCTGGTTCTGTGTAATATACTGATGCGATACCTGGTTATGTGTAATATACTGATGTGATACCTGGTTCTGTATAATATACTGATGTGATACCTGGTTCTGTATAATATACTGATGTGATATCTGGTTCTATATAATACACTGATGTGATACCTGTTTCTGTATAATATACTGATGTGATACCTGGTTCTGTGTAATATACTGATGTGATACCTGTTTCTGTGTAATATACTGATGTGATACTTGGTTCTGTGTAATATACTGATGTGATACCTGGTTCTGTATAATATACTGATGTGATACCTGGTTCTGTATAATATACTGATGTGATATCTGGTTCTGTGTAATATACTGTTGTGATACCTGGTCCTGTGTAATATACTGATGTGATACCTGGTTCTGTGTAATATACTGTTGTGATACCTGGTTCTGTGTAATATACTGATGTGATACCTGGTTCTGTATAATATACTGATGTGATACCTGGTTCTGTATAATATACTGATGTGATATCTGGTTCTATATAATATACCGATGTGATATCTGGTTCTGTATAATATACTGATGTGATACCTGGTTCTGTATAATATACTGATGTGATATCTGGTTCTGTATAATATACTGATGTGATATCTGTTTCTGTGTAATATACTGATGTGATACCTGGTTCTGTGTAATATACTGATGTGATACTTGGTTCTGTATAATATACTGATATGATACCTGGTTCTGTGTAATACACTGATGTGATACCTGGTTCTGTGTAATACACTGATGTGATACCTGGTTTTGTATAATATACTGATGTGATACCTGGTTCTGTATAATATACTGATGTGATACCTTGTTCTGTATAATATACTGATGTGATACCTGGTTCTGTATAATATACTGATGTGATACCTGGTTATCTGTAATATACTGATGTGATACCTGGTTCTGTATAATATACTGATGTGATACCTGATTCTGTATAATATACTAATGTGATACCTGGTTCTGTATAATATACTGATGTGATACCTGGTTCATTGTAATATGCTGAAGTATATAATACATTATTTTTGGCTCTTTCATCTTTATTTGGGGCAGTAGAATAACTTCCACCATAGAAGCTGTAGTGACTGCTACGGGGCCCATGACCTTAGGGTCCCGATGGCCCCCTGCTGCTTTTTTCTTTTTTTTTTTTTTTTTTTAATAGGCCGTTACCTGCTGGAGTAACCCCTCCAAGTAACAGGCCCTATTTACTTACTGATGCCCGATCCTGCTCACAGCTGCCTTCGCTTTCCCTTCTGCCCTCCAGGGGGCCCTGTGCGTCCCATCTCACGTCATTGAGGCTGAATAGCGTCAGGACATCGCTGACAGTGACATGATATGGGACTCATGGGGCCCCCTGGCAAGAGTATTTGTTTGCGAGATTAGTTTTACAAGGTTCGCCTAGCGGTTCAATTAGGACTGAATACGTCCGAACTAAAACTGCTGTTTTTATACTCGGGGTCTCTTCAGACCCCCGACCATAATAATGTCTTCAACTAGTTTTGTATGTCATAATCCACACTATTCCAGCATTTCTTACTGGCAGAATTGAAATTTTTCCTAGCAATATAAATGCTTGTGCAGGTTTTAGTACAATTACATTGACGTCATCATCTGGCCCTCAATAATCCAGAATTTATTTTGTGAATTGAGATGAAAAAATTAGGGATTTAAATTCCAGAACCATTTTATAATCCAACATTTCTGATAATCCGACACTTATAAAGTCCCAATGATAAATTTGCAGAATTATAAATCATGAAGTAAGAGTATACAGAAGGATACGGTGTCAGTGCACTCCCCTGCACAAGGCACAAGCTGAAGCCAAAGATAAATATCATTGGGTTCAGCTATTTTTATCCAAAACCACATTCCTTTATGGAAGCGGCCCAATCCCATGTGTATCTGCCATGTAGTCATGTTTGTGTCCCCTAAGGACTCCTGGTCACAGGGGACTCGGGGAAGTGCGGCTATTTTCAGGCAGTCATCTTTCCCATTAACTGCATTGTCACTTTCCCTGGGCACTGAAGAATGGGGGGTGGAGGCCAAATATATAGTGGGTCACATCAGCTGTGTATAGTACAACTATTTATTTGGCTCCATCTTGCCTGGTGGACCTGATCTATCCAATGAATCTCCACAATTGATCTCTTCTTCCCCTTAACAGTGTTTCCTAAACTTTTCCATGCCAACAGTGTTGGACTGATGTCGCTTTCCTTTAACAGAGCCATAGGAGGGCTTAATTTTTGCAGGACAAATTGTACTTTGTAATGGTACCATGTAATATTCCGTATGGTGTATTGGGGTGCTGGAAAAAAATTCAAAATGGGGTGGAATTAAAGAAAAACTGTGTTTGCGTTAAATTCTTAGGGGCTTTGTTTTTATGGAGTTCATTTTGCAACCAAAATGACATGTTAACTGAATTCTGTGGGTCGGCCCGATGACGGCGATACCAAATTTATATTGTTTTTTTCTATGTTTTAACCCCTTAAAAAAATCCAAAACTGAAAAAAAATTAATTCTTGCCATATTTTGGCACCCCTAACTGTTTTATATTTCCATATACAGAGCTGCATAAGGTGTTCATTTTTGCAGGGCTCGTTGTACGTTTTATTTATACCATTTTGAGGAATGTCTAATGTTTGGATTGCTTTTTACTCAAATTTTTATAGGAGGTGAAACGGGCAAAAAAACGGCGGTTTGGCTCTTTTAAATTTATTTCCTGCTACGGCGTTTACTATATGGGGAAATATTTTTTGAAATTTATAGACCAGGCATATTTTTACATTATTTATTTATTTTTATACAAGATCTAGGGGGTGATTTGAACATTTAATTTTTTTTTTTAATTCTACTAAATAAGATGGCATTTTGCAAACATTATCAATTTGCTAGGGGATATCGTATTCTGATAACTTTTTACTATTTTGTTGACAGAGCTATGTGAGGGCTCTTTTCTTATGGGACACATTGTAATTTTTACTAGTACCAATTTCTGGTATCTATAGCTTTTTGATCACTTTTTATTGTTTTTGTTTTTGGAATGAAGGTGACCCAAGCATATCAGGTTGCTCATGGCAGTATTTATATTTTTTATGACATTCATCGTGCAGTTATTTTTATGAGATAGATACAGTGAAGGAAATAAGTATTTGCTCCCCTACCAACCATTAAGAGTTCTGGCTCCTACAGACCAGATAGACGCTCTCTTATATTGTCACCTGTATAAAAGACTCTGGTCCACAGACTCAATGAATCAGTCAGACTCTAATCTCTACAACATGGGCAAGACCAAAGAGCTTTCTAAGGATGTCAGGGACAAGATCTGGAATGGGCTACAAAACCATAAGTAAGACGCTGGGTGAGAAGGAGACAATTGTTGGTGCAATAGTAAGAAAATAGAAGAAATACAAAATGACTGTCAATCGACATCGATCTGGGGCTCCATGCAAAATCTCACCTCATGGGATATCCTTGATCATGAGGAAGGTGAGAGATCAGCCTAAAACTACACGGAGGGAACTTGTTAATGATCTCAAGGCAGCTGGGACCACAGTCACCAAGAAAACCATTGGTAACACATTACGCCGTAATGGATTAAAATCCTGCAGTGCCCGCAAGGTCCCCCTGCTCAAGAAGGCCCATGTGCAGGCCTGTCTGAAGTTTGCCAATGAACCCCTGGATGATTCTGCGAGCGAATGGGAGAAGGTGGGGTCACATGAGACAAAAATGGAGCTCTTTGGCAATAACTCAACTCGCCGAGTTTGGAGGAAGAGAAATGCTGCCTATGACCCAAAGAACACCGACCCCACTGTCAAGCATGGAGGTGGAAACGTTATGTTTTGGGGGTGTTTCTCTGCTAAGGGCACAGGACAACTTCACCTCATCAATGGGAGAATGGATGGAGCCATGTACCATAAAATCCTGAGTGACAACTTCCTTCTCTCCGCCAGGACATTAAAAATGGGTCGTGGCTGGGTCTTCCAGCAAGACAATGACCCAAAACATACAGCCAAGGCAACAAAGGAGTGGCTCAAAGAGAAGCACATTAAGGTCATGGAATGGCCTAGCCCAGGCATGTCAAACTCAGGGTACCCCGAGGGCCACATGAGTAACAAGAGGTTGTTGCGAGGGCCGCACACAGCAGCTAATGTCACACACGTATTTTAACAGCAGTCATGAAAACAAGATATGAAGTAGTAATATGTAACAACAACATATATTTGCAGTGCGCAACAGCAACTAATATATTTAACAAAAATACAGCAATTAAAAACTAAACATTTATTTGCTATCATTTTTTTCAATCATTTTTAGTGTTTTGTCCTGAGGCTTGACACCTCTTTGTGCTTTGTGCTAATAGGCCTATTCATTATATTATATTATATTATATTATATTATATTATATTATATTATTATATTATTATTTATATTATTATTATGAATTTTCAATATGTATTTATTTACTTTATATTTATTTAATGGGCGTCTGTAGGATTTGTTCTTTTTGGTGTTCACCCCTGGTATTTGCCTCCAAGGGTGCACATGTATTTTAATTGCTTTTAATTTTTCCTTGTTTGCTGTGTTATTTAATAAAGAAATTTTGTGTGTGCTTTATATTGGATGCTGTTTCTCCTTTGTGTTCGATTGCATTTTTCATCCGATCAGCACCACTGTTTTTTGCATCACAATTATTTATAATCTGAGTGCTCACCCCTCTCTTTAGTTTTTAATGGTTACATACAGGAGGGCCACTCACTTGCTAGGACTTTGCCTGTGCGGCAGTGGGTCCCTTCTTCCTCAGCACGGTCACAGTATCCCAGTCACTCTCAGCCACGACTCTTCCTCCTCTCACAACAAAACTGACTTAGGTGATCAGCAGCCACGCGAGCCGCAGATGTACAAAACTCACGATCAGCACTTCCGGGTCGTCATTCATTGATCACGTAAGCAGGTCATATGCAGGGATATGGGCCAATCAGTGGCGTAACTAGGAATGGCTGGGCCCCAAGGCGAACATTTGACATGGGGCCCCCCCCCAAGCTGCCGCCCCCAAACCGCCGCCCCCAACCCCCCACACACACAAACCGCATTCCTGCGCACACTATTATGCCCCATAGTGGCCCCTGCACACGGTATTATGCCCCATAGTGGCCCCTGCACACAGTATTATGCCCCATAGTGGCCCCTGGACACGGTATTATGCAGCATAGTGGCCCCTGCACACAATATTATGCCCCATAGTGGCCCCTGCACATAGTAGTTTGCCCCATAGTGGCCCCAGCACACAGTAGTTTGCCCCATAGTGGCCCCGACACACAGTAGTTTGCCCCATAGTGGCCCCTGCACACAGTAGTTTGCCCCATAGTGGCCCCTGCACACAGTAGTTTGCCCCATAGTGGCCCCTGCATGCAGTAGTTTGCCCCATAGTGGCGCCTGCACGCAGTAGTTTGCCCCATAGTGGCGCCTGCACGCAGTAGTTTGCCCCATAGTGGCGCCTGCACGCAGTAGTTTGCCCCATAGTAGCCCCTGCACACAGTAGTTTGCCCCATAGTGGCCCCTGCACACAGTAGTTTGCCCCATAGTGGCCCCTGCACACAGTAGTTTGCCCCATAGTGGCCCCTGCACACAGTAGTTTGCCCCATAGTGGCCCCTGCGAACAGTAGTTTGCACCATAGTGGCCCCTGCACACAGTAGTTTGCCCCATAGTGGCCCCTGCACACAGTATTATGCCCCATAGTGGACCACCCATGAACGATTATTATACTCTGGGGTCTTTTCAGACCCCAGAGTATAATGATCGGAGACCCAGGGGAGGATAGAAACATAGAAAACACTGCAACTTACCTCTTCCTCGCTCCGGTGCACTCCCGTGTGCTACTTCGGCCATCTTCAATTTCGGACCGAATCTCGCGCGATCCAGGCCGGCGTCGCGATGCATAATGACGTCGGCTCACGTCTGGGACGTCACCAAACAGGCCCGAAGCCTGCGGAGCGGCGGAGAGGTGAGTTACAGTGTTTTTTATGTTCGCTCACCTCCCCTGGGCCCCCGATCGTTATACTCCGGGGTCTCAAAAGACCCCGGAGTATAACGATAGCAGTGATTGTGGGGTTCGCGGTAGTGACTGCCACAGGGCTCCGGGCCCCGTAATGTTCCGGGCCCTGTGGCAGTCGCTACCACTGCTACCCCGGTAGTTATGCCCCTGACTTAAGCCTTGGTCCCAGGTATGTCCCCAAAACAGGCTCGCGGGCCGCATGTTTGACATGCCTGGCCTAGCCAGTCTCCAGACCTTAATCCCATAGAAAACTTATGGAGGCAGCTGAAGCTCCGAGTATACAAGCGACAGCCTCAAAATCTTAATGATTTAGAGATGATCTGACAAGAGGAGTGGACCAAAATTCCTTCTGACATGTCCGAAACCTCATCATCAACTAAAAAAAGTCTGACTGCTGGGCCTGCCAACAAGGGTTTTGCCACCAAGTATTTAGTCTTGTTTGCCAGAGGGATCAAATACTTATTTCTCTCTGCAAAATGCAAATAAATTTATAACATTTATACAATGTGATTTTCTGGATTTTATTTTTGATATTCTATCTCTCACTGTTAAAATTAACCTACCCTTATCATTATAGACTGTTCATGTCTTTGTCAGTGGGCAAACTTACAAAATCAGCAACGGATCAAATACTTATTTCCTTCACTGTAGATAGATAAATAGATAGATAGATAGATACTGCTCCTAAAATGTGTAAAAATGTGAAAAGATAGATCCTCTCCTAAGAAACTAACAAACAGAAAACTAGATAAAACCTATAGAGAATTACCAGTTATGTTCTAGTACAGAACAGTCACATCATAGCGCCCCCTATGTGACTATAACCACATACGCTGACCACATTTCCTATGTACGCTCACTTCGTGGACATAGCTGATGGATGACGTAGACCTCAGTCCAGATGACTGCGGCTCATCCACTCATCATCCATATAGTAACCCTTTGTATGCCGAAGGTGTGTGCTTTGACTCTGAGATCGGCCTTAGATGAATGCCTAGCGCTCCAAAATACACGCACAGGTTAACGCCGAGAATAAGTTTTCTCTGTCTTCAGAGTAGACGCCTGGCCTGTGACCTAAATGTCACAGTGAGTGACATTGTATTGCCATTGTGTCACAGTGCTCAGGGAGCGCCCCCTGCACTAAGCTCATCACACCCCCGCTCTTAGGATTCAGGGGACACAGACTTACTAATCAGGCAGCTAATGAACTGGGGGTCCCAAGGGCTCGCTCACATCTGCAAGGGACGGAGGGCACCAGACCTCAGCACTCGCTCCATAGGAAATTGCTATTGAGGAAATGTCTGCCCCAGGTATGCCGAACGAATCTCATCATCCATGGAGGAGAACTCTGTAACGCACATATATTGGAGAAGTTCTTACTCAAGGATGGCCTAGGCCTTTACAATTCTTCAGGCGTTAATTCATTCACATTGGGGCACCTTCCTGAATGTCCTAGGAGACTGACCTACTACCCTCTACACTGAATGACCCCTTTATTAGAGACCCCCTGCCCTTTTACGATTGGAGCTACAGTATATGAGATATATGACCCCAGAACACAGCATAAAGTCCAGTAACAAGATATCTGTGGATCAGTTTTGGTGTGAATCCACATTACAAAGGGAAAATCCAGCAATTTGAGCGACTTTTAATGAGGTCGGGTCATTGGTGCTAGACTACTCAGGGCTCCAAACACTGTGGAGATTATACCAAGACTGAGAAAAAAAATATCCAGAGCAGTGTCAGATTGAGATTCCTTGGGCCCACCAAATAAAAAACCTCTGGTCGGCACACCCTCTAACAACCCCTAAGAAATAGATCATAGGACCCTTCAAATTTGGGTTTTCTGCTGTACCATTATTGTGCTGGGGTAGATAAAACTATTCTGAAGGCCAACCCCCTAGGAAATAGACCATAGTACCCTTCAAATTTAGGTATCCTTTGCTGGCCATTATTGGGTTAGAGCCTGGGTCCACTGGAGGATTCTCTGGTCATCTGGTGGCCAGTCCAACTCTACACTAGAGGATCCTTTGGTCTGACACTAATTTAGAGATAGGGGATCCTGTGGACACGAATAATTCATATATGAAATGGTCAGAGAAGGATGTCATCTATCCATGCGAACTGGCTTCGACCAGTACATTTCAAGTTGCTCGGTTATTAACGAAACCAAACAATTTGGGATTTGTCTAAAATGGTCGGGTTGAACAGACGATAGCAGGACCACCAACGCTATTATCAGCAGTGGTCCCACTATCACAGAAGAGCCACAGAAGAAGCTCTACTGTGATAGTGGGACCACCGATGATGATAGCGGCGGTGGTCCCGCTATGATCTATCCCCGTGCTGTGGCACAATGTCATAGTACAGGGATAGTATAAAAAATTGGTGACAGTGGGTGAAAAAAAAAAAATCATAGCAGAGCTCCCAACAATATGATTTTTTTTTCATCCACTGCCACCCAAGCTTCTCTATGATTTTTTTTTTTTTCACTCGTCGCCACCAATTTTTTTTTTACTATCCCTGTGCTGTGACACTATGATGTTTTATTGATAGGTTCCTAGGAGCCCTGACAGTGTTCTACACTATGTTTTATAGATAGGTTCCTAGGAGCCCTGAGAGTATTGTACACTATGTTTTACAGATAGGTCCAGGAGCCCTGACAGGTATACACAGTGTTTTATAGATAGGTTCCTAGGAGCCCTGACAGTGTTCTACACTATGTTTTATAGATTGGCTCCTAGGAGCCCTGACAGTGTTCTACACTATGTTTTATAGATTGGTTCCTAGGAGCCCTGAGAGTCCCTATGTTTTTAGACAGGTTCCTAGGAGCCCTGACAGTATTCTACACTATGTTTTATAGATAGGTTCCTAGGAGCCCTGACAGTGTCATACACTATGTTTTATAGATAGGTTCCTAGGAGCCCTGACAGTATTCTACACTATGTTTTATAGATAGGGTCCTAGGAGCCCTGACAGTATTCTACACTATGTTTTATAGATAGGTTCCTAGGAGCCCTGACAGTGTCATACACTATGTTTTATAGATAGGTTCCTAGGAGCCCTGACAGTATTCTACACTATGTTTTATAGATAGGGTCCTAGGAGCCCTGACAGTATTCTACACTATGTTTTATAGATAGGTTCCTAGGAGCCCTGACAGTGTTCTACACTATGTTTTATAGTAGGTCCTAGGAGCCCTGACAGTGTTCTACACAATTTTTTTTAGAGAGGGGGCTGGGGGGCCGGCAGTATTTTTCAATATTTTTTTTTAAAAGGGGGGGGGGGGGGGGGGCCGTTTTTTTCTCTATTCCCCTATGTTTTAAGCCAATTTACGGTGTGGTTCGAACTTGTTTGACCTGAAACAAATCAGGGACCCAAACGAAACAAATCCTCAGGGGTTCGCCCATCTCTACTAGGCTTCCGCTGAAGTTTTCCCACTAGAGGCCCTGCCTTCCTGGCTGGTAGTGGCTTAGGGGATGTGTAGGAATGTTGGCAGGTGAGTATTCTTTACTGGACGGTTGGGGGCATTTTGGGACACGGTATGGGGCACCTTTTCATTTATTCATGCGGCACATTGAGGCCTGTTGAATTCAGAGGCAGAGTGTGGGACAGTTACTTTTCTCTTGAACTTAGTATGGCAGTTTTCATTTGGGGCACAATGTGGGTATATTTTATTCAACAATTCAATTAATTTTAATAAATTCAGTATTTTGTCTTAATAAGAAGTAAATAGACGGGCGATGAAACCCGTGACAAGGCTGGGCTCTTACTTCTAGTCATTTACATATATGATGCTAATTGTCTTCTCGTCATCCCAATTTCCATCTCGGTATTTTTTTTTCTTCGCAGTGTCTATAGGTTAATTGGAGATGGTTTATAGTTTTACACAGGTAGATGGAAGTGAGAAAAAGTTGTTTGTGTGAAGAGAAATATTATGCAAATAAGATATTAAGAATTAATTATCGGAGCGCCGCGTCTGCATGGGATCTCAATTATTCTCCATGTTCTATGTATTACATGACATTAATGTATGGAAAATGTAGTCAACACGTTTAGTATGAGCAGCGTCTCAGCATGTCATTACATATACAGTGTATATGAGAGGAGTTTAATGGCGAGGCTATATCTAATAGTATAGATCTCAGAGCTTAAAGGGATTCTCCAAGGCACAAGGCGTGCCTGTAGGGTAGGTCATCAATATTAGAGCAGCGGGGTCCCATGTCGATCATCTGTTTTTAGCACAGTATACAGAGCCAGAAGCAGACAGCTCTGTACACTTTATAAAGGATGAGCTGCGCAATTGCAGCCCCTATTCCTTTAAATGGAAGCCAAGCTGTCATAGCAAGGTACGGCCAGTACATAGTGCATGGAGCCTCCTGTTCCAAGCTCTGTACACTGTGCTAAGAATATATGGTCAGTAAAGTTGCCAGGTATGGGACTGATATCATATTGATGATTTATCCTAAGGGCAGGCCATCGAATATCAAGACTTGGAGAAGACCTTTAAAGAGAAATTGCACCTATATCAGACATTCAGCTTCTCATGTTAGTCATAAGAGGTACGATGTCTCTTTAGGGAGAGACAGTAAAGCGACTTACTAAACCATACATGCGCTACTAAGGGGTTTTCAGACTTTATCAATTGATGATGTATGCTTAGGATAGGTTATCAGTTAAAGATCCATGAGGGTCTGACACCCTGGACCCCTGTGGATCAGCTGTTTGAATCATCATATTCATCAGTCACATAACCTGTTCAAAGCCCAGTTCCATTCAAGTGAATGTGACTGTGCTGCAATACCAAGCATATCCACTACACAATGTATGGCGCTGTGCTTGGCATTCAGTGGTGAGGCTGCCAAGCTCACTTGAACACTTTAGTCTCTTCAAGCAGGGAGTCCTGGGGGTACAACCCTGTCAATCTTCAATGGATAACCTATCCTAAGGATAGGTCATAATAGTGGGCCTGGATACCCACTTACCCAACAATTTCTGCAATTCTGAAATGGCACGAATATGCCTACAATACATGTATGAATTGCTAAATAGCCTCATGTACTGAGACACAATTTACAAATGTCTTCTGAATTTTCATCGAGCCCATCTTTCTTTTTTCTTAAATTCCATTTTGATAAGTATCAGACCCTTACTAAGTAACATAAATATCTGGATAAAGAAAAAAGCAACTTGGAATTTTTGCCATTTATTTTCCTGGAACGGAAACCAGCAGTGGGAACAAGATGCCCAACCCCAGACATGTTACTCAGAAGAACTTGTGTTGTAAATGACACCAAGTAGACACCAGGGAGCATTGTATTGTCTTATACTTTATATATTCATATATTCACCCTTCAGTGCTGAATAATTTATTTAATTCTGATTCCGGCACAGTTGGAATTTTTTCTCTAGACAAAACCAATATGCTAATTAGGCTCTCTACTGTCAGGTGGGCGGCTCCAGACTATCTGTTTCACCCCAGGACCTCCCACCTGACAGTAGAGAACCTAGCTAGCCTATCGGTTGCTGAAATTTCTAGCACAGATTGCTTAGTAACAGTGTGGGCTAGAGAAAAAAAAATCCAAATGTGCTGGATAGAGATGTAGGCCCAGTGCCACTCTTTCGAAGTAGTATTCTTCCTTAGCCTGTGGGCCCCCCCCCCCCCCCCCCCCCCCGGGAGGAGGGCTGAATTTCTCAAAAGTTTGATTCGGCAGTTCGATTCAAAGTTCCAACAAAATTCGCTTCGATCCAAATTACTTTGCAGCGAATAAACAGCTATTTCCGGGCTGCAGAGAGCCGGGGTGGGCGGCAAAATGGCGGAAGCCCTTGGATGCCGCGGTCATGTCTCTCTCTCTCTCCAGCATGGACAACTTTTATTCATGTGGAAATGTGATGATTCCACTTAAAATGGCTATATTTACTCATAATGTGCGCAGCTATAATCCTAGATGTATGTTGTCAGTAGGGCAACCTTGTAACAATAGGGCTTTGTATCCATCCCAGAATGGCTCCATTGATTTCCTACATAGCCTTGGGTGATCAATTAAACATGCATTGTTCAGCCTGGGCTGTTAGATCAGACATGGTTGATAACATTGTATCATTTCACTTGGTCCCATCTCCTTACAAAGAATCTGGACTTGAGTGCGTTAATCAATCAGACTTGCCGTCGCCGGTGACCTCATTCTGGGTGGTGTAATCAAGGGTATAAAAGATGAGGTAAGACGTCCGTGGGAGGAGATTGGGCTGAGACTGCAAGGAGAATACTATGATGAGACTACAAGAGACAGACTACTGGGAGAGACTGTGATGAGCATGCAGGCTGGAATGCTGTGTTGATGTTGCTGCCTCCACTGGTTATCCCCACATGCCATGTGTGAGTGTGGTTGGACTACAGAACCACATCAAGGATATGTGTGGTAAAGTAATTAGTTCACTTTTATTCCCTTTTTTTTTTATTGTACTGTATATTGTAACTAGTACCTGTTAATGCTTGCATATATCTGCATATCTGTTCTGAACTGCATGTGTAAGATGTTAATACCGACCCATTTAGGGGTTAATAAATATATAAAATTGAGAAAGCTTGCCTTGTATTTATATTGTGGACCCAACACTCACTGGCGGTGAGTGTGGTTTTTAGGAAAGAAGTCTCAGGTGTGGGCCAATGCGGTGTTGGCGCACTGAGGAACTTTCACAGGAAGGATCTGCTAATAAGCAAAGACACGCCTACCCAATCACATCACTAGAGAACATCATGTGACCGTCTGATGTCACAAAGGTCCTTACTAAATATTCGTTACTGCGAAGAATCAGGAAATCCGGAATCGTGGAGAATTGAAGATTTCCTGAAATTTGGATTGAATTCCACTTCTGTAGAATCGATTCGCTCCTCTCTAGTGCTGGATTTACAGTGGGTTCGGAAAGTATTCAGACCCCTTTAAATTTTTCACTCTTTGTTTCATTGCAGCCATTTGCTAAAAGCAAAAAAAGTTCATTTTATTTCTCCAGAGTGCTCTGAACCTCAGACTGGGCCGAAGGTTCACCTTCCAACAAGACAATGACCCTAATAAGCACACAGCTAAAATAACAAAGGAGCGGCTTCGGAACAACTCTGTGACCATTCTTGAATGGCCCAGGCAGAGCCCTGACCTCAACCCAACTGAGCATCTCTGGAGAGATCTGAAAATGGCTCCACCAACGTTCACCATCCAACCTGACGGAACTGGAGAGGATCTGCAAGGAAGAATGGCAGAGGATCCCCAAATGCAGATGTGAAAAACTTGTTGCATCATTCCCATGAAGACTCATGGCTGTACTAGCTCAAAAGGAAGGGGCTTCTACTCAATACTGAGCAAAGGGTCTGAATACTTATGACCATGTGATATTTCAGTTTTTCTTTTTTAATAAATTTGCAAAAATATCTACATTTCTGTTTTTTTCTGTCAAGATGGGGAGCTGAGTGTACATTAATGAGAAATAAAATGAACTTTTTTGCTTTTAGCAAATGGCTGCAATGAAACAAAGAGTGAAAAATTTAAAGGGGTCTGAATACTTTCCGTACCCACTGTAAGTGTAGTGGTACCTATTGAAGGATGCAAAGAGACATCGAGATGGTGGAAAGTCTTAAAGGGCTTGTCCAGGAATTACAGATCTCTGGCAGGAGGCCAGAGAAGGTGAAAAAAAACAAAACAACATTTTTACCTGTCCCCGAAGCTGATATCCCCCACCGCTGTCCGATCCAGCAGCACTGGGGGCTTGTTCTGGCAGAAGTTCCTGATGTCACAGGAATGCACATGGGAAGTCACTCGCAATCGTCACTGGTGATGTCCGTGTCCTTTTCAGTGACCGCTGAGGACAATGATTGGCCACAACGGTCATGTGTGGTGAGGACTTTCGCTGAGGACTTCCACTAGTCCAGATATTGGCGGAGTCACCAGAGCGCTGGGGATGCGAGTATGTTTTTTTTTTGTTTTGTTTATTTTTACCTTTGCATCCTGCCAGAGATCGGTATAACCCTTTTAAATTTTAAATTAGCCGAGGCATGGAAAAAAATATAAAAAAATGCATACTCACCTGTCCTTGATGCTCCGGTGTCCTTCCCGCATGTCCCGGTTCATCTGCTCTGGCAGCGTCTTCCGGAGTCCTGCTGAAGCCACTAATTGTCTTCAGCGGTCACATGACCAATCAGTGAAGGACCTGCAATGTCACAAACTGAGACCAATCAGCGGCTTCAGCGGGACTCCAGAAGAGACCCGGGAGAAGCCGCCGGGGCAGAAGAACCAGGACACGCGGAAGGATACCGGAACATCGGGGACAGATGAGTATGCATTTTTTTTTTATTTTTTTCCATGCCCCCGGCTGATTTAAAAGTTAAAAGGTTTGTCCATTTTTGCCTGGATAACCCCTCTAAGGAGAGAAAGTCAATGTATGTTTGAGGTATAAGTGATCGTCTCCTCAGTATTTGCTAAGGTTGCAATGTCTGTGGAGAGGAAATTCCTGGGTAGGTCCACAATCTCTATGGAAACACAAGATGGGGCCTACCTGAGCCTTAGTACCCTGTAGTAAACAGTGTCTTTCATCAATATCTATGTATCATCTGCACTCTCCAGAATGTCTTTGCTACATCCATCTGTGTTCCTAGCAGGATTCTCACACTTACGGTGAATTTCAAGCTTTCCAAAATAGGTTTAATATGTGCTCAGATCCCATAACATCTACATAGGTTCCTGTCAGTGCCTACACCTCATGTTGGCACAGGTTATAAAGCCCCACATAAGAATAGAAGCTATTTGTATGCGTGCGCCTTCGATAACTCAATGCCCAGAAGGATTGTGGGTAACAAGGTATTCGCAGCTGAGGCAGAGACGTGTATATAAGCGGCTCCTCGTCTACGGCACGCAGAATTGTTAGGAGCTGATTTCACACACAATCTGAGGAAAATCTCCTAAAGGCTGAAAGAATTAATGGGCCTGTCAGGAATATTCTCCTGTGAGCCAACACGTGTTCCATATTTCCATGACTTTACATACATTAACCCTTTCACACTACGGATTTACTGCACTTGGTATTTTCGAGGAGATTCTGCACAAAACATATTACGATAGATATAGGAAAAGAAAATATTGTAATATATCGAACCACATTTATAATTATGATTATTGGACTTAAATTGTGTGAAAAAGGTTGCTTATGGCGAGTAAAAATTTAGCGGTAAAATTTACGAAATTTGCATCACTTGTCAAATTCAGCAAGTGATGGAAAAAGCGGATGTGGTCTCCTGAGATAAAAATCTTTTACATCATAAGGACACAGGTTTGCCACGATTACTGTTAAAATATACCGCCCAGGTTAAAAGGATTGGCATAAGAATTTATGCTTACCATAGGCCATAAATATCTGATTGGTGGGCAGCCAACAGTTGACCCCCACACTCATTAGCTGTTCTAGGGTACGGTCCCCGTATTATACACACCACATGTGTAATGCCAAACCTTGTATTAAAAGGATTGGCAGCCCCCACATGGATCAGCTGTTTGGGCTCACATCTGACACCCATACTATACACACCACGGAGTTGGCGCCAGTCCTTGTAAAGTGGCCAGGCGCAGGTATTGCAGATCAGCTCCCATTGACTTCAATGGGAGCTGAGCTGCAGTAGCAGCTCCCAGCCACTATACATGGCATAGAGTCAACTCTGTTGTGTATATAGTATGGGTGTCAGAAGTGGGCCCTAACAGTTGATAAATGGGTTGGTGCCACCCCCTTTAATACAAGCTTTGACATTACACACGTCCCAACTTTTGTGAAATCAATTTCAGGAGTCCCAGTGGACAAAATATGTCATGAAAATGTTTATGGCAACACCCTTTTCACCCAGACCACATCCCATGTTTATCAAGCCATGTTTTTGAGAAATCACCAACACATAAGGTGCCTATGTTCCATATAATATGACCAAGAACTAGGCTTGGCCATGGAGCATTCCACCACACTTGGCTATTTGCTTACTCTTCTGGAACACGGGGCAGTAATCCCACTGTATGTCTGAGGTTTCTTGAGTCCACCCTCCACCGACCCCTAGGAAAAAGTCCATAATTAACCTTCAAATATGGGCGTCTTCTGCTGGACCATTACTGTGTTAGGGCCTGAGCCCACCAGAAGATCCTCTGCTACTGGTGGGCCAGTCTGACACTGGCTAACCCCCTTTTTTTGGGACCCTCCCAGACTTTTTGGTAAAGTTGGCAGGTATGCTGTACACAGAATTAGTGACATACTTTTCTACTTTACAGTATTTACATCAGGGAGTTACAGATGTTACCCCATGCCCCCAAACACTGCAAACATAATACATACCCAAATAGTACCTATGACTCCTTCATAATACGCCAAAATGAGTACAGATCCCAGACTCAGACACCAAATTGTAAGTAGACTCAAACCCGTTATACAGCCCGTAAAATAAGTCCAGTCTACAAACTACAGTGAGTACAGACCCCAGAGCAGAACCCAAAATAAATACAAAACCCACCCCAGACTCTAAAATAAAGACCCCAAACACCAGAATAAATGCAAAGTACAGATGTTAAAAAAAATACAGATCCTAGAATATAGACCCCGAAATGCATTCAAATCTCAGACCAGGCCCCCGAATAAGTGCAGAATACAGACTCCAAAATACATACATACTCCAGACGAGAACCCGGAATAAATACAAACCCCGAAGTAAATGCAGACCTCCGACCTACAAATATACATAGTCTCCTGACCCCCTACACTGATAAAGATCTCAGACTGGACCCCAGAGTAAATACATACCCCAAACCCAGAAATATATATGACCCCTGACAAAGGCATCAGATTAAACCCTGGAGTGAGACTTGAGGACCTGCATAGATATGGTCATGTGGGATTTATTGTAGCCAGTGAAAAACTTTTCCTCCCATCGGCCCTCTGATGTGATTATTGGCTTGACCAGTGGCTTACAGGTCATTTGCCAACCCTATAGGGGTGGCTGTGTGCGTACATCACTTACATGGCGAAGAGATGGCAAGAAGCACAATAAGAAGAAGGCAAACTAGTAGGGGCACTGTGATGTTCTAGAAAATGTTCTGCTGAGGAACCTTGTTTCCTGATATTCATGAGGATGGCACTGTGATATGTACCACCTACCAAAAATTTGTACAGACCGAGAATTCCATTTTATGAATGGCAGTGGCCTTTTTCAGCAGGATAATGCCCTGGTGCACTGCAAAAACTATTCACGAATGGTTTAAGGTATGGTGAGGAGTCCA
Organism: Leptodactylus fallax; assembly: GCA_947044405.1. Taxonomy (NCBI): domain Eukaryota; kingdom Metazoa; phylum Chordata; class Amphibia; order Anura; family Leptodactylidae; genus Leptodactylus; species Leptodactylus fallax. The sequence continues at coordinate 870,284 of CAMRHE010000484.1, forward strand.
CCTTTCTGGACCTCTCAGTGGCAAAGATTCTACAGATCAGGGTGTCCCACTAAGCACAGGGATCTCGGGCCTTAGCACTGTGGAGTGTACATCAGACCATAGCGACCACGAAGAAGCGGTGGTTGCAGTATTAGCACAACAAGCTCTGTGTGAAGGAGAGGGAGGCTCCCCCTGTACAGGCTGGGCGATTTAAGACCATATTTGATGGATGTTGAATTTTCAAGTGGTTGTATGTTCTGAGTCATCGGTATACTACTATCTTTTCTACATCCATCATCTGCACGTTACTGTGGAACATAACAAAGGGATCAAGACATTAACTTGGCTTACAAATTTCTCAGCTCTGATCAAGCATCTGTGGGGTGTCCAGTGGTTATGCTTTGCTTTTAGTATGTAGTAGTATGTGAGTAGGGGGTACTTATCTTAAAAACAGTAAAGAGAAAATAGCTTAGGTCAATTACCTCCAATGTTAGATGAAAAAAGTCAGATATGGATATTTGCTGTGTGGTCCTTCCATAGTAAGGAGGACTCTCATATCCAGGAGATGAAGAGCCCTTACACCCATCAGCAAAATCCAATGCATGAGTTGGATGTCACCCCATTGTAAATCCATATGCACAAAACCTTTCCCAAATCAGCCAAATGTCCAAGGGACAACATTTCTAGCCCAGGCAGAAAATCCACCAAGACAAGAAAGAACATCATGTCCTTAATTTCAGGGTCATTAGAAAGTCATGACATGTGCTGATAGTACCCCTGGGTGAAAGTGAAAAATTATAGCTGGCACAGGTCAGCATGGGGTTTATAGGCCCATGTTAAAATTCTGGACCTGCCATGGACAGTAATAGGAACCTTCTGCTGCAGTGGAAACCTTCATTCAGAAGAAAGGATGGTTTTGGAGAATGTACTTCTTTAAGAACTTTCATTATCCAAGGATTTAGACGGTGTGGAATAAGTATTTCTGGGACCCAATCGTAGCCAAATGTAGAACTCCCTATTAATATCTATAGGGGGTTACGGAAACAGAAAGTCCCTTAGTTAATCCATATAGATTTTACCCATATAGACAACTGGTTCTCCTTACCTGTTTGTACTTTTTGTAACCGGATTAGGAGAACCGATCTGGGTAGGGAGGAAGACGGACGCAGAAGGGGCAAAGTTTGTTGGTGGGTTCGAATCCATTCTGACCTGGAAGGGCTGGCAGGGCACATAGCCGGAGTACTCTGTGCTGAGCCCAGGGGGGTCAGAGTGATATTCTGCAAGGTCAGGGCATTTAGATACAGGGTTAGGATACTGAATCTTTGCCCTGGGTAAAGGAAAGCTAAATCCACACACACATGGACAAGAAGCCCCTTAGCAATCTAGCAAGAGAGGAAATCATTCAGTACAATGCTGGCATGCCAACTTCACATGAATAGCACCCTGGTGAGCACTGAAATGAGAAGCCTTATGCTGATTTTCTAAAATCTCATTATATAGAGAAGGATGGCTCGGCCTCGGTCACAGGACTCACTAATGAACTGGGCTGCCATGATAAACATATTTACTGCGGGGAATGTAAAGTGTACCTAGTGCTATAACATTGCTTTTTATAAATCACTAGTACATGTAAATATCAGAAACTATCTAAAATACCAGAGGAAAGTGATAGCTTATTTATCATCCATTTAGAAATATCTGCAGTCTCCAAAGATCTGTGTAATGTAGAACTGTAGAAGAGAGGGAAGAGGGAGATGTAGCTGCAGTATTTCTCAGTGTCTGTGTGAGACTGATGCTGTGAGAGGGGAGGAGGAGCACTAGGTAAAAGGACAAGATTACCTAAAGCCTTTACTCATGAAATGAGACTTTTTTAAGATGGATCTAGACTACTGGGGTTTACCTGTAGATGGGTTTAGCCCATCCTCCGGCTATACAGAACATGTTTACGTACATGCCATTTTAACTGCAACATAACCTTTCTAGTTATCTCTGCACCCACAGGACAGATCGCCAATAAGATGTAATAGGATGTTTAGAAAAAAACACTTCATTATTATTTCTGTAGACGCTGGTGCCAAGGTGTGTCAAAGCCCGACCGCCATGTAGACTTTGGGTACGGTGGAATGTAGATATGTTTGGCAGATTGTTCAGAATTTTCTAACTTATCTGGCCACATCCCCAATATCACCTGTATTCAATGACATTGCTTTATATTCTTTATATAAAGTAAAATTCAGCACCTAATACATAGATAGGAATAAATATTAGATAGGCAATAGATAGATAGACAATGGCTCGGATAGATAGATAGATAGATAGATAGATAGATAGATAGATCGATAGATGGACAATAGATAGATAATAGATAGATAGATAGGATAAATATTAGATAGATAGTAGATAGATGGATAATAGATTGATAGATTGATAGATAGATAGATAGATAGATAGATAGATAGATAAATAGATAAATAGGAGATAGATAGATAGTTGGATAGATAGTAGATAGATATTGATAGATAGATAGATAGATAGATATGAGATAGATAGATAGATAGAGAGATAGATAGATAGATAAATAGGAGATAGATGATTGGATAGATAGATAGATATTGATAGATAGATAGATAGATAGATAGATAATAGAGTAGATAGATAGATAGATAGATAGGAGATAGATAGATAGAATAGATAGATGAGATATTGGATATTGGATAGATAGATAGATAGATAAATAGGAGATAGATAGATAGATAGATAGATAGATAGATAGATATGATGATAGATAGATAGATAGATATGAGATAGATAGATATAGTGGATAGATAGATAGATAAATATTGGAGATAGATAGATAGATGAGATAGATAGATAGATAGATAGTTGGATAGATAGATAGATATATAGGAGATAGATAGATAGATAGATAGATAGATAGATAGTTAGATAGATAGATAGATAGATAGATATTGGATAGATAGATAGATAGATAGATTGAGATAGATAGATAGATAGATAGATAGATAGAATAGATAGATATATAGATAGATATTGGATAGATAGATAGATATTGGATAGATAATATAAATACAACCAAAGTTTTCCCAAATAACACTATGGTAAGTTGCAATACTCAGCTAACACTGCCTACGTTGCCCGCAAAGTTGCGCCATATAGTGCTCACATAATAGCGCCATACAATGCAATGCCATAACATAAATGGGATTTGTGCCGCTGATAGGGTGTACTGGTATAAGAAATGGCACCCTTGCTTCCTCCCAGCATATTTGGCCTTAGGGTCTGGCAGGACTATGCTATAGGGCATGTATTTTCTTGGTGGGCCTGTGTTGTTTGTCACCTCTGTCTTTGCTGTAAGTTGCTGGTGTCATTAGGATGTGAGGCGAGTCACTTATCTGTGGGGTAATTGGGCAGGGTTTAGCAGTGGGCACTGGACTGGAACTAACAGTTATTGCTAATTGCAGGGTATCAGGTCACGGTGACAGATTGGTTCTGTCTGCGGGAATTTATTGAGTTAATCATTAAGGCTGGCTGCGTTTATCTCTACGACCTGCTGCCATCTGTCAATCCACGTGTGCTAGAGCCTCCAGCAATCACGGGGTTAACGCTGGAATAACACTGCCCCCTAGTACACCATGAGGACAGGCATGCCTGAGATTCCACTATCTGGGCCTCTGGTCATTAATTGTGACTGAGGAATGGCTGGTCAGCTGTGAATACATTCACTTCCTCCACTAGGGCAAGTGAAATATGGAGCTGTACTGGCTGTGTGTGAACTGCTGTCACCTCCACATAGGAAATAAATATATTATCCCTGATATATGGCTCTTGAAGGGGAGCAGGCCTGTTTTTACCATATAGACAGACCGGCCTTGTGCCGTAGGAGGAAGAGACAAATGGGTTTATGCTAAGTGTATTCTTATAATACTTCATTCTTCTTTCCTAATAGGGTCTGGTTGGCTAATAGAAGGGGGTATACCCCACAGGACCCTACAAAAATAATATACTTTAGTGTGCCCAAGTAGTAGAGCCACACAATGTTTATTTAAATACAACCATACAGTGCTCAAATAATACTACCGTACAATAACCAAATAAAAACTCCATAGCTAAAATGTATTCTTCCCCTATAGGGCACAGCTAGCTAACAGAAGGTGGTACACCCTGTAGCACTCTGTAGAATAATATATTGTATTGTGCCCAAGTAGTGGAACCACACAATGCCTATTTAAATACCACCACACAGTGCTCAGATAATACTACCGTACAATAACCAAATAAAAGCTCCATAGTTATACTTTATTCTCCCCTTACAGGGCATAGTTAGATAACAGGAGATGGTATACCATTCGAGACAATACAAAATCATATGTTGTATTGTGCCCAAGTAGTAGAGCCATATGATGTCTATTTAAATACCACCACACAGTGCTCAACTAATACTACCGTACAATAACCAAATAAAATCCCCATAGTTATACTTTATTCTCCCCTTACAGGGAATAGTTAGAGAACAGGAGATGGTACACCATTCAAGACCCTACAAAATAATATATTGTACTGTGCCCAAGTAACGGAGCCACACGATGCCTATTTAAATACCACCACTCAGAGCTCAAATAATACTACCGTACAATAACCAAATAAAAGCCCCATAGTTATACTTTATTCTCCCCTTACAGGGCATAGTTAGAGAACAGGAGGTGGTACACCATCAAAGACAATACAAAATAATATATTTTATTTTGCCCAAGTAGTGGAGCCACACGATGCCTATTTAAATACCACCACAGAGTGCTCAGATAATACTACCGTACAATAACCAAATAAAAGCCCCATAGTTATACTTTATTCTTCCTTTATAGGGCACAATTAGCTAACAGGAGGTAGTACACCACTAACACCTTGCAAAATAATATACTGAACTGAACATTTATGGTATATCCTAGAGTGCCATAAATGTCTGTCCTCTGAGTACCCCTTTAATGGACAACTGTATAATATATGGCGCCTCTACTGTCATATTTCCTCTGACACAGCTGTCTAGCAGCTTTAAAGGGGACCTCCACCAACTCCAACTCTTCACCCTTCTCTAACCCCCGCCATTCCTGAGTTGTTTGTTTCATTACCCAATATGTTAATTAACCTATCTTCCGTCAGGTGGGTGGGCCTGGGTTGGAACAGATCAGGGTACCGCCCACCTCAAAATAGAAAGCCTAATTAGCATACTGAGTGCTGAATGCAATATCACCGATTGCTCAGGAACGGTGGGGGCTAGAGAAAAAATTCCAACTGTGTCGGAATCAGTGGAGCGGTGACTATTGAAAGAGCCAAAATATTGGATTTGGTGGAGGTGGTGAAAGGTCCCCTTTAAGAGAGGGAAATTCACCATTTTGGGAATGAAGGGGTTACCTCTGCTGCCCAGACAAGCATTTACTATAGGCACATTCTCCTATGTGTTGGCTGTTTAATTAGAGCCTGCCAGATGTCTGCGGTCCAAAGGGAGCCGTGACCCAGATTCTGTAATTAGTAAACACTTTGTACACAGTTTTCTGATCCTCTAACGCGTTCCTTGTCCTTGGTGTTTGCAGGATCATTACCTGGTGCCACTAAATCTACACAAACCCACAGAACCCCGCACCTACGCATCATGTCAGCTCTAGTCCAGTATGTAGCATCACGGTATTGACCTTAGTTATTTCCTGCCAACATTCATCTAATGTGTATGGCCATCTTAAAGGGGTTGTTATCCCCTCTTGATAGGGTAGGAGATAACTTCATGCTCAGTGGGGGTCCGACAATTCAGATCCCCACCGATCCTGAGAATGGGGTTCCTTGTCCTGATGGAGTGGTCGAACATGCGCATTTTCTATTGGAGTGCACTATATTCGACTATCTCCGGCGCTCCCATAGAGAATGAATGCAGTTGCAGGGTGCTTGCTCAACCTACCCTTCCATCAGGACTGGGGAACCAGACCCCCATTATTGGGATCGGTGGAAGTCTGATCGGTCGGATCCCCACTGATCATGAAGTTATCCCCTACCCTAATAATAAGCTGCTTATAGATGACAACACTATGGACACAATTTAAAGGGGCTATGCAGTGACTAAATTTTACTTATTTCCATCCCCAGTTCTGTCAGCGTTGCATGGCAGTTTTTAGGCTGGTTCCAACTCAGGGTGATCGGAACCAGCACCTGAGTCGATCCACCTTCTCCCTCCTCTCCATGTCAGTATCTATTACCTATACTATGGGGCTGGCTTTACTATCTACCTTGTCAGCCCTGACAGAACCTAGGCTGGAAATAGGTCAAATTTAGCTCTGGAAAGCCCCTTTAATAACTGTATTGGGGATGCAAGACAACCTATTGGAGCCAGCTTATGGTAACTTGGTTGCTTTCTTCTAGAAATAGCTCCACACCTGCCCACAAGGGTGTATGTGGTAATGCAGATCAGCTTAATTGAAACGACCAGGGAAAAGCTGCAATACCAGACACAACCTGTGGACAGATGTGGCGCCATTTCTGCAACAATTTTGCAACAAATTATTTCTGTACCCGAAACAGCTTCATAATTATAAACAGCATGTAATGACACAAAATAATATACTCGTTTCATCCTGTCCGTCCCCAAAATCCCAACAATTTATCTGAATCTATGAAAATAAAATCTGGAGCCTACCTATGGCATCATCCATCATGGTATAATAAAAAGGTTTATGTTTGCTGTCAGTGAATAAGGATAGTCTTATATCTCTGACGCTCCTGAGGTCTGCACAGTTCTTCAGTGAAGCCAAGGACGTACATCCTGGCTTCACTGCGCAAGCGCCATAGGTACAGCGCATGCGCACTGACGCTGAGATGTACTCCTCCGGCTTCAGTGAAGAACTGCGCTGTCGCGAGGAGTACAGCTGCAGGGGGAGTATAAAGGTTATTTATTTTTATTGCAGGCACAGATGGCTTTATACCAAGGAGATTTGGAACAAAAACTTCCAGTCCATAAGGGCCTGCCGGTGGTTTAGTGTCCCAAATAACCCAGATTCCCTTTAAAATGAGCAGATCACAAAGTGTCCCCCAGCTAGGACCCTAGTGATCAGATCTGATCTGATCTGATTCTGGTGAACCTGAAAGTAAGCGCTCAATTTGCCTGCAGTGCCACCACAGGAGAAATGAAGGATTACACGGTGTCCATATACTTCAATGGGTTGTCTGTGTAATGCAGGACAGGAGAGGTCCTCCAAAGTGAGAGACACTCTTTGTAACCTCTCTCCACTATGGCCAAGAGCTGAGGATCCCCAACAAAGGACCCTACACCCCATTAACATTCCCTAATAAGTTATATGACAATGGGATTTCTAGTCTTTAGTACTATAATACATCCTTATTTATGATACCACTGTAGGTGCTACACAGACCCTGCAAAATACTGAACTGGACTGGAAACCCCAATCTCATTTAAGGGTCTGCTTGTGGTCAGCAGATCATGGGGGATCACACTACAACGCATAGCACAGTGTTATAGGGTGCACATTAAAAAATAAGCCCAGGCCATTATTGTCTTCTGCATAACAATCTTAGCTTTAGTATATTAGAGGAGCCCACCCCAAAAAACTTCCCAGTACTGTTAAAGTCCAACTTTATATTAGTCGAGAGCATTTGCAAAACATCTTGCTGAAAAATTCCCTATGGATGGGTGCCTGCAGCTCTTATATAGATGTATTCATTTCCATGGTAACAGACAACAAACAAACCATGTGTAGTCTGATACTGCAGTCATAATCCCTTGTATCTGCCCACCACGTCCTGGTAACCTACAGAATATTAACAAGGTAAAGATTAGCAGATGGAAAGGTGTACGGGGGCAAGATAAGATGACACAAGGTATATTTGTAGTCTGTTGCCATGGAGCTACATTGGTCTGTATAGGAGCTGCAGGCACAACATGATAAGAAATTAAAGAATGTATATTCAATCTGTATTTCATATCCTGGGACAAAAATCTATTTGCAAACTGGACATGTTTCACTCTGGGCGTAAGGCTTTATTGACAGGTCTCTCCCTATACACAACCTGCTGACAGGCTCCCGTTAAACATACATAACCTGCATTAGTTGAGTCACTTATTCAGGTTCTAATATTGTTTTCATTATTTTTTTTCCCTCTTCTGGGGCATCACTGTAAAAAATACTTTATGTAGGATGCTCTGAGCCCATCAGAAAGCGGGGGGAGGTAAGAGGTATGCAGAACAGATGTGAGCCGGGGGTCATTTCAGCAGCACAGCCCCTCTGACAGCCCGGCTGATTTAGAGGTAAGGGCACAGACATTAACAGCATGAACACACTCAGGACATACATAGGGAAATAGGAAGGAGCTCTCACTCATAGACATGTGCTTGGAATCAAGGACCATAAATCACACTACAAGGTGCAGATCTCTCCCCCACCCTCTATGACCTATATGAAAAGTGAGTGCCATGTGACATGACTTAACCAGTTCACGGCTGCAGAGAGAGTTTACTGTATAGCTGAGAAATCTCAAAAAGGAGAAAAAAATAAAACCCCAGAAACATAAGGTGATTTTTTTTTTCCATTTTTTAATCTTTCCACTTCAATATTGAATATTGAAATATAAGGGTGTGTTTTTTGCAGGACGAATTATATTTTTTAATGGCATACGTATAATGTTTAACTATTATAATTGGGAGGTTTAGGTAGCAATAAATAGCAGTTTTGGTTATATTTATGAAGCAGGTTGTTATTATTACGGTCATACTACAGTTATGTATTTTTTTATATGATTTATTACTCTGGCAACATAAAATGACTTTAAAAAATATGTATAAATACATTTGTTGCCATATTCCAAGACCCGTAACATACTAATTTCTCCATCGAGTGAGGGCTTGTTTTTTGCGGGACAAGTTGATTTTTTCATTGGTAGCGTTCTAGGTTACATATGGTTTTGTGATCACTTTTTATAAATTTTTTTTTACAAAAAAAAAAAACAATTCTCCATGGCTTTCATCATGGGGATAAATAACACATTTGTTTTATGGTACAGATCATATGGATGCATCAATACCTATTTTTTTGTCATAATGAAAGAATTAATAAGGGTCAAAATATTACTTTTTATTTTCAGCCTCACTATGTGACTGCGTCATTGTTTGGTAGTTTAGATAATACACTGCAATACTCCTGCATTGCAGTGTATTATGCAAGTCACTGTAAGGCCTGATTCACATCTGCGTTCGGGCCATTCCGTTCCCCTCTCCACATGAAAAATGCGAAGAGAAAAGTCCTGCAAGCAGCACGTTTCTTTCCGCATTTTTCGTTAGGAAACTGAGCGGAAACCACAAGGACCCCATTATAGTCTATGGAGTCCGCCGGTTTCCTACGGTAACCGCTTTTTTATGCGGATTAGGTTTTCGTTCAGGGGTCCCCAAGTGGACTCCCCCCGAATGGAAATTCATGTGCAGATGTGAACCGGGCCTAAAACAGACAGGCAGCCTATTAGGCCCTGCCTAAATCTAACTGTCATAGCAACCTATTGCCTGATTTGGTAACAGAGGTATCATTTAAGGGCTGACTCCTTTTCATGCCACTCGGGCCCCTTTTGTAAAAAGTGGGGGGCCATGGGTTGGATGGTCAACAATTTTGTTCTTTAGGAAACTGGTGTAACTAATACCTCAAATATATGCCATCTCCTAGCTGGCATAGATTTCAGTTCTGGGATAGTTTTCTGATATATTTAGCAGTTTATGACAGATTTTGGTGTTAATTGTGTAAAAAAGCCACATAAATAATAACAAACTAGTGATAAAATCGGCGACTTTCTTTAATGATCGCTGAATTTGATAAGTGATTAAAAAAAGAGTGCAAGGTCTCCAAGGAGATATCATTTTACTCAAATATATGAAGAAAGTCTGAAAATGGTGCAAACTTTTGCAAAAATCTATGCCTGCTCATACCAGAGGTGCACGTGATTTTCTGACTATTAGTTTCAAATAATCCAAATTTATTGAGGTCTACGTTTTTTTTAGTAAATTTTACTTAAATCATTCCCACTACTGTATATGCTTTACTTTGGCTGGTGTAAGAACTGCCAGGCCTAGTAAACATGTGGGCTTTAGTGTTTCTACTCCTAGGCTAAGGCCCCACGTAGTGTGCCGTAGCGAAAAAGCGCTGTGGTAAAAACCGCGGAGGAAACGCAGAAAAAAATTTGCAGTGAAAATGATGCGATTTCCAAAACCGCTGCGTTTTTGAAAATCGCAGCATATCAATTATACCTATGGAAAAGCTGGCGGTTTCCCTATAGCTATAATGGAAGCACAAAGTCCGCAGAGGAAACCTCTGAGGACTTTCTGTGAAAAGTGCTGTGGGAAAAACCATGATGTGTTTCCGACGAGGTTTTTCCCGCTGCGTTTTTTCACTGCAGCCCGCTATGTGGGGCCTTAGCTTTAATCATTAAGGGTTGAGGAGTCCAGTGGGCGGTCCACCTGTATATGTATTACTTGTAAATGTATTACCTTTTGTTGCACACTTTCTAAATGGGAAACCCTTTATGATGTGATATTTGCCCTTATTTTCATGTTATTTTTTTTTCTATCCACACATCCCATAGAGCTGTACACAAAACTGTGAGCTATTCAAGTGTCTCCATACTTTTACTTCTCTTCCCCTCTCACAGCATGCAGTTTCACAGAGACTGCAGCTGCATCCCCCTCCTCCTCCATTGGCCATGAATAGTGTTGACAACTGTGTGAGTGAGTTCATGAAGATGAATGGAGCTTTCAAAAGCATTTTCCATTGACTACACTCATCTGCTTTTGCCAGGGGGTGCAGAGGTAGCAGTCAAGCCCCAAACCTTGTGCCTGAAGGGGTCCAAAAGCGCCTCTGCCATATGAGACGCCCCAGTCTTATAAATATTAAATAGTAGTTGGACAACCAGGGGGCTGTGTATTTTTTCACTGGGGCCAAGAAAATTTTGTGTTACTTGGGCTTGTGGCCCCTGCACATGCAAAAAAAACTGAGACCCATTAGAATAGTCAAACATCTGTGAACTTGGATAATAGCATTTTAGGCGCTGAAAAGGTTAAATTACATATTATTACCAAACTGTGTGAGTCTGCATATATTACCAGAACTACGGCAGGGGAAATATAGAACATATATTATTTAGGGTCTGTTCACACATGTAGCATATGTACTAAGAGCGCATATCATTTGCTGTCCCTGCTTATATATGCTTTCTTTTGGCCTTAGCACTATACCAGAGCTGGCTGATTCTTTTTTTTTTGGGCTATTTATATTGCTGTCACACTGTAAATTCTCGGTGGAACGGGCTCCATCTGCCTGGAATACAATGGGCCGCTGGGGACTGAGATACCGGGAATCTAGAGTATGTGAGACAGGAGCCAAGGTGACAGCAAGGGTGGGGAGGGGGGACACCACAATACCCAAACAAGAACAAGGACTTCAGAGTGAGGTTTCTATTAAATCTAAAGAATCCATAGACCCAACATCATTATAAATAGACTGTTTCCTTGCGTAGTGTGATGGTGCCGCCTTCCTTCTGGCAACCAAGCAGTTAAAGATGCAAACTTTAGTTCTCCCTGGACTCATTAAAGGGATGCTCCTATATCACATGTAGACATATGACAAAGTACTGGTTGTATCTATACAACTTTCTGTATATTGTAATCTTATATGTAATACTGCAATAATATTCACAAATGTACACTCTTATATCACTTATTTCTGCCTTAAAGGGAAAGTCAATTTTTTAAAATCATGTTTTGATGGAGCATACTTAGCCAGGGAGAAGCAAAGATAAAGGGTTAATATGTAAACAATGATAGAAAGTGAAGTTCTGGCAATGAGACATTTATGAAGACGCCATCTACAGGGCTTGTGCAAATCTGTGTGATCCAGTCCTGATCCTCTACAGTCAGGAGATCACTGGATATTAGATATAACCAGCTCTGTGTGATCCAGTCCTGATCATCTACAGTCAGGAGATCACTGGATATTAGATATAACCAGCTCTGTGTGATCCAGTCCTGATCATGTACAGTCAGGAGATCACTGGATATTAGATATAACCAGCTCTGTGTGATCCAGTCCTGATCATCTACAGTCAGGAGATCACTGGATATTAGATATAACCAGCTCTGTGTGATCCAGGCCTGATCATCTACAGTCAGGAGATCACTGGATATTAGATATAACCAGCACTGTGTGATCCAGGCCTGATCCTCTACAGTCAGGAGATCACTGGATATTAGATATAACCAGCACTGTGTGATCCAGTCCTGATCCTGTACAGTCAGGAGATCACTGGATATTAGATATAACCAGCCCTGTGTGATCCAGTCCTGATCCTCTACAGTCAGGAGATCACTGGATATTAGATATAACCAGCCCTGTGTGATCCAGGCCTGATCCTCACCAGTCAGGAGATCACTGGATATTAGATATAACCAGCTCTGTGTGATCCAGGCCTGATCCTCTACAGTCAGGAGATCACTGGATATTAGATATAACCAGCTCTGTGTGATCCAGTCCTGATCATCTACAGTCAGGAGATCACTGGATATTAGATATAACCAGCTCTGTGTGATCCAGTCCTGATCCTCTACAGTCAGGAGATCACTGGATATTAGATATAACCAGCCCTGTGTGATCCAGTCCTGATTCTCTACAGTCAGGAGATCACTGGATATTAGATATAACCAGCTCTGTGTGATCCAGTCCTGATCCTGTACAGTCAGGAGATCACTGGATATTAGATATAACCAGCCCTGTGTGATCCAGTCCTGATCCTCTACAGTCAGGAGATCACTGGATATTAGATATAACCAGCCCTGTGTGATCCAGTCCTGATCCTCTACAGTCAGGAGATCACTGGATATTAGATATAACCAGCCCTGTGTGATCCAGTCCTGATCCTCTACAGTCAGGAGATCACTGGATATTAGATATAACCAGCTCTGTGTGATCCAGTCCTGATCATGTACAGTCAGGAGATCACTGGATATTAGATATAACCAGCCCTGTGTGATCCAGTCCTGATCATGTACAGTCAGGAGATCACTGGATATTACATATAACCAGCTCTGTGTGATCCAGTCCTGATCCTCTACAGATAGATCATCCATACTGCGGAACATCAGACTGAAGACCACCACTTTCTGGTCCTGATAAATCAGGTAAACATCAAATCTCCAGAATATTGTAGATAATTGTGGGAAAGTGGTCTTGAGATGCCAAGACACAGGAAATGAGCAAGGGGCTCTGTCAGCACCATCAGCTGCTATATGCATTGTTCTTGGCAAATTTGGATAGAGCCAGGAACACCTGGGTTGGCAACCATCCCGGCATTGACTAATGTAGCGGGGATAGGAGGTCTCATCTGTCTTGTGCGGGGTTTCCTAAACCTCGCCTCAGAACATGTGTTTTCACTTTTCCCCTTTCTCTGCAGGAAATGGCAGGACAGTGGAGCTGTGGAATAAATGAGTTTCCCTCTTCAGGGTCAGGTCCTCTGAGACTCCTCCAAAAATAACTGTCTTGTGAGAGCTTGTTAATAAGCTTCTCTTCTACACAGTGTCTTCTGAGACCTGGAGATGTGACACGGAGAGGAGGGACATCTACATCCCTAACTCACTGTGAGACAAGAAGAGAGCACTGCTTATAGTTCACGAGATGAGGGCTACTGCTTCTATTTACATACCACCACAGGGCCAAGGCCAAAGGTGTACGCGTGACGGAATACTGGGATAAGTTCTGATGGATACACAGGTGTAGGCCACATATACGATATACGTGTAACCCAACACAAAATGACCACTAGACATAAAGTTGTGAAAAGTTTTCAACTTAACGCAAATGAGCTATCCTCCAGAATAGATCTTCCACTTTAGTGCCACCTATAAGACATTACCATAAGTTGATGTCCGACCTGACCTTTTAAGAAGGTTCTTCATGAATTTTATGTGGATGAGCCATCCTTTAGATAGGTCATCAATATCAAATAGTGAGGATCAAAAACCCACCACCCCACCGATTGGCTGATCCTGGGAGGTGCCATTTTTTTCCTGCTCTGTTGGCTCCCTGGATCAGCTGATGGGTGGGGGTGTCAGGTGTGGGACCCTAACCAATCTGATATTGATGACCTAGCCTAGGAATAGGTCACTGATCTCAAATAACTAGAAAACCCCAAGAACGTAGAAACACAACTTGGGATATCAAGTCATATTTCAAGGCTCTTTTATGTCTTGGACACTGACTTACCTCTAGGTGGAATCACAGTGCAAGTTCTTCCTTCTGGAGGAGAGGTAATTTGCATACTTTTCCCAATAACCATTGTCTTTAAGACATCCTACAGCTGTTGGATCTCTGTAAAGAGTACCAGAACCCAAACCAGTACCAACCAACCAGTTACTGACAAGGCCATAACAGTGTCTGATATCAGTGTCTCTGGCTTGGTCGATATCGCTAGTCATCTTTTAAGATTCCTTATAGCAATAAACATTGACTTACAGGGAAGCTGCCTATTGGTGGCACTAGCTAGACAGCCTGCTTCCTTTTGGAGGAGAGCTAATTTGCATACTTTATTCCCAATATGCAAGCCTCCATACACCAGCGGGATCTCCGTAATGGAGGTCTGACCACTAGGACGCCCAGCGATCTGGAGATGAGTACCCCAAATGTTTAAATGCTCCATGTAATTGGAGAAGTGGTGCGGCACCCCCACTCCTATTGGACTGCCAAAGACTGCCATCCCTGCAGCCCCACACATTTACACCACCAACATATTTCTGATGGCTGGTGGTCCCAGTGGTCAGACCCCTGAGATTAGACACTTATAAGTGCCCAATGTGGTAAAACCTCCTCAGTTTTAGAGTTTTGTATAGCTGAGAGCCCTACTAATCTCAGGACTAAGAGATCTTAGGAAGGGACATTACAACTCCATTGATTTAATAGACAGCACCGTCAGCTTTGCCGAAAGATTCGGTAAGCTGACCAAAGTCGAAGGGACTTGGTGCTAGAGTCAGTGCAGGTGAGAATGAGAACATAAACATGATTTTTTTATTGGTTGTTATGGGTCACAAGGACACATTTTCTCATGGATCATTTTTGTCACTTCAGTTTTCGCTACTTTTGAAAATTAAGAAAAAAATTTCTACCAAAAAAACAAGATTTTTCCCATTCATGGAAAATTTTAAGCCTTGCTGCAGTCATAAAAACCTCCCAAAATCATCCACGTTAGGACACATAGGTCTGTCTTGCAAACCGCAATGGATGAGGCCAATTTGGTGCATTTTGTCAG
This sequence comes from Leptodactylus fallax, assembly GCA_947044405.1. Taxonomy (NCBI): domain Eukaryota; kingdom Metazoa; phylum Chordata; class Amphibia; order Anura; family Leptodactylidae; genus Leptodactylus; species Leptodactylus fallax. Next base: position 885,611 of record CAMRHE010000484.1, read on the forward strand.
ACATGAGCATCCCCATATACCCATGAAGCCACTCCTCTAAACCACAAAATCATGCCCACTTGTTAAGCAAGCCTGAAAAATTTTATCTCAAACTAAATTTACCAAAATGCATGTTTTACACCTGGGCCGAGTCTTAACCACAATAGTATATCTGCCCCATTAGCTTTATTATTACCAGGTTACCAGAATTACAAATATGACTCTTTTTTTTACACTTTTTTTCACAAATTTTAATTCAAAATTCAATAGAAATAAAAATTTAAAATGCAAATTTGAACCAGCGCAGCAAGACAGTAGCACTATCCACTGAATCACTGCTGCCCTAATGGGCACTGTCCATTCCCACATGGCCCTTCCTTAAAGGCATTACTTGAAGCCTTTAAAGAAGGAACCTATCATGTTTCATCTACAATACTGGTGCCTTGTTAGGTGGCAATCTATGGCCCTATCAGGTATCACAGCCTGGGTGTGACTACTATACTCCTGCCATCCTTCTGTATCTCTGCTTCAACCAATATTGATCATTGCATGGAAGTGATTAAAGGGCTGTTAAGGGAAGTGAATGATCCTGCTGGTTATCTCATGGGTCCACAAAATAACATGTATAAGTTGGTTTGCGGCACCAAAATGTTTGTCATGGAAAAGATAACTATAAATCCCAACTGTAGTATTTTATGTATGATGGCCCAGCAAATTGGTTATAATAAGAGGTGGGGTGTAATGTAATGCAGGTGTGGTGGAAGCAGATACATTTATAAGCAGCAAATCCCATCTTTGGCAGTAAACCTGTAAGGAGGAAGTCTCCCTCTCCTCCCATACATAGTATAACACAGGGCAAATTTGGCAAGTCATTACAGATAAGGCTAGGTTTACATCTGCACACAAGTCTCCGTCGTTCAGGTACTCCAGGAGAGCCAGACTGCTAACAAAACGGTTACCTGTGGACCCCATAGACTATAATGGGGTCCAGCAGGTGTACGTTGGTTTTCCACCGTTTTTATACTGAAACCAGTGGAGAGAAAAGTCCTCCATGCGGTTTCTGCAGCGGAGTCTCCACAAATGTAAACCTAGCCTCACATAAAGCCATTGCAAAGCTACCTTTGGCCACTGAGGCTGAGTGGAATATGATCTTGGCACTACAGGCTCTTCCTGGTCCTCTGGGAGTTGAGTCCTAATCTTCCCACTAGACTAGGGCAAAATGGCATCTTCCACATGTACATAGTGGGACCCAAGCTGAATCTGTATTCTTTTCTGTCTGTATGATGCGGTCACTCCATGTGTACGTCTCTGGCCGGACCCCCTATTATTTCTCGGGGAGCTCTGCAGCTGTGCCTACTCCAGTAGCAATCACTTTTGGACCCCGCCCCAGAGGAGCTACCAATTCAACATATTCCTCATTTTATATAAAGTTAGTACCAAGCTAGTTTAAAGGGGTTGCCCGGGATTAAAAAAATTGGTCTGTTGGTCTATACCCAATGGCAGGAAAAGGTGGAGATGGCAGGGAAGCAAGCAGTCTAGGAACAACCAAGATCCCAGCAGGAGGGTTAAGGAATACACGGGTGATATGGCTAAGCACGGCTGTATTGAGGAATACATGTATTATAAATGGCATATAAGACTGCGTTGCATGGAGGACTTTTTCATTCGCTGGTTTCAGTTTAAAAATGAAGGACATCTGACGGATTCCATTATAGTTAATGGGGTCCACCAGGCTCCATGTGTAACCGCTGTTTTAGCGTTCCGCCTCTTTGTTGTTCAGGTCCGTCAGGGGACCTAGTATAACTTATATCTTACATGCTGATTTTTTAACATGGTCCAAAAGATTTTAGCTACATCTCTGAGGATGTTTTTTTTTTTTAATTGTTTTTATTTCTAGAAACAGCACCACTCTTGTGCATAGGTTGAAGCTGGTATTGCAGCTCATTGTCATTCCAGTGCATAAAGCTGAGCCGCAATACCAAACACAGACCATGGACCAGAGTGGCACTTTTTAATCCTTGACAACCTAGTGATGTGATCCATGGCAGAATTCTGAGGTTGAGGCTCAGATTTTCCTGCTCTTTGCAATGGATGTCCTACAGCAGGAGGAAAAAACTGCTGGGACTTTTCCACTGCACGTGAATGGGGTTACAAAAGCCCAAATTGCAGGCGGATTATGGGTGGACTGGATTAGAATTTCAGCACAGATTCTGAGTCAAAATCCTCATCAAATCCAGAACATGTGAACAGGGCCTTAGACCTTATGCCATATTACAGCTCTTTGCGAGCTTTGAGTAGTACAGAGTTATACATAGGGCCTGTTTGTTGTGTCACTTTCATCGGTCACATAGTACAATAGCAACACAATCTCATTCAATTGAATGGGGCTGAGCTGCAATACCAAGTAAAACCACTATGCAATGTACGGCGCTGTGCTTAGTATTCTGTGAACAAACTGCTCCGCTCTTCCGAACGCTACAACATCTTAAACCGGTTGATCTGTGGGGTCAGACCCCCATGATCTCATATTGATAGGTCATCCTAAATCCTGGAAAATCTCTTTAAAGTAAATTCCACCATGTAAATGAATGATAAAGTCAGGCCGCATCCTTGTCATATATCTCGCACTTGCCCTATGTGATGAGGTGTTATGAAGACGTCGCCACACTTAGGGCTCTCTGTTATATTACACTACATCCCCAGCGGGGTCTCCGCTGAGAGTCGCCATCACTGCGGGCCGGGCATTTCAGGGCTGTTCATTTACAAATTAACAAGGAGCTAATTGTCGCCTGAGATGTGATTTGTCACCTCGGTGCTCGCGGTAGAGTTTACCGAGCCTGAGGTAATATATGTGTGTAGAAGGTCAGGGCAGGGCAAAGCACAGTCGTGTCTATGAGGACGGCCAAACTAGGAGATATACCCTGCACGTCCACATCCAGAGGGGTAACCGGAAAGTCCTAGAAAGCCATTATTTTATGAGTGCCCTAAGGTTATGACACTGGCTGGGACATAGCTATAGGGGGTACAATAGTAGCAGTCGCTACCGGGCCCTGGACCCTGTGAGGGCCCCCAAAAGACATAAAATATATTACTATGCTAAATGGTACAATTTAGGTAGGGGCCCCATTACAGATTTTGCATTTAGGCCCAGAAGCTTCAAGTTTCATCTCTGACATTGGGGTTTGTTGTTCTGGGGTTTTGGTGGTGTTGAGTGGGCAGGACGGATTGGGTAGGCCCAAAGTGTTGGGTTTTGTTTCGGCTGTCACAGCGGCAGAGGCGCAGAGTTGAGTTACTGGGTATTGGGTGGGTGGCTGAGGGAGCTGCTAAGGCTCTGGAGTCCTCAGAAGAGACGCAGTTTGAAAGGACATTGGTCGGGCAGGGTAGCGGATGGTGGACAACGGGTTGTCCCGGATAACCATTTTTTTGTAAGAAGGCCGGAGAAGGTGAAAAAAAACCAACAACCCATACTCTCCTGTCCCCGGTGCTCTGGTGTCTCTCACTGCAGTCTGGTCCTCCTGGTCCAGGGTCTTGTTTTGTCGGTAGTCCCCGCCGCATGTGACCACTGAGGCCAATCAGGTGACATATGCAAGTGACGACCCGGTTCCTTTCCTTCAGCCACTGAGGCCAATCACGTGCGGCAGGACCGGACCATGGCTGGAGACACTGGAGCGCCGGGGACAAATGAGTATGGGTGTATTTTTTTTTTTTTTTTTACCTTATCCGGCCTCTTTGACAACCCCTTTAAGTCCTGGTCACCTCTAGGTAGGTGTATGGAGCCAGGAATACAGCTAAAGGTAAATTGGTATAAGGTTTGAAGCCATATGAAGTGACCCCAAGGACCTGGGATGTTCTTAGAGGTGGTTGGTTATCTATGTTTGGTAATGTTTGTGTTCACTATGTTCAATAAAGTTGGATGCGTTGGCCAATTCATTCAATTGTCAGAGTGTCCGTGTCCTTATTCAGTATATTTGGGGTCTTTTACCAGAATGAGAATTGTTGACAACCCCCTGTCCAGAGGATTATTTAGCCTGGATGCAATAATAGCAAACCCTCAGCAGTGTTAGATCTTTCCAGATGTTAACAAGAATGCCCCATTCATTGACAGCAAGTAGAGATCTTGAAACTGGTTACACCAAATATGTTGGAAAGTGCCAGAACTTTTAATTATTCTAAAATTCTGCTTTCTATAATGTAAAATTGGAAGATCCCTTTAAGTGGTGGCGTAGACGGTAGCTGTATGGTCACGGCCTAGAAATGTCAGAGAGGGTTTTCATTGACAACAATATATGATGTCCATTGTATATAATGTTGTCCCTATAAATATAGAAGAATTTGCCATCCTATAGGACACTCACACAGGGGTGATATAGACCATGGGCAAATATATGCAAACATTGCCCCCAAATTTTCATCACCACTCCTGTAGCCACAGCCTACATCTAGGCATTGTTAATAGCTGGGCTGGCCATATTCCTCCTGACCTGTCAATAATATGCACACTCGGCTGAGTGTGCATGTGTTCTCAATGGAGAGAGGGCAGTAGCCTCTGGTACAAGTACCAGTAGCCTCTGGTAAAGCCTCAGGTATCTTGAAGTTTAGTATGCCAGATGTGTCTTTCCTCCTGATGTCAGCCATACACCCCCATACGCATTAGGCAGTTTTCCCTCCCATGCCATACAGTGCTAAATTTTAAGTGCCATTTACAGTACAGATGTGTCCCTTACTCATACCCTTGCTCGTTTTTTGGCTAAGAACTCCGATTTCTCATAAAACAAATTCAGAATTGTTATAAGCTAACAAAACCCTTGATGGGCTGCAGTTCACAAAACAACCACTGGGTGTACACATATAGGCACATAGGATAGACATCTTGTGACAGAATATCGCAAGAGCATGTTGATTTTAATAGCTGGTCATCTCATGATAACTATATCTGAAGATATTAATCCAAGAGGAAAGGCTGACCAAATACACTGCTGCCACCAGCATATCCTGCCAAAAAATATACCGCATAAGGTATACCGAAGTAGATTAAGTAAATAAGTAAATACCGCCATACAGTGTGCAACATACAGTGACCAAACAACACCTCCGTAGATAAAGTAGTCGGAAAGCAATAATATACAATGTGTAAATAATACTGCTATACCATTAAAGATATGCAACGGTCACAAGGACTGGTGGCGCCCCCTAAGGCTAATATCAGATTTCAACAAAATGTGAATAATTTTAATGTCATTTAATGCCATTGAAAGTAAAAGTGTAAAAAATGTGAACTGATGAAAATTTTTGATATTTTTTACAAAGTCCATATTGATAAAGATTGTGAAAAAAAATTTTTTTTTTTTTGGAAAACCTAGAAAATTGCCCAAATCAGGACACATACGTCCCATACCTAGTCATTAGAGATAAATGCACTGAGCGCTGCCCAAGGTGTGATACACACATCTCTGCAGTCCTAGTTTTCAGGGGTTCAGCGCCACTCTCTGGTCAAAAGTGGTATTACATATCTTTATTTTGTTACTGTAGGCAGTATTATTGGGGACATGTATACGGTCGTATTTATTTATTTTCAGATTGGATCCCATAAGAGTAAAGTAGGAAACCATTTTCATTTTTGGAATGATGCAGATGAAATATATGGGCTGAAATAGATTGTTAGCTCACATGGCCATGGATCTCTCTTCTCATGCTTCTATTCTATATGGCGTTTGCTTTGCTGCATTATAATTGGTGTGCTGCAGTGTGTAGGTCAAGGGAGGATACAGACAACAGGAGGCCCTTTGTAAGAATAGTATATGGGCCCCTCATTATAGAGCCCCCTCTTATGTCCAAGTGATATAGCAATGAAATCCTTTAGTAATTGACAACCGTAAGCTGCCTGTAAGAAGACAGTGGGCCCCCCTTATCTACCGGGCCCCTAGGCAACCGCCCAGGTGGCACATATGGTGTGTCTTTTCCCAGTATATACACACGTGGACAAAATTGTTGGTCCCCCCTCCCTCGTTTAATGAAAGAAAAACCCACAATGGTCACAGAAATAACTTGAATCTGACAAAACTGGAATTTGCCAAACTACATGTTGACAAGTCACAAAGCTTCTGGGAGAATGTCCTATGGACAGATGAGACAAAAATCTATAAATTTTTGGCAAGGCACATCAGCTCTATGTTCACAGACGGAAAAATGAAGCATATGTTGAAAAGAACACTGTCCCTACTGTGAAACATGGAGGAGGCTCTGTTATGTTCTGGGACTGCTTTGCTGCATCTGGCACAGGGTGTCTTGAATCTGTGCAGGGTACAATGAAATCTCTAGGCTATCAAGGGATTGTAGAGAGAAATGTGCTGCCCAGTGTCAGAAAGCTTGGTCTCAGATGCAGGTCATGGGTCTTGCAACAGGATAATGACCCAAAACACAGCTAAAAACACCCAAGAATGGCTAAGAGGACAACATTGGACTATTCTGAAGTGTCCTTCTATGAGCCCTGACCTAAATCCTATAGAGCATCTTTGGAAGGAGCTGAAACATTCCGCCTGGAAAAGGCGCCCTTCACACCCGAGACAGCTGGAGCAGTTTGCTCATGAGGAGTGGCCAAAATACCTGCTGAGAGGCGCAGAAGTCTCATTGACAGTTACAGGAATCGTTTGATTGCAGGGATTGCCTCAAAAGGTTGTGAAACAAAATATTAAGTTAAGGGAACCATCATTTCTGTCCAGGCCTGTTTCATGAGTTTTCTTTTTAAAAAAAATTCTGTTGAAGCATGGTTGGAAAGCAATGTCTGACTTTCATTTGTTCATCTTCATAGAATTTTTATATATTATTACTTTTGTCAGATTCAAGTTATTTCTGTGACCATTGTGGGTTTTTCTTTCATTAAACGAGGGGTACCAACAACTTTGTCCACGTGTGTACAGTGCTATAGTAGGGGTAGGTAATGGCCAATTTTAACCTAAAGTATAACTCTGACGTCTACAAAAATTCACTGGACAAGCCTATTGGAAAGTTAAGAAATTTAAAAAATTATCATATGATATGCGGCAGTCATATACATTCCTACACAAGTCATAAATACACCTATGGATACAAATACATTTGGAATTTATACACATTTTTGGACTAAATATGGATTTTAAGTAACAACACGTAGAAGAACCAGACTACGGTCTATTTAAACAAGTAAATGTCCCAGGATGGAAAAAGTGTATTGGATATCAAGGACATCACTTGGTGAGATACAGTCAAGATAGGAAGAGACAGAATGTGATATATACAGGACACCGGTGAATTAAACCTAATAATAAATAACTTCTACAACAGTGCCATCTGCAGGTAATAACCAGGTACTGACACTGGACAGAATTTATCTATTCTAGATTATGCTAAAAGCGTCTGATGTAGAATTAATGGTCAGTATAAAGCGATGTCTGTATCCTCACAGCTTTTACACATTTGTATGGTGGCTCAGTGGTTAGTACTGTCACGCTGGAGTCCTGGGTTCAAATCCAGCCAAGGGCAATATCTGCAAGGAGTTTGTATGTTCTCCCCATATTTGTGTGGGTTTCCTCCGGGTACTCCGGTTTCCTCCCACAATCCAAAAACATCCTGATAGGGAATATAGATTGTGAGCCCTATATGGGACAGTGACTGACGATATTGGTAAAGCGCTATGGAATATGATGGCGCTAAATAAGTCATAAAAAAATAACAGACTGATAACACTGATTATACTATATACTTCCTCCAGAGGTTACTGTTATTTTATGACTACCATGTATAACCCCACTCAGGGCCTAGGAAAAAAAATCCTGTAAAATCGCCAGTTCCTGTGAGGGTTGCCGCTGGCTTCTCCTGCATATTTACTGTTTTATGGTGTTTGACCTTTGTCTTTGTTCCTGACTTTGCTTCAGTCTGCTCATCCTGATCTGCCTCATACTGGTTCCCAACTTAGGCTAGTCCTGACTCCGCACCAGACTCCTCATGCGTAGCTGCCTGGCACCTGTTACCAATTCCATGGCCTGTACCTACCACATTTTGTCTATCCCTTCGGGCTTCTGCACCAGAGTCTCTCTGGCACTGGTCAGCTGCCACCCATGCTGGGAGCACTCCAAGACGTAGAGACCTGGTAGTCTCTCTGCAGCCAAGTAACACCCTTGGGAGTGGCCCAATTTCAGACTAGTTAGGTGACTCAGTGGGTCCACGACCCGCTATCTGTTGGGAGCAATGTTCAGCTTCAAGCTCATTTATGTTTTTTTTTAATTATATGAACAGGTCTGTACCCAGACTGCGGGCTATGCAGCTCTCTCTGCATCATTCAGAGCGGGAAATCACAGCATGTTCTTAAACAGCATTCTGCATAAGTTGTTGTGCAGGATAGCAATGGACCTGTCCAAGAGCTGGATCAAAAAAATGCTGCAGCTTTTTCCTGCCAAGCTCTTGCAGGTCCGGACCTGTGCCTTGGAACACCATAGAGAGGCTGGTTGTCTCCGTTTCGTCATCAGCTTCCCTAAAGCTTTTCAGTACCAGAGGAAAACTACAATGGAGGCAGAATTTATAAGCGAACCTTAAGAGGTAGTATGGCCGCATTTCAACCCTTTTACAAGAGAACATTATGCACTTAACCTACTAAAAGAGATAGCTGCATCCCCCTCCTCCCCTCTTTTATAGTTTTACACTAGATGTATCTAATATAATATATATTAACTATATTATAAAGTTTTACGTATTACCCTCTTCTCCAAAGATTTACAGTTTTACACCAGATGGATTTTTTGGTAATTGAGGAGTTTTCTGAACATAGAGGACAGGATAAAGGGAACTACAGGCTACTGGAAGGTGAGGAAGATTTCACTCCCCTATAATAAGGTATAGTAGAAAGTTTTATGTATTACCTGAACTTTATTTAAAAATTATAATGCTAGGTACAATGTTTATTAAAATATGGAAACTACCATCTCTAACTAGTATGACCATATGCACGCCTCCCCTACTCCCCAGAAATAACCACCTTTGCCCCTGGTATATCCCTGGCACTTATTTCCACCATTGTGGTTATTAATGATTTTGCACTTCTCCTCCGAGACATCGTCTTATAACATAACAACCTTTCCTTGGCAGGCCAGACGGGTATTAGGAAGTTTATGGCTGAGTCACATATAATCACATCTCAGCTACAAGACAGAAAATTTACAATAAACCCTTCCATAACCATTCGCTGCACATTTATATTGTCAGACATGATCCCAAAAGACAATAAAAATCCAAAGGTCAAGCTGGAATATATAAAAAATGGAAGAGGCAAAAACAGCGAGCATGTGGACATTGTCATATATTGGATGGAGGGAGCAGAGCGGGAATGTGCCTAATTGTTTCCTTCTTATGGATGACGTCAGCCCTGTAACAGTGATTAGTGAGACGTTCTTGCATGGGGCTGCTTCAGCGGGCTACTATTTGCATAGTGTTTGTACGTTCTCCATCACCAACCACTTAATATCCCAGGTGGTTTGGGATGATGAAGGGATTAATGGAGGCGATCCAGGGCAGGAAAGTTTGGTGTGTTTTTATCAACTAGAATTCCAACATTAAATAATAAAATATTATCTGTCTGGATCTGCCACTAGGGGGAGCTCACAGCACAGGAGGCTAATACAACTCTCATTGATCACAGGGATAAATGCTTATGAGCTCCCTCTAGTGACAGGACAATGGGGCATTCTCATAATATGCCAGCCCTTTGAGATTGCAGTAACCCAGTGAAGGAATGCAAGGAGGTTGGGAGTAGTAGTTGATCATGTTTAGGGTCACTGTGGCTGTAGTCAGCTACACTTGTCTTCTGGTACTCCAAAAGGGCTGAGAGAATGAGTGATGAGGTGGATTATGGTGGAAATAGCATCCTCTGGGGCACTTCCTGTAGTAAGCCTTCCTGAGCCTGATGGTGGTTGGGGTGCCCTTGATGGTAGGGTAGAATTGAGGACTAAAGAGACAATGATGAATGGGGCAAAAACTTACGGTTTTACTTGGTAACCACTGGGCTGGAGCTGGGTTTTGGACAAGGCTCTCCCCATGGTCCGTCAGTGTCTTGCTAGTTCAGGCAATCTCCTTTCTATTCCATAAATACCTGCAATTGCCCAAGCTGAAGGATGCAGGTTCCTAAAAGTTGCAGGACCTGACCTGCTCATAGATCCCGGTCGTAGCTATGAGGTCCATCCAAAAATTCCATCCACAGTCTTTGTCACACCAACCCATCCCAAAAAGTGAGTAGAGCTAAACCTTGTCTCCATCTTGACTGTGATAGTGACACTAGCCCTGACTTATGATTATCAGTCATGGATAACCCTAATCTGCACACTCCAACCAATTCACTTCTTCTCTCCAAGAAGGAGAAGACTAGACTGTCTTGTCCTCCTCACTAGAATTAATGAATGAATGAATGAAGTGGAGATATGTACCATCTACCTATCTCCAGCCACACGTAGGTCCCTCATCACCAAGACCATCAGGACTAGGAGAGTCAAAGAGAAGCCTTGGGTTGTCTTGAAGGAGACACTTCTCAGGCCACATAGCGGGAGCCCCTATGGTCAGTATGGCACTGTATGTATACCATTATTCAATTTGACCACCATTGTGGCTTTGGACTTGCCAATAAAAGCTTTCGGACAGAATAGAGAATTTTATATGACAAGGCCCATGTTTTGGTGACCTTTTTTGGCCGCAGAATGAACAGAAACCACAAATTAAATATTAGAAATGAAATAGAGACATAACTCGGCAGTCCTTCCTGTCCGCTGGTGAGGAGACGCAGCTGAAAACCATTTTCCCAATAAAAAGATGATTATTACTTAAGAAAGAAACAAACATCTGTGCTGGACAATGAATCTGCCAAATAATCCCCCACCCCACCCCCGGCTATGTATGTAACTGAGCAAGAATGTGCCTCCAGTCACTGCATAGACACTACATAAGGCTGACATGTTGTAGGGCCACATCGTCCGACTCAAATAAATGCCTAACTTTACTATAGTAACCCCATACAGATGACTGTGAATGGGTTTTTACATTCCTCTTTTTACTTCAGGTTGCCTAGCAACTACCTGGCTCCCTGACTAAGTGACCACCATTTAAGTACATGTAGTCACACGAAACCACGTGGTCATGTGAACCTCTATCTGCTGAATTTTTCTATGCGATATGTGTCCTACTAAGGCCTCATGCACATGGCCGAGTGTGGGTTTTGTAATGGAAGGCGCTTAAATCACATTTAGATGACATATTCTAAATAATAGGACACGTGTACAACTGTAAAACTCCCCTTCAGAGACTGTCCCACCAAACATTTAGCAGCATCTCTCCATATACAATGTCAGATGGGGGTGGAAGAAAAATGCACTAACCTTTAACCCCTTAATGACGGAGGGTAGTTTGTACATTAATGCTCGGTGACTTTCTTCATATTTTCCTTCCCCGTCTTCCAAAATTCATAACTTTTTTATTTTTCTGTCGACATAGTTATGTGAGGGCTTATTCTTTGCGTGATGAGTTGTACTTTCATTTGCCACCATTTTGGGGTACATATAATAATTTGATTAGTTTTTATTAACGTATTTTGTGGGTCCAAGTGAAATAATACAGAATTCTATCATACTTTTTTGCATTTTGTTTTTACGGCGTTCACTCTGCTGTAAAAATGACATGGCAGCTTTGTCTGGCGGGTCATTACGATTACAACGATACCAGATTTATATTGGTTTTTATTACGTTTTACCGCTTTTACAAATAAAACGTCACTTTTTGAAAATGTACAATTTTCCTGGGGTCACCGTATTCTGACGCCTGTAACTTTTTTACTGTATTGTTGATGCAGATATGTCAGGGCTCTTTATTTGCGGGACAAGTTGTACTTTTTATTGGTACCAATGTTGTGTATGTATGACTTTCTGATCAATTTTTATTGTTATTTTTTGGGGACAGTAAAGTGACCAAATTACGTTAATTTGTGCAATGCGGTATTTTTTTTTTATTTTTTTACGGCGTTCACCATACGGGATAAATAACGCTATTTTTGGATACTGGGGACTTATATGCACGTAGGGATACCTAACATGTTTGTTTATTATTTGTGTTCACATTATATATTTTTCTCATATAAAAAGGCTATAGGTTTTTCCCCCTTCTTCATTCTGAGAATGCGCAGAGGGAAAAACGGATTGCAAAACGGGCACAAACAGATTACTATGTATTGGTAATCCATTTGTGTCCGCCGTGCAAAGACCTCAATGTTAAAAAAACAGATTGATAGATAGATAGATTGTATTTTTGCCAAAATTTTCATACTTTTATTTCTGCATCACATCAGGGCTATTCCGTAATATATACAAACATACTCTATAATGAACAATTTCAGCAACTTTGTATACTTCAGCATACCCCTCCTGTCCTTAGTTTGTTACAATGTATCAGCGAACATATAATATGTCAGCCTGGAGTCTAAACTGTTTAGCTCACATTGGATTACCTAGACTAAACCTAAGTGTAGCAATCTCTCAGCTATATATATATATATATATATATATATATATATATATATATATATGTTTCCATTTGTTGACAGCAAGCAGAGATCTGGAATTCTGTAGGAATTGGTACAGAAAATTATTGTTCGGCATCTCAGTCCCCGCAGTAGAAATGAAGCACATCCTATTCTAGGGAAATGAGAAGAAAACAGAAGAGAAACAGTCCTAGGAAAGATGTGGGTATATCAGGATACAAATGGGCGGCTGGGGACAGGCATTCCACACGCATGATGTGATGTCAGGGGCAGATACCAGAGAGAACACCTGCAAGGCTTCAGTTACATGGACTGAGCACCAGCATGCCAGGAAGTGTTCATGGTGTACATCAAGCTGCCACGGGAGCAGATATGGAATATATCAAGCCGGGGACTAACTTCTCGTAACCCCCTAGAACTTTGCCTGCCAGAGGCCTGATAAGTGGGGGATGAGTGTTTTATGTAACTAGGCCTATGAGCGCCACTATACTGCACAATACACTGATAATGTACCGTATATTGATGTATCACATAGCAGCCATGGGGCCCATGACCTGGAGGGGGCCTGAGGACAAACACTTAAGGGGTAGGCGTAGATTTCTCGTATAACTGACCCCAGTTTCCTGGCATATAGCATGATAAATTTATTCGCATGTGGTGACTCCAGCCCTACTAAACCACACGCTGACAACTTTTTATAAAAGTGGGGTAAGCGGCATAAAAAGAGGAAAAAGTTACAATGTTGGCATAACATGACGTGCAGCGAGAATTGCTGAAAATTGGTATAAAAACTTTAGTGCCTTCCCATCTGCCCCAGTTTTTCCCAACCGGTTTCATTGCAGCCATTGTAAATCTACTACTACTATGTATCTGCTGACATATAATATAGGGCACACATATTCTTAAATGTATGCATGTATGTAGTGAGCGTGCATGTGCATGTAGTGAGTGTCCACATATGTAGAGAATGCTGTGCATGTGGTGAGTGTACACATGTATGTAGTGAGCATGCTGTACATGTAATGAGCGTACACATGTATGTAGTGAGCATGCTGTGCATGTAATGAGTGTACTGTACACATGTATGTCGTGAGCATGCTGTGCATGTGATGAGTGTACACATGTATGTAGTGAGCATGTTGTGCATGTGGTGAGTGTACACATGTATGTAGTGAGCATGCTGTGCATGTGGTGAGTGTACACATGTATGTAGTGAGCATGCAATGCATGTAGTGAGTGTACACATGTATGTAGTGAGCATGTTATGCATGTGGTGAGTGTACACATATGTAGAGAATGCTGTGCATGTGGTGAGTGTACACATGTATGTAGTGAGCATGCTGTGCATGTAATGAGCGTACACATGTATGTAGTGAGCATGCTGTGCATGTAATGAGTGTACACATGTATGTAGTGAGCGCGTATGTGCATCTAGTGAGTGTACACATGTATGTAGTGAGCATGTTGTGCATGTGGTGAGTGTACACATATGTAGAGAATGCTGCATACACATGTATATAGTGAGCATGCTGTACATGGGGTGAGCGTACACATGTATGTAGAGAGTGCTGTGCATGAAGTGAGTGTACACATGTATGTAGTGAGCATGCTGTGCATGTGGTGAGTGTACACATGTATATAGTGAGCATGCTAAGCATGTAGTGAGTGTACACATGTATGTAGTGAGCATGCTGTGCATGTAGTGAGTGTACACATGTATGTAGTGAGCATGCTGTGCATGTAGTGAGTGTACACATGTATGTAGTGAGCATGCTGTGTATGTGGTGAGTGTACACATTAAGTATGTAGTGAGCATGCTGTGTATGTGGTGAGTGTACACATGTACAGTATGTAGTGAGCATGCTGTGCATGTAGTGAGTGTACACATGTATGTAGTGAGCATGCTGTGCATGTAGTGAGTGTACACACGTCTGTAGTGAGCATGGGCTGTAGTGAGCGTACACACGATGTAGAGAATGCTGTGCATGTGATGAGTGTACACATGTATGGAGTGAGCATGCTGTACATGTAGTGAGTGTACACATGTATGGAGTGAGCATGCTGTGCAAATAGTGAATACAAATGTATGAGTAAAACGTATGTAGTAAGCATACAGTGGGGAAAAAAAGTATTTAGTCAGCCACCAATTGTGCAAGTTCTCCCACTTAAAAAGATGAGGCCGGCCTGTAATTGTCATCATAGGTAGACCTCAACTATGAGAGACAAAATGAGAAAACAAATCCAGAAAATCACATTGTCTGATTTTTTAAGAATTTATTTGCAAATTATGGTGGAAAATAAGTATTTGGTCAATAACAAAAGTTCATCTCAATACTTTGTTCTATATCCTTTGTTGGCAATGACAGAGGTCAAACGTTTTCTGTAAGTCTTCACAAGGTTGGCACACACTGTTGCTGGTATGTTGGCCCATTCCTCCATGCAGATCTCCTCTAGAGCAGGGATGTTTTGGGGCTGTCACTGGGCAACACGGACTTTCAACTCCCTCCAAAGGTTTTCTATGGGGTTGAGATCTGGAGACTGGCTAGGCCACTCCAGGACCTTGAAATGCTTCTTACGAAGCCGCTCCTTCATGCCCTGGCGGTGTGCTTGGGATCATTGTCATGCTGAAAGACCCAGCCACGTTTCATCTTCAATGCCCTTGCTGATTGAAGGAGGTTTGCACTCAAAATCTCACGATACATGGCCCCATTCATTCTTTCATGTACACAGATCAGTCGTCCTGGTCCCTTTGCAGAGAAACAGCCCCAAAGCATGATGTTGCCACCCCCATGCTTCACAGTAGGTATGGTGTTCTTTGGATGCGACTCAGCATTCACTCTCCTCCAAACATGACGAGTTGTGTTTCTACCAAACAGTTCTACTTTGGTTTCATCTGACCATATGACATTCTCCCAATACTCTTCTGGAACATCCAAATGCTCTCTAGCAAACTTCAGACAGGCCCGGATATGTACTGGCTTAAGCAGGGGGACACGTCTGGCACTGCAGGATCTGAGTCCCTGGCGGCGTAGTGTGTTACTGACGGTAGCCTTTGTTACGTTAGTCCCAGCTTTCTGCAGGTCACTCACTAGGTCCCCCCGTGTGGTTCTGGGATTTTTGCTCACCGTTCTTGTGATCATTTTGACCCCACGGGGTGAGATCTTGTGTGGAGCCCCTGATGGAGGGAGATTATCAGTGGTCAATTACAGGCCGGCCTCATCTTTTTAAGTGGTACTTTTTTTTCCCCACTGTATATACTGGATGTGTGTATATTATATATGTGCCCATATGGGAGTATGTGTAAGCAATAAGTATACACATCTACATCTGTAGATGCTTAGTAGAGGGCAAAAGGCAATTCAAAACTCTACACACCTTCACTGGTGCTCTCCTCAAGGAGAGATGTTCCCGTCCCTATGCTTATTCATGTAAGTAGTAATCGGAAGGGGCCCTTACAACGTTTGCCATTATTTTCTTGTGACTTTCCCGCAGCTTCCTTTACACAACACAGCATGAGGTATCTCTATACAGCCCCTGGTGTGCAGTACTGGGTTACAGTTAGTAGGTATAACACACCTGACCATAAGTTGTGGCTCTTATTGCAGATCATCCCTATTAACTTAAATGGGACTGAGCTGTAGTACCAGACACTGCCCCTGGTCTAAAGTGGCGCTGTTTTTGTAAGAAAGAAGACATGTCTATTCCTACTTCTTTATAACCAACTGAAAGTCTATTATCAAGAAGTAAGAAGCAGGTGGAAAAATCCCTTATGGTTTGCTACTATGTACATGTATGCATCATCATGGAAACAGACTACAAACCATCCCTGTGTAGTCTGACCCTGCAGTCCCCTGCACTGTCTGGACACTACTTCCTGCTAACCTATAGAATGTATACTAGCAAGGAGAAGAGAATCAATGGCAAAGAGTATGACTACTCAGGTTTGGTTTGTAGTCTGTTACCATGGAGATGCATAGGTCTGAATAGGAGCCGCAGACACAAAATGGAAGTATATTTTTAACCAAAAACCTATTGGAATTTTGCCTAACTTTTCATTTTAGATGCACTGAGAGAATAAAATCAAATAAAATAGCATTTTACAAATAATGGTAGTCGTATGTGATTTACTCTAAAAACTAAAATTTTTGGCAAAACACTTTAAACAAATTAAAAGGCAAAACACTTGGATATTGTGGATAGGAAAGGTAGAGCGGCACTGTGCCTTTAAGAACGTTGTATCCAGGCTCCTTCTGTACGGCAGGAGTAGTCTTGTGGATGTGTTACAGAATGTCACGCTTAATTTCCCCCCTTGTTGTGGTCCCTGCAGCCAGGGGCGAGCTTTGCTTCCCACTATTCCCACAGTCTTCTATTTTTTTCTCTTGCCTTTTTCTTAAAGGTCACAACGTGGAAAATGAATTAGTGCATTTCCCAGGTTTTTGCCAAGAACGTTCATTTTTCAAATGAGTCCTACATCCCCTTCCCCCTCCCCTTCCCGTGAACGTAATTCAGTCATGCTAATTCACCCATGTTACTCAAAGTTGGGCCGGAGTCTGGGCAATGTCTTGTTTAAGCTTTGCCAAGAAATGGCGGGCTCGGGAGAGTGGTTCCTAAAATGTAAGGTTAACTGGAGAAATATATACATTACCGCATTGTAGGGTCTATAGCGGAAGATATATAGGAAAATGATTTGTACAGATGTAGTAAATTTTAAAGGGGTTTTCCAATGGGGTAAAAATCTACTTAAAGAGGACCTTTCACCACCTCCACCAGTTCTAGTTCTTAGCATCTATTAATAAGGCTCCGCTCCACTGATTCCAGCAAAGTTGGAATTTTTCTCTAGCCCCCACCATTCCTGAGTAACAAGCGCAGTTAGTTTTGGTGCTTGATGTGCTGTTTAAGCTCTGTAATGTCAGGTGGGCGGTGTCAGGCAGGGGGCGTGATTCGGTGCTCCAATCAGAGGCAGCCAGTGTCAGAGCTCAGAATTACACCCTTTGTCTGCTCCTGCCTGACACCGCCCTCCTGACAGATTCTAAATAACATATCAGGCACCAAAACTAACAGCACTGATTGCTCGGGAACGGTGGGGGCTAGAGAAAAAATTCCAACTGTGCCGGAATCGGTGAAGCAGCACATATTAATTGATGCAAAGAAATGGACTTTTTGGAGGTGGTGAAAGGTCCTCTTTAAGAGGGCAAAACATGGAAGCTGTAACATAATAAAACATTTGCCCCGATCACCTGCCCTTCCAGTCCCACTGACGCCCATTTCATTGCTGCTCACTACTTCCTGGTGTGTCCTGTCCTTAAACAGGTTTTCCCATGAACATAACTATATTTAAATATGTAGACAATTAAAAATTAATTATTTTTACATCTATATTTAAAAAAAAAAAAAAAAAAATTCTCAAACCATCTTAGTTTGTCTTGATCGGCTGCCATGGCATACGTCCATGAATGCAGGAACTTTCTATACTTTGAAACCCGGCCATGATCTCCTTATTGTGGTCGGGTTATCTTCTCATACATGTAGTGTCCCTGCCTGATAACCTGACCACAATAAGGACATCATGGCCGGGTTTCTGACCATAGAAAGTTCCTGCATTCGTGATCACCACTAAGATGGTTAGAGAAAATCTTTAACACCTTGCAAACTTTTTGATTATTCATATTTCCAAAAATTATTTACTTTTCATTGTCTAAAAAAATTAAATATATTTATGGGAAAACCTCTTTAAAGATGCCCACTCAGATAATACTTACAAGGGCCCCCATGTTTATCCCTTTAAAATATATTTTTATACCCCTGGAAAACTTCTTTATCTTGACTCTTAAAGGGATTGTGTCATCAATACAAATTATGTTATGGTCAAATAGATTGAGCTAGCCCCAAGATTGGTTAGGAAGTTGGGGCTCAGTTGATGCTATTTTAAAGCTCATTAATCAGTAGAATAAATGGATTGAAGCATTTTCCAAATAAACTTGATCATGGGTATAACAACCAGGCATATAACTTGTTATGCGGCCCAACAACTTCAGGGGCAAGTTTCCAGAGAGATATTGTATATGGTACAATGAGTGGTGAATACGGAGGATGCATGGATATGAAAAATTTAATGTGGCCCCTTCCCAAGTTTTAGTATGAAGCCTCATAGTTACTTCTGTAGTATGGATCATTTCATCTCTGCAGTATTACTTTGTGCATTATGCACGTGTTGCAGTAATATTAAGATGTAAATTGTGAACTTTTGTGTGTGTTATTCTAATATTCTTGATATCACCGTATACAGTACACTATCCCTGTACTGTGACATCACTGTGTGTATAATCCCTGTACTGTGACATCACTGTGTTTATTATCTTTGTACTGTGACATCACTGCGTTTATTATCCCTGTACTGTGACATCACTGTTTATTATCTTTGTACTGTGACATCACTGGCCCCCGGCGTGTGCATTATCCCTATACTGTGACATCACTGTGTGTATTATCCCTGTACTGTGACATCACTGTGTTTATTATCTTTGTACTGTGACATCACTGTGTATATTATCCCTGTACTGTGTCATCACTGCGTTTATTATCTTTGTACTGTGACATCACTGCGTTCATTATCCCTGTACTGTGACATCACTGCGTTTATTATCTCTGTACTGTGACATCACTGCGTTTATTATCCCTGTACTGTGACATCACTGCGTTTATTATCCCTGTACTGTGACATCACTGCGTTTATTATCCCTGTACTGTGACATCACTGTGTTTATTATCTCTGTACTGTGATATCACTGTGTATATTATCTCTGTACTGTGATATCACTGTGTATATTATCTCTGTACTGTGATATCACTGTGTTTATTATCTCTGTACTGTGACATCACTGTGTTTATTATCCCTGTACTGTGACATCACTGTGTTTACTATCCCGGTACTATGACCTCATTGTGTTTATTATGTTTGTACTGTGACATCACTGTATTATCCTTGCACTGTGATATCATAAAGTAGAGCAAAGTAATACATAATAAGCTATATATATTCCTAGCTTGTGGCTGAAGATGGTTGAGTGGGTCTCAATTACAGGTTTTGCTATGGGGCATCATGCCTATTTATTGCATACTTGTACATGATAAAGTTATAGCACCTCATTAGTTACTTAATACAAAAATAATCTCAGTTTTTTTCTTGCCACATCTAGGAGGCCATTTGTATGTAGCTCCGTCCTATTCAGTTTAGTAGGAGTACAGTGCCTACAGGTCAACCTCCTAATGGTATCAAAAAGTTATACTAGTACTACAGGCATGGGGTGCTACATGCACCCTTATCAAATATATTAAGAATATATTCATTTTCACCCCTTCTCACTCTGAGCTGTACCATTACCTCTTGCTGAGTATATAGTTAATACTCCGTGCCGTAATAGTACAAGACCAGCTGCAGAAATTGGAAAATGCTTCAAAACCACTAGCTTTAACCTCTCAGATACAGTCATCACTAGCTATCATGGCATCCTGGTGGTTAGGCGGTGAGAGCGCCCCCCATCATCTGCTCAGGCTCTCCGTGGCGAAATCGCATAATTTGGAGGGGTTACTATTGCAGCCAGGAGACCAAACAGAGGCTTTCTGGCTGCCTTTTCCTATTATATATAGGCGGCCTATCTACAACGATTTGCAGTATATTGTACAGGGGATCAAGTTTATAAATAATAAAAAGTTTAATAAAAGAAAATTCCTGTTTCCAAAATAATGTAAGCAAAAAGATTAGGTATTGCCATGTGCATATAAGTCCATGCATATTTATCCTGTAAAATAAAAAAATACCGCAATGCGCAAATTAACGCGTTTTGGTCACCTTGCCCAAAAATAGCAATAAAAAGTGATGAAAAAGCAGAACATACCCGAAAATAGTTTTTTTTCACAAGGACCCTCAAAAACCATTAATAAAAGCTAATTAAAACCTCATAAGTATCCCAAAATGGTGGCAATTAAAAGTACAACTCTGTGTGCTATGACTATGTTGACAGAAAAATAAAAAAAAAAAATTATTAATTTTGGAAAATATAAAAAAAAAAGTCTGAACACCCAAACTACCCCCCTTCTCTATCGCTCCCGATCCTGCTTGGCTGTCACTCAACCTTCCTACAGCCCTGAATGGCCAAATTATTGTCATTATTTCTATAACTTGGCGGAAAAATTTCTAATTTTATCAAAATTATAAGGAATATTTTCTAAAAAACCACAAGAACCCGTTGCGCCTTCCACTGCGGCCTGCGCATTTATCTCCATATCTATATATTAATGAGACTCTTTCCAGCTTAGACTATGAAATCTGAGGGAAATGTTTCCGAAATATTGTCCGCCTCCCACCTGCAGGCTCGTAAATATGTGTTATTATCTGCTGAAGGGCTCTTTGCTGTGTTTTTCTTGGCAGCCGAGAGGTTTTCAAGCATTAAGAATGAACAAGAGTTAGAAATTGTCAGGCCGCATTCCTTCTCTGGGTCGCAGCCAGCGAGAAAGCAGCGCAGCCACGGGCCTGGGGAATTACTCTATGTTGCTTTTGGCTGGAGTTTCTCTGGAAGCTTTTCCATTCGGTCCCTGAGCAGTCAGAAAGGGTTTGTGAAATATGACACAATAAAATCCATTCATTACATCCGCCCCTTCTCGCCCTCTCAAAACAAAAATGGCGGCTAGGTTCCAAACCTACGCAGGGGGGCAGGAAAGTGGGGGTCACGGGGGCCTTGGAAATGACCCAAAATTAACACGGGGATTGTGCACTTGGATTTCGGCTGTGTGGCCTGTCTCCCTTCCCAGCGCACTCCATCTTTCTTTATCCTCTCCGCCGCACTCAGTAGCTAATGGCTCCGTTCTGCACAGCTTAGCACAATACTGCGCTACGCCTCGCCGTCCACTTGTGGGAGGGGCATACGTGAAGCCGTAGGAGATCTCCAGCTCATCCTGTATAAGTGAAGTCCCCGATGCTGTTTCTTTAACAATATGAAGTCAGCCTGTACAGACGACTACCCTGGCAGAGTTGCCTAGTAATGATGCACTTACACGTCCGGCTCCCATAGGGGGTGGCGATGAGTGCAAGTGATGCCCCTTCAGTTTTACAATTCGACAGCCATTTTTATTTACAATAATCCAGGACGTATGGATGTGGGCAGCAAATACAAGTATTGTACATGAGAGGTTCTAGGAACGTCTTCCAGGTCTGAGGCCACTAAACCGCCAGTAGGTCATTATGTAGCCGAGGTTTAGGGGCCCAAATCTGTCCACATGTAAGGCACCTGTCCCTGCAATCTTTAATAAATAAATGTGCATATATTATAGGATAGATCAGTCCGGGAGGCCGGCGCATGTGCCGACAGTAGACCTTGACTCACTGCGCATGCACCCATTACCTGTTGGTGGAGACTTGTTGCTATGGGGTCACCCATAGACAGCACACGGAAGAATTAGGAAATTCTGCTCACTAACATACACCATCAGTAGTGCCGACCACTATTGATATGTATAAAACATTTGAGGTTAAAGGGGCACTCCAAGGTTCTTTATGCGCTGAACCCTGGGTCAGATGATCAAAAAGTTTCTTAGATTTGCTTGAACTTTTGATTTATGCAACGTTTGCCTTATCTTTCTGATAAGGTGCAGCACTGGGTGCCAAACACGGGGGAAAACAGGTGCACCAGCCGATGTGGTCCTGCCCTGGTGCACCCAATAGTTATATTGTCAGCAGTGTAAGGTATGTTCACTATCTCAAACTGGCCCTACAACAGCATATATCAGGGTTTACAAGAGATTTCTGTGGTGGCAGACTACTTTTAAAGGAAAGCTCCAGGAAAAGCGGATTCTCTGTGTTATACATGGTGCAGGCCGCAACAGGGGTAGGTGGGTGGATCAAGACAAGACACTGGGATTCGCTCTTTGCCTCATACTCCACCCCCTCAGGATTTTCCTTCTTCATAGCCACTATAGTATTATTGGCTTTACATGGTGGAATGGTGCCATTTAGTGTTCTGGTCTTCAAATACAGACAGTGGGGGAGAGCTGCTGCTGTAGACAGTTGCCTTACAGAAATAAGGAGTTGCAGGGATTTGGGATTTTGGATTTTCTACATGTTGTGTTCCTTTCTCTTAAAGTATACAATGCAAGTGTGATATACAGCAGGAGCACCTATAATGACACCACTTCTCTCTGACATTAGAGCGTGGCAATGGAGAAGTTATGTGAATAATATTGAAAGAATTTTTTTCAGCTTGGTTATATTTTTTTATTTAAAAAAACCCCTTACTTTGGTGAATAAGAGCATTAAACACAGGCTTGAAAAGACAAAAAAAAACAAAAAAACAATGTGATAAACACCAGAAAAACTAATTTTTTTGTTTTTTTTTGCCCTGAGAAACAGCACCACTCATCCATGGTTGTGTCTGGTACTGCTGAGTCAAAGTAGTGCCTTTTCTCTAATTCTAGATAAACCCTCCACTGATATCCGTATCGAAGTAAGGATGGAGATGAAGGCTACAGCAATACAAGGTGAACATTTAATAAAGGAACGACAGACAACATATATAAAAAAAGAGAACAGACACGTCACAATTTCAGCTTGTGCCGTGTTTGGTGGCCAAGGGCAAGAAGACATAGGAAGAAAAAAAAAAAAAATACAAGAACAAGAAACACAGGCAGTGTCAGTGTACAATTCCAGGTTGAATCACTTTCCACCAATTTTAAGGGGAGATCGCTTAAGCCCAACATGGTGAACCCACCATATACCCCTGGTGGGATCTAACATAGTACTTCTTTTATGTAACAGGAAAACCTGTGAGATAAGGTCCATGAGATGGCTGCTCCTTCCTACACATCTAGTACCAGATCACTGTGAATGACTTCATCTCCTGCAGATGTGGTGTTGGGCGCCTTGTGAAAACAGTTGGACCTTCTCCGCTTTTTGTCACTAGTCGATTCTCTTTCTTGGATGGTGGTGGTAGACAGGGTTCTCCTCCTGGTTCTTCTGGCTGTGTACGGAGCCTGGTGGCTGCTCAGGTTTTCCTTGTTTGGACTGTGAACTGTGTTCTCCTCAAGTCTCGTGACAGAGCTTACAGATTTCCTCCTCCCGGTCGTTTTGCTGCCTTTAATCTCCTCAACCCAGGACAAACCATTGACGCCAGAGTCTCTGCGCAGTCTCATACTACGTCTCACTTTCTTCTCTTGTGGTGGGAACTGCAGTGGTTCATCGATGGGAAGACAAAAGTCAATCATGGAAGGGTCAACCAGATGAGGCAACATAGCAGAACCTTCTTCTCCTGGAAGATTTTGCGTAGGGTTTGTAGAAATCACATTGGGCACGTGATGGTTTCTTGAAGACCTTCTAGATTTCTTGTGTTCAGTGGTAATTGAGGAGACAAAGGTTGTGCTTTCTTCTGGAACCTCATTAGATATGGAGGTCAGTGCCAGTGTTCCTTGCACTGGATCATCAACACGTTCCTCTGGTTTGTGGGAAATGTTCTCCACATCTTCATCCGGTTTTATAGTCATTTCTGAAATTATGGACATATGTGACACATACTTGTGTGTGGAAGAACGCCTTTTGGTTTTCTTGGTCTTCCCTATAGTCTCCTCTTCTGAACTGAAGCCAAGACTACTTGTTCCTTGCTTACTTAACTGGTCTGTCACCTCCACGCCAGTAGGAGGTTGCGGGCATTCAACGCTTACATGGTCAGCCTGAGGGGTGGAACTGATGACATCACAGTTTTTGAGTGATCCATTATTTGAAAGCTTCATGTCCTCCAATGCTGGATCAACTGGAGCATCTAGTGTCTGAACATCTTCTACCTCACCTTGTTCTGGGTCCTGTTCCTCAATATCCATCTCCAGAGAATCAAGTGTAAAGTGGATTTTGCTCTCGTGGACTTGTGCTTGGACCTTCTTCAAATGTTTACCTAATCGAAAAAAAGAAAAAAAAAGTCAATGTCCCTGTATATAGCACAAGTGTGCAAGCTATTTCGTCCTGACCATAAGTGTAGTAACGTACCAGGAAGAAAGTCCCAAAGCGTAGAGGCAGGAGGTGTAGGGACGCACTCTGGTAACTCTGGGATCGGACTCAGGAGAGGCTTCTTGGATACGACTTCTCGCTCAGTATACACTGGTTTCTTCTTGGTTTTCCCTCCTTTCTTCTTGCCTTTTCCTCGTGAAGCCTTTATCTATGGTTTGGAAGAGGACGTATTAGGACTGCAAATGTAGCGCTCACATAGCATTAGCGGATGTCCACATGGGACTGAGACCTGGTGGGTTTTCCACAGCCTAAAGTCTGCAGTAGCACAAACTGGTACAGTTTTTGTTGAGGGGCTGATATTATAATTTCTGCAGATTTCACCATATACATTGCAAAGAGAAAATCCACTGAAAACCAGCAACATAAAATAGATCACTTCTGACTGCAGATTTTTTTGTACAGCGTGCAGATGAGCTTGGTCTAAATCTCCCCTGCTTTGCTACTAGTGCACAATAATGCAATGGAAAGTCCGCAGCATATACACCCGATGTGAATGTACCCTTAAAGGGGTTATCCAGTTTCTTTGTATTAACAGCCTAACTTAGGATAAGCCATTGAAGTCTAAGGGACGGCTCTGCAGTACCTAAACTCACCACTAGTTTGTACAGCGAGCAGCATGGCTTGTGGTAGGTAAACATTACAGAGATGCTCGGTACAGGTGATCTGTGGGGGTCTCTGGTGGTGTGGGACCCCCGTAGAACTAATATTGGTGCCGATCCTGAGGTTAGGCCATCAATAGGAGAAAAAAAAATAAATAAATTTACCTTATTTCATCTGGCAGATTCTTCATGATGGACCCCGGTCTGATTTCGACTCGTAGGTCACATGAGCAGAACCAGCGTCCCCGGTCACTCCACCTCCTCTCAAAGATAAATTTACCTGTGCTATGGGGGACGAGCGACTATAGTAAAGACAGCCCCCATTGTACAGGTTATGTACTTGTGGGATCAGGAGAGGGGGGGAGGGAACGGAGAAAATGGCAGGTTCTGATCACATGACCCAGGAGCCGGAACCCGTGTCTTTCATGAAGAATCGTTTGGGTGAATAAAGGTAAATTTAATTCCCTGGACAACCCCTTTAAAGCGGATCTGTCATGAGAATAAGAAAGAGTATACATCAATATCAGAAGATACTAGAGTAGGAAAAAAGAATGGGTTCACAAAAATCCATCGGAGAAACCCATAAAACTTAACATTTACTAATTAATATTAATAAAACACATATCGAATGAAAACAGCAAGGTTTACAAAAAACAAAGCACAAGTAAGTACCTCTACCATACCCCAATATCATTTCCCATAGGGGAACTAATCCCATCTAACAAGACAGGAGTAGGCCTGGGTTCGAGGTAACACACCACCCTTGAAGAACACCTTCT
Organism: Leptodactylus fallax; assembly: GCA_947044405.1. Classification (NCBI taxonomy): domain Eukaryota; kingdom Metazoa; phylum Chordata; class Amphibia; order Anura; family Leptodactylidae; genus Leptodactylus; species Leptodactylus fallax. The sequence continues at coordinate 911,558 of CAMRHE010000484.1, forward strand.
GGGACAAGTAGACTAACCCAGGTATACCCTGAACCTCACCCTGTAAACCCCAGATCAATGACTCCTGCTCTTACAAGGGCAGTACAACAAACTGGGCCCTAAATGCACCCCAATATTCCCTATAGTACCATTCCAAACGCCTTTCATCCTACAAAGTAGGACTCAGAGGATTTTACAACAGTACAGGTGCTTGACAAAGCGATGACGCTATGCGGTGGCCACAGTGGTGGGGAATATGGACAGGCTAGTTTAGTTTGACCTTATGCTGTCGTGTCCATATCCCCCACCAATGTTGGTCTTCTGGCCAGACCTGGCTAAACCAGGGTTAGTCCCAGAAGATGTCTAAGGGTGGTGTTTTACCCAAACCCAAGCCTGCACCTTGATGGTTACACCGATAAGATTGTTCTGAATTTCTCTCCATACTGTCTATTAAAGAGACTGGACAGAATTCTAAAATATAGCTGCTTTCTTTTTCTTCTCAGGTAGTGACATCACATACATTGGTCACACGACAATGTTACAGCTCAGTCCCATAAAATTGACTGAGACTTAACTATAGCATGGTCGTGTGACCAGTGGACATGTCACTTCACGAGAAGAAGTAGTCAGCCATGTTTTCCACTCCTGCACAACCCCTTTAACAGCCACTAAGGATAAAGTGAACTCATGGTGGTGAGCCTGCAGTTTTGACAGGAAGCACTCCGCCATCACCAACTAATGATCCCAGGTGAGAGAGGTCGAAAACTATGAGACCTGTCACTAGAACATGGAGCCCTAAAAGGACAAACCCATGACAAAACAAACGTAATAATACTCACCTTACCAATCGTCTACTGCTCCGATGCCAACGTTTCCCTTGGTCCGCCCCCCTGCCAGTCTCTTTTCACTCATGACATGTGATAGCCGTAGCCACTGGACAAAACTGACCGCTGTATAGTCAACATGGCACGTCATCTTTACTGAGGTCCCCATTACTGAGGCCTTCCACTCCCTCAATGGAGGGCGGTATCTGGACACGCTCAATATTCCACACAACAGAGCATTGGAAGCCTCCTCAGACCACACATGCGGTCATGTGCATGAGGCCTAAGACAGAGGAATGGATATCTGATTCATACAGTGATGTGTGGAATATACCATTATATATGGCGGCTCACTTATGGAAATTCAGCCGTCAGCAAACAGACAACCAAGATGAGTTTGCGGAGTTTTGCTCACCTCTACTACGGTCCAGAACATGAATTCTATGGACTTACAGTATGGCTTACTCGATCCAAGCAGTGCAGTAATGTAGACGGACGTAGACTCACATTACATGTCATATACAGAGCAGCCAAGTATAAAGGGCGGAGGGGAAGAAACTTCCATAACCCATACAAAATAGATATCTATCTGCTTACATTCTTTGTAAGAAACCTTGGATTTCTCCATTTCTCTCCCACAGTAAATATTCCAAAATAAAATAATTTCCAGTGTCCGGGAGATCAGCTCCATAACCACAAACCCCTCACCAAGAATGGCCGATACACAGGGACTGTGGTTTACCCTATAACATGGCAGCTAAAGGGGCTGAGAAATTATCACCGTCACCTCCCCTGTGTATATTTGTGTTCCCCAATGAAATAATAAAGCATATTTTATTATCACTCCACATTGTGCGGTTCCTCTGTTATTCCCCCTGTAATTTTACAACGGGGTGTTACCAGTTGGGGGTGTGTCTATGCACAGCTCGGCACTATCCAATCAGTGCTGACATGCCCCATTGCCAAGGGGGAATGTGCCAGTAACCAGAGGCTGAGTGTTTGCAGCCAGGTTATCAATGACAGAAAAAGGTAGCTGGCTCCTATGACAAGTATAAGGGGACTGGGTGGGGTGGGGGGTTGGTACGGGTTAAAAGTAACCCCTATTGCCATCACTCCTCTTGGCTGATCTGGTCTCCTCCTCCAGTTCATATATTGTTACAGGCTGTATGTAAAGCAGTCAGCCCTCTGCTGGTGAAAGGTGAACATTACATGGAAGATTTACACTGTTCACCAGCAGATGGCAGGCGGCATTACATAGAGATTGCAGTGGGGAGGTAAATAAGAGGTGCCGGTATCACAGGGTGCACGTGCCTGTATTGTCAGTGTGTACAGGTGTGTTTTTGTGAATATATGCATGCACTTACTAGCCAAGTTTTGTCTAAGTCCGTGGTCATGGCTATAAAATCCTGCACATGCCCCGGTTAGGCTCATTGCATAGTAACTCTACACAACAGGCACCGCTATACAAGGACATACGTAATAGGTGCTTTATAAAATAATCATAACACACTGATACAATAGAAAAAAAAAAATTTACTAAAAACATTCTTTTAGTGCAAAAAAAATGGCAAATTTTTGGTGCACGGTCATTGTGGCAAAAATTGCGCCACTATGTTGACTTTCCAACTTGCGGGATCATGGCAGGCTGGGGACATCTCAGTCCGGCAGACTTACTAGAATTCACACAAACTATACCCAAAAGCTAGGCTAGTTCTCAACTGGCAGGGATTTCTCACGCCAAAATTATTAAGAGGCCGGAGCGTCTTCATTCTGGAGCATCCGTCGCTGTCCTTAATAAATTTTAACCCTTTAATGAGCATACCTGGGCTTTCTTGCTGATCATAGGCTTCCTGATTTTCTTGGCAGTCACTTTGACTTTTGCCTTAGAGACATTACTTTCTGGGGTCTCCTCAGTGCCGCTCATCTGTCCAGAAGAAGAAAGTATATACTATGGGTATGGAGAAGTAACAAGGTACACAGGACCTGCGTGGTCTCAATAAACACCATAAAATATAGCCAATAGAATAGCCCTAGTGCATGGTACAGGCTCAGCTCAGTTTGGGTACTATGTAGTTTGTTTTCCACTGCAGAAAGTTCCCGCTTCCTGTAGCTGGTTGTCACCTATAGTGATGACCAACTAGATGAGCAGTGACACGTGTCACCTTTACTCCTTAAAACACAAAGCACCCAGTATTAGGGACACCCTTGCAATAGAAGAAGAACAAAAGCAGGTGAAGGTGCGCTGAGGCGATCCAGTACCCCGCAGTGGAAGAGTTTTGTTGTGCTGGCCCAGAGGTCCGGGCGATACTGAATACACTTACCTTCCTCTTATTGGACGAGCGGGTCTTTCTATTTGCAGCTGGTGAGGCTTCCGGTGGGGTGATAAAAGTTACTAAAAAAAACCAAAAAATAATATATATCAATCATTGGCCGAATACCCATTTACCCCTTCAGGAGTAGGTCAATCAGAATGACACAGCTTTGGGGTTTATACATTTCCATATTTCAGACCCAAAACCTTTTTTTTTTTTATCAACACAGCAATATGAGATGTCGTGTGTCGCTGGGGTTGGAAGTGACAACTACAAGGGGTTCTTGCTGAACCGAACTGAAACAGTTAAAAGAGGAGCTTTCATGTCGTCATGGATGTGCGGTATTATATACCGCTATAAAGCAGACAGTGTACCAGAGAAAACGCTGAGCTGTAAGGCCTGCCCTTCTGACGGTGCAGGGATATCGGTGCGGAAAGTAATGGCACGGATATCTCCAGCATCGGGGGTCATACTGGGAAAGCCGACAGCGAGATGAATTCAGCGATGAATAATACTGCATATCTAAGAGGACGTGAACGGTCCTCTTTAAAAGGCTTGTCCAGCATACGGACATGTCCTCTTTAGGTTATGTGCCGGGGCTCCCAGAAGCCGTGGGCTCACAGGATCGCTGATGTATGCGAGTGACATCACCCGTCTCTCTCCAGCACCCACTGAAGCTACAGATTGGTCACGTGAGCCTCAGGGCCTCCGGTGATGCAGCTTGTGACCGAGGGCAGACAACGGAGGCCAAGGAGCAAGTGAGCATGCCTTTTTTCTTTTCCTCCTTTTCCACTTTTCCCCCCACAGGTTGCCCAAAATACTGGACAACCCCTTTAACCACTGGGAATACAGTTTTCTCTGATCCCAGCTGTTTGTGTGTGTCCATGTGCCTATGTATTACTGCCATGGCCCCTGCAGTGGGCAGAGCGGTAATGCTTGCACTCTCTACTCAAATAACAGTATGTCCTGATGCCTCAACTATCTGAGGACCTGGACATATTATTTTAGGGTAGAGCAACTCTGGGCAGTGAAAATGCCCTTAAAAGGGGTTTTTCCGATCTGCCTCTCTCGGCAGCTTTGCCTGCTGTCTCTTCTTCTCACTTCCTGTATTATTCAGCAAGCTGGGGGGAGGCTTTGGCTGTCTGATGACCAGAATACTATAAAGTATCACAATATAGACTTTGCCTTAACATGAGAAATCATTTATTATGATTACTAGAGATCAAATCTGCACAGTAAATGTATATTACATTACACAAGTTTTTATAGAACACTTACCATGCATCAATGTGACTCATGTCATTTGTCCTGTCTTATTAGACAGGTCCGGCTCCAAGGAAACAATGTGTAAACAGTGGGATAAATAATCTCACATAGCAGGGAAACAAAGCAACATTACTAAAGGAATGTATTTAGGAAAACCCTTGAATTTACATAAGCTAGCAGTATAGATAGGATCCTTGAGATGGGAATACCCCTTTAACTTGCCAGGCATCAAACCTGATACTTTACCTCTGGCTGGCATTACCAGACAACACAGATCCATAACCATCAGCGCACTTACCATTGACTATATCTGCAGCTGTACCGGTCTCCTCGGCCGCTTCATTAGAAGTCTCCACCAGTTCATGGCAGTCCGTGGAGCACCTTGCGTGATATGCAGCCTCTTCCTCATCAGGACTGGTCTCCACTTTGTGCTCTGGAGAAGAAAAGAACAAGTAAATAACAGAATAAATTCTGGAGCAACTTTTCCTAGAACCATGTTGTGTTGTTCCCCTGTTATGCTTCCTGGAAATTTATGAATAATTTCACAACTGGGTGTTACCAGTTAGGAGTGTGTCCTTGTACACTGGCACTGTCCAAGCGGTGCTGAAATGCCATGGTGTGTAGAGAGACACCCCTTTGACAAGGGGAATGGTAACATCTAGTTGTCAAATTATTCAGGTGGAGGAACGACACAACGCAGTAACCTAATAAAACATGAATCTAAAAATTATTATTTTAAAGGGGAATGCAGCAATGTACTAAAACATACACGTACAGGAGAGGTAACAGGTCCTCTTTGGGACACAAGCCATATGTACCTGGCAAAGAGGAGGACACGGGGGAGTCGCTGTCTGAGGATTCAGTATCAAAGCAAAGTGAGAGCGGCTGGAAAGTCTCCTCCTCCTAGGTAAGAGCACAATGAACCACAATTAAAGGAATGGAGTCAATTCTAACCTTATACAAGCTCAGATCTCTTCAAACAATGGTAGGGAGTCACGTTTATACCTCCTGGAAATGCATAACTAAATTGACAGTCGTGTGTTACTATTCCCTTTGTCAATGAGGTCTGACACGGTCCAGTGTGCAGATGCACCTTACTGACTTTGGTAATGATAACACCCATGGTGTCAATTTATACATATTTTTCAAGGAGGACTAACAGAGGAACACATGCATAATATAGTAACACTAGAATGAGTGAGCACTACCTTCTTCTGCACACCTACCTCATCTTTGACACTAAAGTCTGGCTGTGGCATTGGCCCACATGGGCTCTGGCAGGAGGACTGCTCCGCAGGTGGAGTGGCATCTAATTTATGGCAATTATATGGTGTACTGCCACGGCGGAGAGGGGTGTTCGCCGGTAGGGTTTTGTCAAATAGCTCAGGGCTCAGCGCTCTTCCAAAGGTCACCCTCTTCTTCATTGAATCTTCCGGTTTATTAAGATCTGCACAAAAATACTAGTGTGGATTAAACTATAGCGGACATCTTCAGCCAGTATACCACAAAGTCCAATAGACAGAAAGAGGATTTAAGAATCTACATAAGACATTCAGTAACTCTGGGAATTATTTCTACTTTGTATTGATTCAGGTTAATTCAATTCAGTGGGAGCCAGACAATAATTTTTTTTCCAGCAGGTGGAAAGAATAAGGGACTGTTCACATGGCGGAAAATGAAGAGGAATTAATTTTCCGACTGCTGGCTACCGGCGACTGTCGCTGATTAAAGGGGTTGTCTGGGATAAAATCATATTTCTGCACTAAGCTAAACACCCTATCCCCGCCTACTTGCTAACTTACTTGCTTTACAAAAAAAAAAAAAAAAATCAAATCTATAATTTACCTTTTCAGATTTTCTGGTGACGTTCCATTTTCCCTTTTCCAGTAACGGAACGTCACCTATACTAACCCCCCTCCCCTACCCCATCATACCTGTCTTCCTGTCTGGATCTTCTGGGCAAGGAACAGCTTTTCCTCTTCTTGGTGAATGACTGGCCCCTACAGAAGAAAGTGATCTCACGTGCCCAGAAGATCTGGACAGGAAAACAGGCAAGTATGATGGGGTGGGCTGAGTTAGTTAGTTGGGAAGGGATAGTAGAGGGCGGGCTAGCTAGAGAAACAGGGACGGGGTTGTGAGGGAGAGGTAGAGTGAGTCAGCTCATGCAATGCATCATGGAAGTTGTAGGAAAACAGAACAGGAAGCTACACCAAATGCAGAAGATGCCAGGAGCTCCCAGAGACACCCAGAAATCACTCAAAACACTGCTAAAGGTATTTGGTTGCACTTATTCACTTATTAATAGCACTAACAGACTTTTTTTGAAAAACGGACTCCGCAGCAAGATTGAGCAGGACATTTTATTTTGTTTTTTTTTTCATCACCGTCCTGCTGCGATCTCAGCCTTCCATAGTTTTCAGTCCGAATCTGCCCCCAGTGTCATGCCTGATCTTCAGAGAGATTCCGCCTGATAACTTCCACTGAAGTGAATGGGAGGCGGAAGAATACCACTGTGGCAGATTTTGAAGCAGAATTTTTCTGAATGGTCACATTTCTGAAGCAGAATTTTTCAGCTATTAAAAATTCAGCCATGTAAGGGTATGTTCACACGGCGGAAAATGAAGAAGAATTCCTCTTCGTTTCCCGCCGTCAGCATTTTCGCCATGGTCTAGCCGCCGATACAGTGCATCAGCATTCCGTCGCAGCATCCCACTTCTGATTAGGCCGGAAGGAGTCTCAAGCCAAATACCCCACTGGTGAATCAGCCACGGAATCCGCAGCAAGATCAAGCAGGATGCTTCTTTTTTCCGCATCCTGCTGCGAGCTCTGCCTCCCATTGAAAACAATGGGAAGCAGATTCCGGGAGGAATCTGCTCCGGATTCGGGGGCGAAATCCTCCCCCAAATCCACGACAAATTCCTATGTGTGAACACACCCTTAGGCCTACAGTTGCAATAGAATCCCCATTGGTAGCAAAAGACTGTGACAGAAGAGCCCTTTCCCTCACACAACAGTGTGATATCCGGGTTTTTCCCAGATAGCACACTAACCCATTCATTTTTGTGGGCCCACGCACATGACTGTGTATTACACGGATCAGTGTGCAGGCTGACAGTCCGGATAGGTCCTATTCCTGTCCGGTTTTGGGCCATACTCATTAAATGAATGGGGCCGCAAAAGCACGACATCCGTGTGCTGCCCGTGCACCAGCAGTGCCGTTGAAACACGGGCAGCGGCCAGCACATGGTTGTATGCAACTAGACTAAATGTTTAGAAGTCTTAGTTGCTAATGACCATGGTATTTAAGAGGTTAAACAATCAGGATTGGAGCTTTATGTTACAGCTGACACCCGCAGCGGATGGCGCCGACACAGGTTCCTGAGCAGTAAATGCAGAGTGCTTTGTCTTAAGGCCTACCCATCAGTGCTGTACATTTTACATGGAGGGTGGGAAAGGGCTAAAGTGGTTGTATGGACTCAGGCCAGCTTCTACTTCATAACGTTGCTTACATAGCAATTACCTAACCATGTCTATAGAGGTAACCACATAGGTAGGAGTCTGACCGTCAAATGGCAAAGTAGGATCCTCACCATTGTCTTCAGATTCTTGTAATGAAAATAAAACTCTGCTCTCCGCTCCGAACCCGAGCTGTGGAGTGAAAAGTACAAATCGGGATTAACTAGGACATGACTAGTGAACATATACTAAAGTCTTGTTAGACTGGTAGAATCCTTCAATCCAGAACATCTAATGGTCATGAAATGGTCAAGACTTTACCAAAAGAGACAGACAAAAACAGAAGTGGAGTCTAGTGGACTGTGATTGGATGGCTGAACCATCACTCAAAATAAAGGGGCTGAGCTGGGGAGGGGTCAGTGCAGAGAGTACTAGACATGGCACACGGGAGGGTCGGACACTTGCTACCGTGGCACCAAGGGCCTTAAAACGTAGATTTCTCAGTCACGCACTTTGTACGAATATCACTCCGACTATGTTCCACATCCTCTGCATAGCACTGTCAGCAGTTTCGAGGCATTAGACTTCCTTTAACCCTTTCAGTGTCATGGGTTTTGGCCATTTTGAACCTCTGACAGCCAGCACACACAAAAACCCTATCAACTGCTACAAGTAATTGTTAAAAAGTACCTAAAACTGACGTTTACAGTCTCTGCTAAACATGGTGGATGTGAAAATGCATCAACTCACCCGAAAGTGGGCAAAATCTCTTCTGGGGGTCTTTTTCAGGGCTGGTTTAAGGACAGGTCCAGAGGAAGCTTCACATTTCAGCAGCAGGGGTGGATCAGGCTCTGGAGGACTCAGAAGACCTGTAAACATCACCTTCCTTTTACGGCATCTTGATGATTTCCGTAACGTTTGGGCCTGGTCACTTTGCACCTCCACTGGGACAAGAACATCAATAATGTGAATGAGATGTAGAAGGCACCGGGACGCTGTGTAACAAAGGGACTGTCTATAGATCTGCTTAATGGGAACCTGTCAGGTCGATGTGGGACACTAAACCACTCACATGTCCTTATGGACCAGGGGTTTAGTGTCCCATATAGACTGTAGCAATGCCATCAGTTTGGGACCCTCGATCCATAAAGATCTGCGAGTGTTTTAGTGCCCAAATCACCATGGCAGGCTCCTTTGAAAATAGGAGGATCGTGATCATACATTAGGTGCTATGGGGTTTTCAATGTAGTCCCCCTTGTCATATTACTCTTGCTCAGACTTTTGCAGAAACAAGAAAAGTAATCTCACCAGGCTTGCTGGGAACTTCAGTCGACAGTCTTGATGCTGAAGAACAGTCGGGTTCCAGGGTCTTCTCTGACACAGATTCCTGGAGAGGCAGAAGACAGAAAGAAGGCCTGACAGACTCTAGGGCTCTTGCATTGCACAGTAATTTACTGTGGGACTATAGCATCACATTCACACTGCAAATCTGCAGAATGTGACTATACTCATCCAGGCATGAATCCGAGAGGTACGGCCTGAATCTAGATTTTTAAAGGTACAGTTGGGAATACTCCTTACATAATGGGAGGATACAAGTCCAACCTATAAACCCACATGGCTTAGGCCAAATACTCCATCAGAGGGGAAGGGGGGAAAAAAAAAATAGTATAATTGAAAAAAAAATAGTATAATTGTAGTTCATGGGTGACGAACCCCTAGAACTACTATTAGGGGCGGGGTCCTCTCACCACGGCACGTACCCCTGGGGACAGTTGGACATACCCCTAGGGGTACGCATACCACGCCTTGAGAACCACAGCTTTAAAAACTTCTGGAACACATGGGCTGTAACATATAAGATAGCTCAGGATGTGCTCACATGCGGACTCGGTACATACCTGTAATCTCTCCAATGGCTGAGCGGGACATAAGGTTACTGAGGGTTTATGCAGTGTACTGGGGATCCCCAGATCTGTAGAGTCGCACACTTTCTTCCTTTTCTCTGGGGGTTCAGGTTTCACGTCTCCTTTACCTGCACACAATAGAACACACATTAGGATACTAGATTAGACAGGCCATTACAGGGAGTCTGTCACCAGGGTGAAGTATATTAATCCAGTAATATAGTTAGATCGGTCAGGTTCACCTGAATGTAATGCTTTATTCCCCATGAAAAGCCATTCCTTCATTGCCAAGAAGTGGAGTAACAGAGCCGCCCTCAGTGCTCCAAATTGCTCATTTACATATTCTGAAATAAATGAACATCTCGGCCACGGTAGAATTGATTTTCACGGGGAATAAGGCGTTAGGTCAGGCCCACCTGAATGTATCTAACTATATTAATGGTTTAATAGAAACTTAGTCAAGTGAATGGGGTTCACAATCTATGGCAGAAGGGGGAGGATTCTGCTGCAGCCAGACACAACACAATACGAAATAGGAGGAACTTTTTACCACTTTACACACCTATGGCCTCACATTTTTCAGATTCTAGCTCCTCGGCTTCTGAAAACCCTGGAAAAGACAGTTTCCCTTCCGATTCCTCAACTACCTGGAAGGCATTTCGGAAAGCAGAGATTTTCTCTCTCAGTATGGAGTTTCGTGGAGATGTGAAAGGGTTATCCTGGAAAGCCAAGAATAAAGACTATTTATAATCCAGGCTACAAGACTCACAACTCATTGGAATACAAACAAACTGTCTTGCCTGAAAGAAGAATCCCAACAAGTCAATCAGACCTATCAATATAGTCAGATAGTGAGGGTCCAGCACGCAAGACCCTAACCAGGGAGAGGAAGCAGTAATGTCTGTGCTGTCACTACATGAATGAAATGTTCTAGAAACCATTATTTACTGCCTAGTCACTTAGTAAATACATTACTTATCCTGTATTATACTCCAGAGCTGCGCTCACTATTCTGCTGGTGCAGTCACTGTGTACATACATTACATTACTTATCCTGTACTGATCCTGAGTTACATCCTGTATTATACTCCAGAGCTGCACTCACTATTCTGCTGGTACAGTCACTGTGTACATACATTACATTACTTATCCTGTACTGATCCTGAGTTACATCCTGTATTATACTCCAGAGCTGCACTCACTATTCTGCTGGTGCAGTCACTGAGTACATACATTACATTACTTATCCTGTACTGATCCTGAGTTACATCCTGTATTATACTCCAGAGCTGCACTCACTATTCTGCTGGTACAGTCACTGTGTACATACATTATATTACTTATCTGGAGTTATATCCTGTATTATACTCCAGCATCCATGTGCCGCCCGTGCTTCCGCATCCCCGTTCATTCAATGAATAGGAGACACAGAAGCGCTGATGCAAAACCCGGACAGGAATAGAACCTGTGCCGAGTTTTGCGTCCTGGACTGTTGGCCCTCACACAGGTCCATGTAATACACGGTCGTGTGCTTGGGCTGACAGAAATTATTGGGTCAGTGTGCTATCTGGGAAAAACCTGGATAGCACACTGACCTACGTCACAGTCTGCAAGGGGCCTAAAGCCTGCATAACTAGGAGTGCAGCTCTGAAGTATAACACAGTCTCAAACTCAGGATCGATACAGAAAAATAAAACAAAATGGAGAAACCCCAAACTAAAAAGTCCTTATCAGCAAGCCGCTCAGAGTCCATCAGGTTGTCTACATGTCTCGCTCGTACACCACAAACTTTTTACAGAACTCAGATTTGGATCCTGCATTTACCAGGGGCTCCGGCTCACTCTTCCTATTGCTTCTCTGCAGTGCAATCTGACGGATGAGAAAGTTCATTTCAGGAGACCCCCGGACACCAATTGTGGATCTGCGCCTGTGTTTGTGCAAGGATTTTGGAGATCTTCCTGCAAATGATAAAAACGTAAAATAAGAAACAGCAAAATAAATAAATAAATTAGCAAAACTGGCCAAGAATTAGCCCATCAGGACATATTCAGTGTATAATCTGTAGCTTAAAATGGGGTATCCCGGTGATGTTAGGTCCACACTAGCGTCGCCTCTCTGGTTCGTTGGAGGATCAGAACAATGGAGAGAGGGGCCGCTAAAATAACAGTAACACAGAGTGAGGGACCCCATTGACTATAATGGGGCTTTTCAGGTGAATGGCTACACTGAGGATACACCATTAATACTCTGGCCCATCGCTGGCCCTGAATAGGTGGCAACAATACAGGTCAGTGATGCGTGGCCACCATACTGATGTCAAGCGACCACATAATCCAATAGCACTACACTTAGTCACATGACCCCAGAACTAAAGGTGACATCAGTATCGATAACACATCATCTGACTCCACATCGTCCACACACGGCCATGGTTTCAAGATAAAAAAAAAAGCACAGAGTTGCAATATCTCCGTATCCCCTCACCTGCACACTTGGTGGTGAAGCTTTCAGTAGAGATCCCCAGATCCCCCACAGTGACTGTAGAGAAGTCCACTGGGGTGTTACATGGCTGCAGCTCTTCAGGAGAGTCCTCCACCTTCTTCTTAGGGGTGGACAACTCCACATCACTCGTCTGGCTGGAGCTTGATAGATCACCAGCAATGTCGCTGTCCAGAACCTTCACCTGACTACTCTTAAAAATGTCTTCGAACTGGTTGGGGGTGATGTTCTCCTTGGCCTCGTCATTGCTGATGTATCTTGAGTGTGGCCGCTCCATGTTGGAGATATGCTTGTTGTAGGGCAGCGCGTCCTCCTCCTCGGATATGATCTCATAGGACTGGTGCTCAGTCTGCGGCACCAGGATGGGAATCTCCTGTAGGACGTTCCTTCTGGCCATCACCACCTCACCTGCAACAACAATACCGGCACCATGTATATCATCAGTAGACAAGTATATACTAGTAGGTACCAGAGGCCAACCATATGGATCAGATCTATGTAGACAGAGTGCCATAACCACAAAGAATCTCTAGTCCCCACCGTTCCTCAGCAATCAGTGCAGTAAGTTTTGGTGCCCAATATATCAGTTAGGCTTCTACTGTCAAGTGGGTGGTGTCAGGCAGGAGCAGGCAAGGGGGAGTGATTTTGAGTTGCTGACTCAGATGTGTACAGTGTCACACCTCCTTGCCACCGGAAATTAGTAGCCTCACTATCATATTGGGCGCCAAAAACTAACAGCACTGATTGCTCTGGAATGGTGGGGGCTAGAGAAAAAAAATTTCAACTGTGTTGGGATCACTGGAGCGGAGCCTATTAAAAGATGTAAAGTACTGACGGTGGTGAAAGATCCCTTTTAAAAGGCTTGTCCCACTAATAACATTTATTCCCTATCCAATGCTAGATCCAGTGCAGGCATAATAAACTCTTAAAGTGGTTGTCTGGGCTTTTTTTTTTTTTTTTTATTGGATTAAAAAATATGATTTGCAGGGGGCTGACACCCGGCCCCTGGATCAATCCTCTGTACGGAGCCGCTTCTGGCACCCCTCCTGTAAACAATATGGAACAGAAGCAGAAACAGGCCATGGGAGCGGAGCTGAGGGCGCCGGCATGGAGCATTCTGTTTCCGTTCCAGTACTGTGTACTGGAAGTGGCTCCTTACAGAGGATTGCTCCTATCAATCATATATTTATGGCCTATACTAGACCATGGGGGGGGAAACGAAGGCCCGGATGACCCCTTTAAGAAGTTAAAGGGAATCTGTCAGGGCAGTTTGGGACACTAAACCACCCACACGTCCATATGGACCTGGGATTTAGTGTCCCAAATCACCCTGTTATAACGCCATCCATGGCCACATTAAAAATAAAAAAGCTTTATACTCCCCCGGCCGCTGTACTCCCCGCGCCTGCGCAGTTCTTCAATGAAGCCAGAGGAGTACACCTCAGCTTCAGTGCGCATGCCCCGTACCTCCGGCAATTACGTAGTGAAGCCGGGGTGTCCATCTTTGGCTTCACTGAAGAACAGCGCAGGCGCTAGGAGGCGTGCCTCATGAATAAACCGGACTGTTCTCACCAATCATCGTCGATCGGCCCCTTCTCTAGGTAAGTATAAAGGGTTTTTATTTTTAATGCGCCTGCGGATTGCATTACAACAGGGCGATTTGGGACACTAAACCCCAGGTCTATAAGGACCTGTGCATGGTTTAGTGTCCCAGATTGACCTGACAGATTCCCTTTTTAAATGGGTTTTTTAGGAAAAAATTTTATATTAAAAAAATAATTATCACACTCACCTTTCCCTGGTGTTCTCCCGGTGCGGACATGTGATGTCAATACCTGTGACATCCCGGGATCACTTCCTGAGACCAAATCATGGATCCGGGACATCATAGCCGGTGAGGATTTTCTCTTCTAGGAGACACCAGAGCAGCAGCACCGCGCTGGGAGGACACCGGAGCACCGAGGACAGGTGAGTATTACTATTTTTTTTTTTTTTTTCACCTCCTCCGGCCTATTTTAAAAAATAATTTTTTGCCCGGACAATCCCTTTAAGAAACAGAATCACCTTGGCGTGCTGTTCATCTGTACTATATCAGTAGGGAGGTGGGCAGCCCCCGCCACAAGTGTGCTGCACAACCTGTACGACTGTCACTAGCTTCTCTTCTCAGCCTCCACCACTGCCTGCTATGGAAAACAATGGTAAATATGCGTCAAATCCAGCTGCAGATTCTTCCGTGTGAATAGCTCCTTAGGGTTTATTCACATGCATCAGATTTGTTGCAGAAGTTTCAGCACATCACATTCATCTGAATGGAGATTGCCGAAACAAACCTATTCGGATGAATGGAACCGATTCTCAGACACAGAAGACTCGGCGGCACGTCTGCCCTGTGTAAATGCTGCCTTATGATACCTGTCCAATATCCAGACGGACACAAACACAGACCTCTCATAGAATGATAGCAAATAAAACTCCCCCCCCCCCCCCCAATCATGTGACATGTGGGGGACGCAAAGATATACCTGCACCTCCATGGTATGAGACCTATATACAGTGCACGCATAGCCTGGAGAGTATATAGTAGCATTATATACTAGTTATGGACTACTCATGTCCCATACATAATATACACCCTACAAGTGAATTGGCCAGAACACCGCTTCTATATACATAGGAGCCCTGCACTGTAAGTGTGTGTGTATGTATATGTAATATATATATATATATAGATATATCACAATATAGAGACAGTATATAAAGCATACAGCACAGGATACAGAATGTTATAGAAACATATAGCACAGTATACAAGTATAATAACACCGTATACAGACATAGGGCAAGTTATAGATGAACATACAGCGCAGCATACAAATATGCTGTATACAGACATAGGGAGTAGTATATATAAATATACAGTAGAGTATACATACAGCACAGTATACACACAAAGGACACTATATACAAGACATACAGCACAGTATACACACAAAGGACACTATATACAAGACATACAGCACAGTATACACACGGAGGACACTATACATATAGCGCAGTGTACACACAAAGCATACATACACAGAGCCGCACGGCACTGGCACCTCCGCCGTCTGATTCAAATTCAAACCTGCCGCGCTGCACTAGATCCTTCCGCCCACACTAGAATAGTCCCTCATCCTCCCCGTGACTGACTTACTAGAAACTCCCCACTCACCGTCAGGGAGTGATATCCGCCTCTCCGGCCATGTGTCACATAGTAAGTGACCGCCATACATGAACAGCCATGAACTACACCAGCGGTAACGCCCGCGGATGGATACTGACGTATATTAACGGCTATGACGGTCGGGTTAAAGGGATACGCATGCGCAGAGTGACGCATCTGCGTTGCTTCGTAGTTTGGCACAAAGAGCCATCTTTAATTCGGGCACTGGCATATACTGACTCTGAACATGTTTGCCCTCTGCAAATATGGCGATTTAGCGATTATAGCTCTCGAGCCACGAAGACAAGGATTATAGAGTCAGAGCCAGCAGGTGGCGCTCCATGTAACACAATGAAAAGTTACTAGTAACGCCCACCATTGGATGTTCTTTAACTCCGCCCTAGTCAGGTTTGATTGGTTCCCGGGTCCTGTCAGGATGTCGCTGATTGGCTGGCGGCCCTCGCTGTCACGTTGTGCCGCTCCAGTCTTCCGGGTTTGCTGGGGAGGCTTCTGGAGTTGGGAGGGAGACCCCGACTATGAAGAGGGTCACCCTGTTCGTGAAGGGGAATGCCCGGCATGGGAAGGTGAGCGGTCACTGGGGTGATAGGTATAGGTGAGGGGGACAAAGGGTGTAACCACAGGACATATACCCAGAGTCACTTAAAGGGCATGTCCATAAACCTTTCCTATAGGACAGGACACATCCACAACTGTTATAGTCACAGCAGATTTTACTACATACTTCTATATTAATCTGACTTGTCCTGCCATTGTACCTGGGGCTCCTGGAAAGTGCATTGCCCTGTGATTCCTAGTGATGTCTTATTTACAAGCATGTCTCTGTGTTCCAGGTGGTGGCGCTCTATGGATCTACAATCTCTGATGTTATTTCCCTAGCCAGCTCAAAGCTAGGAATCCGGGCGACTGGCATATACAATGATAAAGGAGGACTGATCGACGACATCGCCCTCATCAGGTACCGCAGGGTCTGACCTGTACCCAGGACGTGCGCCTTGCGGCCCAAATGTTTTACACTAGGTGGCAGAGTGAATGGATAGTGGGATGAGCTGCAGTACCGGGCACAGCCACACTTGTATGGGTGTCGCTGTGCAGAGTGCTTTAGTTTTGCCAGCTGTTGGGGGTGTCGAGGATCAGACCCCACCAATCATACTCATACAGTAACAGATACTCTGCCGCAGTGACTGCGTCCTACTTTTTCGTCTGGCGGTTTCAGTTTAAAACAACAGACACCTGATGGACCCTATTATAGTCAAACGCATCCGTTGGTGTCCACTTTTAGTGTGTCCGTTGTTCTGGCCCTCCGATGTATACCTGGGCGCCCATGTGACGGTAGCGTTCTCCTGAAGAGAGTCTTTGGAAATCTTCTTTAACCTCTTAATAGCTGTCCTTATGTGTTTTCCTGGAGCTGTAGTGTAAGCCCTGAGGGGGTGTTCTGCGCACTCTGGAGCAGGTACTGACGACAGCAGCTCGGAGCAAAAAGAACCTCTGACCCTGGCCGATTAACCATTTGATAGCCATGGTCATGACGTGTGGGGATAAAAGGGGACCCTACTGACCTCCCACTACCGATCACATGATCGAAGACCTGGGGGGGCCACATCCATGCAAAAATAATTATGGCTGCGGAAATACAGAGGCAGAAAAAAAAAGAAAATGAGTGTGTCATTATGGGGTTAATGATTATCATTACGCTTATGACCAGTCCGCCCCCTCAGCTCAGCATTACCAGACATTTCTATCGGGGGACCGCCCCATACTTATGAGGGGTGACTGCTGACCCACACTTGATTTAGGAGACGTTTATGACCTTTGCTCTCGGTCTGAACATGGTGTTATTACGTGGCGCACTACACGTCGTCAGTTCTATCAGCCATATTTACCATTATACCACTTTTGCACCTTATGTTATATTTCCTGTTGTCACTTGAGGTTTTTTCTCTTTGTAGAGACGATGACGTCTTGTTTGTCAGTGACGGGGAGTCTTGTATAGGTGAGTAACGGGTCCGATTTTTTTTTTTTTTTTTTTTTTTGCACCAGTTGTTTAACTCTTGGACTATAAAAGTGATTTTTCCATTGTGTTTTTTCACAGGCCTGTCCTTTAAGGCTATGTTCACACGGAGCGTTTTCCAGGCAGATTGTTTCCTCTTTCTATTTGTGTATCTTCCTGTATATATATATAGTATATAGGGCTGTTATCTGGATATGGGGCTCGGTTTGTAATATTCCCTTTAATATGGCTGACTCCACCTTGTGTGTATGCGTGCGGGATATGGGTCAGTCCGTGTTGGCACCTTAACATGAGTCAGTGGAGCCATTTATGCGAGGGGATCGCCACAGCCATTCCCAGGCCTCAGCGGTCACCTCTTCACTAATGCTATATGACTGTTGTGACATGCTGTTTGTGAAGAGGTCACCGCTGGGACGAAAAGCTGTGTGTGAACATACCCTGACACCTAGTGTTGGGCAAATCGACTCAAAACAATTCGATTTCTTCTCGAATGTTCCACATTGTTCTGTTTTTATCAAAACCGAACAATTTGGAATTCGTCTTGTTCAAACTAAAATAGCCGTGCGACATGATATGCAGTAAATTGTTATATTTTGTGTCTCTTCAGACCCCAGACTATAATAGGTGGAGGCCCAGGGGAGGTGACCAAAATAAAGAAACATTCATACTCACCTTCCCTCACCTCTTACAGGCCTCCTCATGGCGAGCCCGACCCCAGGGGTTGTGCCGTTGTGGACAACAATCCACAGAATGGGGCATAAGTGTCCGATCACTGAGGGCCCAACCACTGGGACCCCCAGTGATCAGGAGGAAAGTTGCAAAGCCCCCCCCTAAAGCCTCCTTGTGAATGGGGTGCCAGTGTGCTTGAGTGACCGACCCTCCATTCATCTCTAAGGGGCTGCCGGAAATTGCCGGCCCATAGAGGTGAATGGGGCGCCGGTCACACAAGTGATTATAAATTTGCTCCTGAAGTCTCCGCTCTAGCTCTATGATGAGGCGGCCACACATGTGCACAGACACAGGCGTTCACCCAAAAGGACTTGTGCGTTGCCTCGTGTGTCCCTGTAAGGGTGCCGTCAGAGGTTTGGCCATCATTACAAGTTGCCTACCACTCACAGGAAAATATTGAGGTCGTTAATAATTTGGGGTAATGGCGTAAGATATCGCCATGGACACCTAACTTTATAGTCTATGGTAGTCATGACTAGCTCACCCCTGCCAGAGGTCAGACGCCCACCTATGAGGGGTAGACTGTAAGACTGACAAAGCCGTCCTCCTTTATATTCACTCTGAATATGGCCGCCTCAACTGGGGAATTGAGGGTCCCCTATTCTCTCAATAGGGGGGACAGTCATGGCACAGATGACGAATATCAGCGCTTGCTTCTTTTTTCCAGATGACCAGAACGAGCCAATGATCACAGAGCCGCTGACCGGGGGGCAAACAGACTGGCTGACACTGAATGTTGGGGGGAGATACTTTACCACTACACGGTAAGGGTCCTATAGATATATATGTGTACATATATATATGTATTAGAAGTGCTGGTCTTACTCCCGTTTCTCTCTTTGTCTAGGTCCACCCTTGTGAGTAAGGAGCCGGACAGCATGCTATCACATATGTTCAGTGATAGAGGTGGGTGATGACTATAGAAGGGGTGGGGGGGGGGTTCCTTAAAGGGCATTTCCATCTTAAAGATTTATGACACATAGAATATACCACAACTGTCTGATGGATGCTCAGATGCACCTCTGGAACGTCACACAGCAGAACAGGTAGTCGATTACCCTTATACTGGAGGGTCCGAGAGGTGGGACCCGCATCTATCACACATATGCTGCGGATGGGCCATAAATCAGTAAGATGAGAATATCCCTTTAAAAAGACTTCTGACTCCATGAGTTGATGCATAAGGCTGGATTCACATGGAAGTGATATTGCTACATTTGTCAGTCTTTGGGACTGAGCTGTAATACCAGGTACAACCACTACATGATATATGGAGCTGTGCCTAGTAAACAATGAAGGGGACATGACACTTGTGACTCCATAAAGGGGTTGTTTGGGGCTATGATATGGATTGCTGCGGCCTCTTCACTATTTACCGTACATTGTATAGTGGCTGTGCTTGGTATTGCAGCTCAGCCCCATTCAATTAAAAGGGACTGAGCTGTGGTATGGCCATGTGACCAATGGACGTGATATCATCAGCCTGAGAAGAGGAAGTGGAATCAGTATCCCAGTCAGCTGATGCTAGGGGGTGCTATATGTAATAATAATAACATAGCACAGTGGGGGGGTCACTGCATGGTGTGGCGTTACATGTAATGTATATATGTGCTTTATTACTGTCTCCAGATGCCTGGGGGAACAAGCGGGACCACCGAGGAGCGTTTCTTATAGACCGCAGCCCGGAATACTTTGAGCCGATCCTCAACTATTTACGTCATGGCCAACTTATCGTCAATGATGGCGTCAATTTTCTGGGTGAGACGTCCATTGGGGTCCCTATTGCCGTATATGGAAACCATAGGTGGGGGATGGCGGAGTAACACTGCCGTTATATTGCAGGAGTCTTGGAGGAAGCCAAGTTCTTCGGCATAGATTCCCTGATAGAACATCTGGAGCTGGCAATAAAGGTGAGCCCGCCGGATCTGTGTAACATGCGCTCAGTGGGGCTGTTTAGGAGCTTTTTACAGAAATGGCGCCACTTCTGCCCATGGGTTTTGTCTGGTATTGCAACTCAGCCCCATTCAGGTGAATTCAGAGAATGGTAAACTGGACCCTACTCATTTCTTATTATTTTCCTGCAGAATTCACAGCCAGCAGAGGATCATTCTCCCATCTCCAGGAAGGAATTCATCCGCTTTCTTCTGGCTACACCAACCAAATCCGAGCTCCGCTGTCAGGTGAGAGGTGAAGGACTTGACCAATAATAGGTGATATTAAAGGGGTTTTCCAGGACATACTGATGACCTATCCTTAGGTTGGGTGGGGGTTTGGCGCCCAGGACCCCTGCCAATAAGCTGTCGTTTGTGATGTCCTGTTCATTGGTCACATGGTACAGCAGCAGCTCAGGCCTATTCATGGGACTGAGCTCGGATAACAAGCATAGCCCCTACACAGTGCTTGGTATTCAGCAATCACCCAAACACTGTGGCCTCTTCAGCCAGCTGATCTGTGGGGCTCCCGGGTCACCTATTGTTGACATTACCTAAGGATTGGTCATCAATATAGAAGTCCCAGAAAAGTGAAACATATATGAAAGTCCATCTCATTGCAATTTACTACGCAGTTATATATACTATTGTTCTCTGTTATCAGCTATTTCATGCTAGAGAAAGGCTGTCTGCAATGGTTTCAGCTTTCTACAAAATTATAACACATTGGTGAGGCCATCAGTATCAGATTGGTAGGGGTCTGCTTCTGAGCACCCCCTGCTGATCATCTGTATGATCCAACAAGTTCCACATCCACTTCACTGTTTACCAGGGACAGCGCCATACCTTTAGTAGTGGCTGTGTCTGGCATTACATCTCACTACTGTTTTGGCCCATTCAAGCAAACGGAATTGAGCAGTAATACTAGACACAGCCATCACTGAAGCCATGCTTGCCAGACCACCATGGTCACAGCCGATTTGTGGGTAAGCCAAGAGAACTGCAACAAATGTGATATCGATGGTCTATCCTAATGTCCCAGGTAACCCCCTTTAAGGTGTATATACACAACACTGGATATCCCTTGATGATAATCTCATTGCAGGGACGCCCTATGGGATCAGCTGGTATTACCAGGGTGGGGAAGGAGGTGTCCAATGACTTCAGACTGACAGTCACCTAAGGGTTTAAACAAAGGGAGACGACTCTAATCATTAGCCCCACAACATGGTTGCTGTGGCAGCCGAGGACCTAACAAAGACCTCCTTGGTATTCATATACCGTCTACTCTTTCTACTCCTATGGTGTAGCCTGTGAAATATATCGCCTTCCTATGAATTTGCTTCTGACCATTTAGTTGGTTGATGTTGCAGGGTCTGAATTTTAGCGGAGCCGATCTCTCCCGTCTGGACCTGCGATACATTAACTTCAAGATGGCGAATATGAGCGGCTGCAACTTGACTCAAGCCAACCTGTGCGGCGCCTGCCTGGAGCGGGCAGACCTGTCGGGATCTGTATTGGACGTAAGCTTTGTATTTGCACGTGTAGATTAGAGCCAAATATAAAGTGATGGGGTGAGGGTCTCCAGAACTGGAGCACTACAGGACCCCTGTGGCTGGTACGGACTTATTCACTGTGGTGACTACTGATGTTTTCTTGCCTAGGGAGCCAACCTCCAGGGTGTGAAGATGCTCTGCTCCAACGCAGAAGGCGCCTCTCTGAAAGGATGCAACTTTGAGGACCCCTCAGGCTTGAAGGCTAATTTGGAGGGTGAGAAACCAAGGGAAAAAGCATAAAGCAAATTATAGTAGTCCATAGAGCAGGCGTCTGCCCAGGGTACCATGGTGGGGGGGCACAGTTGCTTGTAATACCCATTTTGAATGTCTGATAGTGTGTCGTGCCACACAACCATATGTACATGTATGAACACAGACATAACTTTGCACACACCACATGTTATCAGGGCCACATCTGCCATGAGTCCAGATGAGTATCTCGCCTCAGGCGGCAGATTACCAAGTCCCTGAGGGGGCAGCACTGAGAGATTCGTCTCATGAGATTCACCCATGGATTTCAGTCGGACATGTCCGAAACGAATCTGCTATTATTACTCTGTTATTTCAATTTTTGCCTCGGGCAGCAGAAAAGCTGTATCAGGCCAATGATGGTCCTTTCATAAGCAGTAAACCTCTTCTAAAACCCCTACTGTAGGCAGCAAGAAGTCTTGTCTCACCCCATGTGGCAATAATAAAGATAAATCATCTCAGTACGCTACGTTCCTGCTAGGCTTGGGCTTTTGTACAGCACTTTGTAAAAGCAGAACTGCAGTGTAAAGCATAAGGGTGCAAGAGAGCATTAGTCTGTTTTAAGATAGATTTCAAAGCACCTCTGCCTGTCAATAGACAATACAGCTAAGGCTAGGTTCACATTTGCCTTCTGGGTTCACATCTACGTTGGAGACTCCATTGCAGTGACCATTGAAAATTGCCGGACAAAAAAAGTCCTGCAAATCCGACTTTTACGTCCAGCGGTTTCAGTTTAAAAGGACAGACACCCGACGGATCCCTTTATAGTCAATGGGGTCCGTGGGACACCGTTGATGTCTATGTTGATGCTATTTTAGCGTATCCATTGTTGTGGTCCTCCGATGGACCAGAACAACGGACACATAAGTGCAGATGTGAACATAGCGTAAGCTGTAGTAACTAAGCCTAACTGTGCCCTAATGTAGCAGAGGTAAAATGGCATCTGTGTGGCCCATGACCTTTGAGGCCAGTGATTGGCTGCAGGAGCGGCAGAGACCACTGGACGATTGAATAGGTGAGTATTGGTCCTTTTTACTCTTAGGCTCATTTTTAAAAACCCCAGACAACTCCTTTAAAGGGATTGTCTGGGATGAGACAACCCCTTTCACTAGCTAAAATTCACTCCTACAGAAGAAAAGTTTCCGCGAAAGAAGAAGAGACTTGTAGATTCCTAATATCTCAAGAACTGCAAAACATACATCTTGAAAATAAGAGGATTTTCTCTTTTTCCCCTCTCCCAGGTGCTAATCTGAAAGGTGTGGACATGGAGGGCAGTCAGATGACCGGGATAAACCTACGGGTGGCAACCTTGAAAAACGCCAAATTGAAGAATTGTAACCTGCGTGGTGCCACCTTAGCAGGGACAGACCTGGAGGTAAGGGGTAAAGGTCATGTGACAGGGTCGTAATTGAAGGTCTAACACTGGGATCCCTGACGATCAGCTGTAGAGACTGCAGAAAACAAAGTACAGCGCCGTACATTACATAGTGGCTGTGCTTAGTATTGCAGCTCAGACCATTTACTTGATATGGGACTGAGCTGCAGACTGACCATGGTGACTGATGATCGTGGCCTGTGAAATGGAGCGATGCTACTGCTTCAAACTGCCGGGTCCTGGTTGTCGGACCCCCATTGATGACCTATCCAAATGAATAAGCCTTGAGAACCCCTTTAACTGGTGACATTTCCTTATTTACTCTTCTCTCCATTAGAACTGTGACCTCTCTGGGTGTGACCTCCAAGAAGCCAACCTCCGAGGATCCAACGTAAAAGGTGCAATATTTGAAGAAATGCTAACCCCACTACATATGTCCCAGAGCGTCAGATAGACCCTCGGAGAGCATTCACCTCTGACCACTGGTGTCCTGGACGCGCCCAGCTTACCGCACATACCGCTGGGGCGGACGTATCTAATCTCTGTGCCGTAATCATTTATTCTCACCGGTTTTCTGTCATACTTGCCTCTTGTGCACACGGGTACACGTGTGGTGGTGCATTGCATACATGCAACCCTAGCCTGTTACACCTCACCCTGCACCCACCTCGCTGCCTAAGGGATCCAGCAGGAGCGTTACAATCGGGACAGCGAATGACGTCATAGGGCCCGAGTCTGTGACGTGTTAGGTGGCTAAGGGGTTAAATCCTGGCATTACTTGTCAGTGGCTGAATAATTTGGAGACTTTTCCTATTGGCTGTTACAGGGGGGGTCACCTGAGCTGCATTATACTTTTATATATTGGAGTTTGCCAAGTAGGTATACAAACTGCGCGCAAACGTATACTCTATGCATATACAATCCATATTGTGTAGCACAATAGTTAGCGGGATGTCGGAGCAGGTTATGTATGGAGCCTGGGCTGACCAAGACCAAATATGGGGGAGCTGTACAGAAGGAGAGGGGGAAGTGACTTCTATAAACTGTGTAGCACATTCGGGGAGGGGGTAGAGAAGTCCTGTCATAGCTGTATCGCCCCGTGATCTGCGGCCTAGCCGCCATGGGGTAACCGAGTGCCTTACGTGATCTGTCACAGACGCTTCTGAAGCGATGTCTCAGTTATGCAAAATGACAGTATAAATGCTGAACTGTTCCCCTCACCCCAATATATATAATATATAAATATATACAATAAATATTTTTTTGACTGATTTCTTTGTCTGACTCTTTTTTTTTTTTTTTTCCTGTCTCTATTTTGGGAGATTTTGAGAAACATTATCATCATTGGTGAATGTCTAAAGGGAAACAGCGCCCTCTCCTGTAAAGGCTGTGTCTGGAATTGCAACACTGCCCTCTCCTGTAAAGGCTGTGTCTGGAATTGCAACACTGCCCTCTCCTGTAAAGGCTGTGTCTGGTATTACAACAGCGCCCTATGCTCTAAAGACTGTGTCTGGTATTGCAAAAGCACCACTCTCCTCTAAAGACTGTGTCTGGTATTGCAACAGCGCCACTCTCCTCTACAGGCTGTATCTGGTATTGCAACAGCACCACTCTCCTCTACAGGCTGTATCTGGTATTGCAACAGCACCACTCTCCTTTAAAGGCTGTGTCTGGTATTGCAACAGTGCCACTCTCTAAAGGCTGTGTCTGGTATTGCAACAGCACCACTCTCCTGTAAAGGTTGTGTCTGGTATTGCAACAGTGCCACTCTCTAAAGGCTCTGTCTGGTATTGCAACAGCACCACTCTTCTGTAAAGGCTGTGTCTGGTATTGCAATAGCACCACTCTTCTGTAAAGGCTGTGTCTAGTATTGCAACAGTGCCACTCTCCTCTAAAGGCTGTGTCTGGTATTGCAACAGTGCCCTCTCATGTGAGGGCTGTGCCTGTTATTGCAACAGCGCCACTCTCCTGTAAAGGCTGTTTCTAGTATAGCAACAGTGCCACTCTCTAGAGGCTGTGTCTAGTATTGCAACAGTGCCCTCTCATGTGAAGACTGTGTCTGGTATTGCAACAGTACCACTCTCTAAGGCTGTGTCTGGTAATAGCAACAGTGCCACTCTCCTGTAAAGGCTGTGTCTAGTATTGCTACAACGCCACTCTCTACAGGCTATGTCTGGTATTGCAACAGTTTTTAATGGGTTAAAGGTATAGAGTTATTAGGAGCTCCTGGTTCTAGAGGGGAACCAATGTCCCTCTCTGGCAGACAAGGAGCCTGTAATATAAGTGGTAAATTGGGGCAGGGGGGTCTGAAACAGATTTAGCACTGGGGCCCTGGCGCTTGCAGTTACACCTCTGGTCTGGACCTTTTATTGTACATTATTTCTATTATATTTTACCCCTCCCCAAGATACCAGATGTACGGCTCATGTGGAGAGATGACAGGACACACAGAACACGTAAAGCTGTAGAGCGCACCTGCGGACACATTTAATCTGGATTATCCAGCAGGGGGCTCCAGATTAATGGGGTCATTGTGATCTCTTCACCACAAGAGCCTTGTTTGTGCTGCTGCATAAATGGGGGTCGGCAAGAGGCTGCCAACAGACCGGACCTGACACAAGTGCTGCCCGTCACTTATATGGCCAGGTAAGTGCACGCTACCATACCAAGGGCAAGAAGGAAAGGGCAGGTTTATTAAGGCTTTATTCGGACTACAATGGCTGCGAAAACCTGATGTTTTTCATGGCTGCTTTGTATCTGTTTTTCCGCATAGACTGTAATGGTTATACCCCAGTGAGTTTTATGCCACTTTTATGATGTTCTAACTTTTTTTTTTTTTGTGGTTTCCACAAACTCTTAAATGTTGTACACGTGTGTTAGTTTAGTTGCACTTTGTTAATACTGTCTGACCTGACGCGCTTTTATACTTTGCCTATGTACGGTGGGGCATTTGTGTCTCTTTTTTTTTCACCTTTTCAAAAACTTCAAGTCTATTGCAGACAGGCTCCGCCTGCAGTTTCCCGGCTGTATACTGACCCCTTACACTACATAGCTGCCTCCCTAAGGACTGCTTCATTCTGCCACACCCATCTGACCCTTCATGGCCTCCCCTGCAGCTTTGGCGCCCCTCAGTCACACCTGCAACCCATTGCACACTTGTTGCCATTGCCAACAACCCCCTATGTATGGGCTTTGCTAACTCCACCTACATGGGTGACAGCGACTAGCACCCCAATATGATTGACTGATCGATCTGCCTGATCCTAATGCTGTTCTATCCCCCTGGTCCTAGAGCCCTCCATTTACCCTACTGCCCTGCAGCCGAACACTGCCATTTAAAGGCACGGTACTAAATGTACAAATATAGTGCAAACATATTCAGAGTCACATTAAGCATCAACTCCAAACTATGGGGCATCTGCTTGTTTAACCCCTTACAGTGTAACCACATGCACAACATCTGCAGTGCACTTGCAGCGAGTCCTTTTTTGGTCCACCATAGAACCCTGAGTTGATCCAATTTCTGGTTCTCTTTTACCGCTGTAAGTTTAGGTCTTGAAACTGTAACATGAATGCTGAAATGCCGCCATATTGCAGCCGTCTGAATGTGTTATACCAGTATGCACTGTATGAATACATGCATTGGTTTGTTATTTCAGGATGAACCACCGTGGGACGCCATGTTTCCTTCTTGTACTTGTTCTTCTGCTGTCTGATCATATGAGCTATTCTCAGCACTGGTCCTATGGGCTGCGGCCGGGAGGAAAGCGGGACATTGAGAGTCTCCAGGACTCCTATCCGGAGGTAACAAAAATTGGGTCTACCAGGGCCAGGATACAGTATGACTAGTGAAGCACATGGATATAAGTGGCCACGTCACCCCGACATGTTATCTGCTGTTTCATTGTCTAAGCCCCTTGTAGGCAGCCAGTAGAAATAGCCACATATAGCGGTACACATAGAAGAGACGGGGTGCCATTATGGAGCCTGGGTTAACCAGGAGTACGGAAGGCCTTGTGCTTGTTTCACCCGTCCATGCCCTTTATGCCAGTTCATCACCCCCTACTTGCTATCACTGCAGTTGCCCTGGAGAGCGGAGTCCTGCACCGATTCTCCCCACTCAATAGCAAAAAGGATAGGATGGACCACCATAGCTGGGACCCCTTTCTCCAAATTAATTCAGACCCCAGCCCAGACCCCTAAATGTAATTCAGACCATAGACCAGACCCCTAAATGTAATTTAGACCCAAAACTAGACCCCTGAATTAATATCAGACCCTAGATCAGATCACTATATTTAATTCAGACCCCAGACCACTACTTTTATTTCAGACCCTAGTCAAGACCATTAACTCAATTCAGACCTCAGACCAGACCCCTAAATATAGTTCAGACTCTGAAACAATCCATGAAGTTAATGTAGACACCAGACTAGACCATATAACTTAATCCAGACCCCAGACCAGTTTATTTCAGACCCCAGATCACATAAAGAATATTTAGACTTACCTTACATATTCACTTACAGACACAGCCACACACACAGTCCGGCATCAGGTCCAGCAATGTCCTAATACTAGCTAGAGACAGTACCTTCTGTACCAGTATCCAGCGGACCTCCTGTCACGCATTGTATCTATGACAGGTCGGTAGGGTCTGTACAATTAGTACATATACATATGATCTATAGTGTGTAAAGACTATACTTGTGTCCAGGGGCGGATTATAATAAGGGTGAAATGTGTGGTTGCCCAGGGCCGAGACTGCAAGGGTCCCAGGAGCAAGTAAATGCACATTTGCCCCCATTATAATCTGACCTCGTAATCTACTGTATCGGCATCCACTAATCCAGTTGACTACTGTGGTGGGGCTCGGGAGACTACTAGGAGTGAGTATTTGTTGGGTGAACCTCACAGGAGTTGTCTGGTGAATATTTGCAAGGTTCGCCCAGCGGTTTCTTTCAGACCGAACACGTCTGAACCAGAATTGCCAAGTGGAGACCCAGTGGAGGTGAGTAAACAAACCAGTGTTACTCACTTCCCTAGGGCTGCGGCACATCCTCTTCGGGCCTCTTCCTGCCTCCTGAATGGCGTCTGGGGCCGATGAGGCCAGTGATTGGGCCTCAGCAGTTGTGTCATCATAATGGTGTGACCCCTGACGTCATTCATGAGGCCCGAAGAGGACGGGGTCTTGTGTGCTGGAGCCCAGGGGAGGTGAATAACACTTTTTATGTTTGTCACCTCCCCTGGGCCACTACAGTATAATAGTTCATGAGTGGTGAACCCCAAATATGTTATGTTAGGCCAAACTCCTGAAATTTTTTAAACATTCGTAACAAGAACCCGTTCAGTCAACTCTATGTATTAGCCGCTATAGGACATTATAGTGTGTAGAGGGGCCGCTATGGGACATTATACTGTGTGGAGGGGCCGCTATGGGACATTATACTGTGTGGAGGGGCCGCTATGGGACATTATACTGTGTGTGAGGGGCCGCTATGGAACATTATACTGTGTGTGAGGGGCCGCTATGGAACATTATACTGTGTGTGAGGGGCCGCTATGGGACATTATACTGTGTGCAGGGGCCGCTATGGGACATTATACTGTGTGCAGGGGCCGCTATGGGACATTATACTGTGTGGAGGGGCCGCTATGGGACATTATACTGTGTGGAGGGGCCGCTATGGGACATTATACTGTGTGTGAGGGGCCGCTATGGAACATTATACTGTGTGTGAGGGGCCGCTATGGGACATTATACTGTGTGTGAGGGGCCGCTATGGGACATTATACTGTGTGCAGGGGCCGCTATGGGACATTATACTGTGTGCAGGGGCGGGGCCTGGGGGGGCGATGGGACATTATACTGTGTGGAGGGGCCGCTATGGGACATTATACTGTACTGAGGGGCTGCTATGGGACATTATACTGTATTGAGGGATCTTTAGCATGAATGAAGGGTTTGAGCTCTCTGAACAGCCTGGGGTTCATGGCACCATTAATCCGCCCATACTTGTGACTTTCCACAGGATATTCATACCTGTAACTTATCAGGGCAGGCCTTATCGGCAGAAACAAAAGGCCCAGGTGTAGACCCCGTAACCAGTCCAACCCTGGGCTCAGAATTATCGAGCATTAACCATGAAAACAATACAAAATATTTTAAACGCATTTTCTCAGTCAGTCACCAAGATGACGTCATAGTATTATCAGTTATATGGTCACTCAGGTATATTATCAGGTATATGGTCACTCATAGTATTATCAGGTATATGGTCACTCATAGTTTTTATCTAAGACATCTCTTAAGATTGTTGTCTGTCTCTTATTCCTTAGACTCAGAATGAAGTTTCCTTGTTCACAGAGCCTCAGCGTCTTGAGTGTTCCCTACCACAGAACAAACTTGGTCTCATGAGTGGAGCTTTGGTAAGTGGGACAACGCCATAGCCCTTTATTGACATCCATATAATGCCGCGATCCAGGATCCTAATGTTATGTTGGTTATGACAACTGGGTGGCACGTCTGGGCTCACTACTATCATTTTGGGTTTGGATTATTTAGTTATTGCAGTTATGTGTATTTTCACCATTTGTCACAGGATTGAGGGATGCGGATATCCTTTTGGGACTGTCCCGAGATCTAGGGTGAGGAGTTGTGTTGCCCTTAGCTTCCCTCCTCTGGTTCTGTGGAGGTGGGTGCACCTTGTTGTAGGCTCCTGATAGTACACTCTGGTGAGAGCCCATGTGGAGGTCTGGAGGAAGTTGGGGAGACCATAGTCCCCAACCCTTTTAGGGCCTTTTGGCTCGGCAGGTTGGGGAGATCGGGGGTCTCTTTTCAGAGAGGGTTTGCGATAGACTGCATCCATGTGCACTTTTGCAGTGTGGCATGGCCAACTTTTTTGGCACATGGGTGATAGAAGGAATGTAAAAAAAAATCTCTGGTGGTCTAGGGTGATAAAGGGTTAATTATTATCTATAGGGGTTTAGGATGGTTATGGGAATATCTTTGGAAGTCTACAGTATTTCAGTGGCTAACACCTAAAGTGGTTATCCACTTTTAATATTGATGGCCTCTTCTTAGATATTGGATCTGTGAGGGGTCAACAGCTGGGACCCCCTGCAGATCAGCTCGGTAATGTTTACATGCTCACTCGCCATACAAAGTGTAGTGGTGGGTTTAGGTCCTGCAATATAACAAGTGAGCAGTGTGGCTCCCGGCATGTAAACATTACCAAGAGCCGCGCTGACCAGGAACAGCTGATCTGCAGAGGGTCCCAGCTGTTGAACCCTTGATCTAATATTGATTGTGTGTCCCATTTCATATAAAATGAAAAGTGAAAACAACAATTTTCTACCATGTTATTTCTACAGCTCCTAAACAGACTGTGTCTCCATGGTAACAGACAACAACATGTAGTCTGATCCTGCAGTTCTACTTCCTTCTTGGTCTCTGCCAAATACACATTAGCACAACATAGGGGACAAATGAAAGAAAGTATAAGTCTGTAAAGCTGTAGGATTACTCTATACAGAATGTTGTCTTTTACCATGGAGACACATAGCTCTGCATAGGAGGGTACTCATTAAATTTAGATTTGGATAATTTTGATAATGGGTACACACATTATAATAGAGGTGGTAGTTTTCACCTGGGGGGGGTACATACCACTCCCACTGTGCTCAATAATAATCAGTATGCAGTGAGGTCCCCCTGGTGGGGGCAAATATATATTTTTGTTATATACTTTTAACTCCATGATAGCTTTAGGTTAGTTTTTGCATTGAGACATGAAAACAATGTATAATAAAAAGATGCCAGATCATATGAAAGACATGACAGCTAACCTGATAAATTCTTAAAGGGATATGCATCTTTTAGATTTCCTCCACTGGATGTAACATCTTTATATAAAGTAAATCTTATGGTATATTTTGCATTACAGATGAACTGGCTGGGAGAGAATGGAAGAAAGAAGATGTGACAAGATCAAACTTTGCATTTGATATGAGAGATAATAAAACATATTGAGATGACAATGGGTCATGTCATATCTGTCCACTGAACCGATCCTCGGGGAAAATCAGTGAAAAGTTTGTCCTCCTAGGGTTCATGCTGAACGGCTGGGAATGTCGTATCTCCCACCATTGTGTGCTAGCTCAATGCCATCCTAGCTGTTAGGGGTGAGTCCAACAACAAGGGTGATAACTGTGTCCAATAACATTCAGCAGAATTGAGAATGCAGCTCTGAAGTATAATACAAGTTGTAATTTCGAATAACTATAAAATAAGTAGCATATTTCCATAGTGACTCAACTTTAAATAGATTTCTGTATAGGAACGGTAAAATGGTGTTTAAGGGTGGAGAAACCCTCTTGTCAAGTGATCATATATGTACAGGTCTTTCTTTGGCTGTACCAATCACTGAATTTTGCCATGAAGTTCAACAAGTTGAGGCCTAGGTATCACAAAATCCTAGAAGATAAGCAACATTATTAAGCCCTGGTCTATGGCAATGGAGGAGAAACATGCCCTGGTGGCCTAGAGTAGGGAAGAGGTTGTACAGCAGTGATTTAAAGGGAATGTGTCACCAAAAATTTATGTTTCATTTTAAATACATT
This sequence comes from Leptodactylus fallax, assembly GCA_947044405.1. Lineage (NCBI taxonomy): Eukaryota > Metazoa > Chordata > Amphibia > Anura > Leptodactylidae > Leptodactylus > Leptodactylus fallax. The sequence continues at coordinate 943,497 of CAMRHE010000484.1, forward strand.
TTTAATAATTTTTGATTTTTTTTCAATATTTTTTTTTTTTTTTAAAGTACTATATTGTACAATTTTCACTCTGGTCACTAAGCCTAATAATAGCCTAACACTTACCAATTCTGTAGGGATTTTCTTTGCATCAGTCACCTCATTTACATCAAAGATGGGATTACAACAGAAGATACCTCTATAGATAACACCACTGACCCATCCTTGACTGACCATAGATGATGTCACGGCTTATCTACTCCCCCTCCCTGTGCAGAACATGTCTAGAAAACTCTCCCATAGACCACAGATGAGTCAGCTCCAGTCTACTGCTGCCTATGGCCTTGAGAGTGCTGTAAAGCATATCACTAAATGCTGTTAATGGAGCAGAGGAAAAGCTTAGACAAGATGGCCGCCCCATAATCGTGAACAGAGTATAGAATTAAAAAAAAAATCTACAATCCAAAAATAAAAACATGAGAAAAAGTGATAGATTTCAACAATCTGGTTTTAATAAATAAATATGAAAGTTGGCGATACATTCCCTTTAAATACTTAAAGCGATGTCTGCTGTATCCAACCTCTACTTCATCATCACAATATGTGATCAGGACCAAGTAGTAATGGGGACATTATTATATAATGGTCTTCTTATTAGTAAGATCTTACAGATCAGAGGGTGGAGAATCTTCGCAGTAACAGCAGTGGCAGAGTCTGTAAGGTGCTTGTGGTGTGAAAAATACAACACCATGGATGAACAATAAAGGAGGACATGGAAAGCATAAGCTTCTATCCTTTCATTGTGGACCCCATTCCTGAGACAGTTGTGGGTCCCAGAGGTTGTACCCCCCACATATCAGACATTTATGACAGATCTAGCCACCAATGTCAAGATAGAAATCCTTTTAAAGGTAGACTAAGAAGACTAAACCCATCAGATCTTCAATTCTTGTGATGTTGAGATCTGTGCCCATTCCTGAGAACATCAGGGACCACCAGTGATGGGGTACTACAGCATTAAAAGGGTTTTCTGGGATGATACCCAGCTACTGCACAACCTGCTGTTTGGGACCTCTGCCGAGCACAGTCCTATTCAGTAACGTTACCCAACATTGATGCCCAGGTACCAAGTCTAGGTCCCAGTTGAGAAGACTTGCTCCATTATAGAGGTTCTTGTAAATGTCTGAACCATTTCCCATATATCCCATATTTCTATATTTCCCACATGAGGTTCAGATTCTTATGCAATAAAATTCTTCAGAAAACATAAATGAAACACGAGGTTCAGATAAAAGAGGTTTGAGGCTTTTTTCTTACAATAATATCGAGTCCCATATGTACAAATTGTGATTACACTATTAACACATACGTCTTCCCGTCGATCCTGACCAAGGAAGAGCCATCTGTATGGAGAGGACGTCCCTCCATATGTATCATCAGTCTTTGCTTCGATACAATAAAATCTTCATTTTGTTTAGCAATTCGAGAAGAAACTCAATAGACCGGCTATTGTTCCAGAAGACAATGCCCCCATAATGTATGGTCAAGATCCATGGATTGTCCATCAAGATATCTTGACTAGGTGGAACATTAGAGTGGTTACGGTAGGTTTGGGCCTTGGAAGGTATACTGGATCAGTCTTCATAGTAGTGCATGGTCTTCCAAGTTGATAAGATGTTGGTTTGAAGACCCATCAAAATCCAGGTTCATGTATCACACTTGACTTCCTGGCCTTCGGAGGTGGTGTTGGTGGCTTTGCTTCTTCTCTTTTTGGCAACGGTGGAGGTATCTGGCGTCAAAAAGGACAAAGTGTACAGTAAGCACCTGTATAGCATGTATAATATGGAGATATACACTATCCTGGAATAGGAATTGCCACGTATCCAGGCGTGTAAAGCTAGGGGTGGGGGCAGTTACTCTCAAAAACATCAGTTTTTAGTCACCAAGCCAGTGGTGCTTGGTGGACAACTTGGACTGATACTCCAGGGGGCCCATGAACACCCAAAGAGTTGAACCACCTTGCAGCTGTGTAGTAGTTCTTGCTCAAAACATGTTAAAAACTGTAATAAAATTGCTTAGTGTAATGAACCTGCACGTATAATGTCACATGGTCACAAGTGCAGGTCCTCAAGTCAAAAGGGAGGCCTCAGAGTAGAATGTGGCTGCTGTGTAAGAAGAAACAGCTCACCAGTCTCTGGTTGAAAATGAATCTCAAGGAATGTACACGTGCAAGGAACCTGTTTGTAGGACTAGCAAATAAAGGACAAGCCAAAAACAAACATGAAGTGGTCCAGCACAGATGAGGGTCAGCATATAAAAAAAAAAAAAAAAAAAACTTTACTTTTAATTAAAATCCAAAGTCTCCGGCCTCAACGTCACTATGACTAAGGGACTGTTCACACAGCGGAAAATGATTTTCTGGCCGCGGCTTCCCACTGCTTATCAGGCCCAGATGAATGGGCCTACAGTGGCAAGTCTCAAGCCATGGCAAGATAGAGCAGGACGCTTATTTTTTCAGCGTCTTGCTGCGATCTCTGCTTCTCATTGAAAACAATGGAAGGCAGAATCTGGATGGAATCTGCCGCTGATTTAGGGGCAGCACCCCCAAATTAGCATCAAATTCCTACATGTGAACACCCCCATAGAGCTTGGCTTGAGTGCCGTGGAGGCCGGTGACTTAGGATTTTAATGTGTTTATTAACTAAAAGTTAAGTTTTATACATTTGGTGTAAGTGTAAGGGTCAGTATAGGTTTAGGAGGCCTATTGTTTGTATTTATGGACTCTCTTCTGGGGTTTGTATTTATTTAGGGGGTACTGAAGTCTAAATTTCTTTGTATTGTTATACAAGCTGGGGGTGGCTGCAGAATTGAGATGTTTTGGCAGCTTTTCGTGAATTAGAGGATCTTTACTGCTTTACTGATCATGAAGGAGTCGGAACAGGAGTTGGAGTCAAGTTGTGGAAAAACAGGAGTTGGACCTAATATATATTGAACCATCCTCCATGATGTGCTTACACCATTGTGTAGTGTGTGATATATTTATCATGGGTGAAAAAATCTCCACCTCTCACTTACCTCAGTGGAAAGTCGTTGGCTGCCCTCATTGGATCTGCTTTTGGGAGGTGGTGGTGGAGGTGACCCCATCATTTGTAATGCAGCATCAGCATGTTTAGATAGTAAAGGGAAACCTGTAGAATAATAGCCAATATATTATTAGTGCAGAAGACATACAGACAAGATCTACTGCGCACCCATGTGTAATAATATGTGCTATGAAGACCAATTTACAGCAGGTTATGGAAAACCCCTTTAAGATATGAGACTAGACTTACTATGGGTTCTTGGGGTTTTAGGAGTGATAGGAGAAGGAGTAAGAGGTGTTGATCCTTGATTTGTTGAGCCGGTGTGGAGGGTGAGGCGGCCATCTGAAAGCTGAAGACTTTTTGGTCGCGTCTTGGTGGACAAGCTTTGGGAATACACCTGGACCAGAATAGAGCAGATAAACTAGATTCAGTGAACTTGACAGGACCTACGTACACTTCTTCCATCCTCATTCCTGTTTAGTGTCGGACTGAGGTTCCTTGGGACCATCAGATAAAATGATTCTGGGGGCTTACCCTCCAAAAATCCCTAGGAAATAGACCATAGTACCCTTCAAATTTGGGCATTTTCAACTAAAGTAGAGTCTGGGCCCAACGAACTGGTGGGCCAGTCCGACACTGTTCCCATTGAACCACCCCACCGACAATCCAGACACTGCTTGCACCTCACCTCCCGTTCTCCAGGGCGCTCTGTGATGGTTTGAGACTGGCTGACACTCTGCTTCAGTTTTATAATCCTGATGTCACCATCCTCTCGGTCATTGTGATCTTCATGCCGGGAGATGAGGGATCCACGACGAGGAGGGACAGGTTCTGGAAGGGAGCTTAGGACAAGAGGGGAATCCTTAAAATATGGTATTCTTACAACTATATCGAATACATTCTGTGAAAAATTACACGTGACATAGTATCACATAACCATGTAGGAAGCTCAAACCTCAGCTTCATAGCAATATATTACTAAAAGATCCAGATCTGCTGGTGGCCTGGACAAATACAGTACATGGAAGATGAAATATGATGTTGGTAAATGTAAAGTAATAGTATACAATAAATGGAATACAACTGGGGAGAAGAGATTGACGCAAATTTGGGTATATTGGTCACTAGTAAACCAAGCAAGAGCACTCAATGTCAAGCAGTAGCTGCAAAAGCAAGTTATCTTTCAAAAATCTTTGGCAGAGAGTTCGACGGGAAAGTCTCTCTGAAAAAAAACTGTGCTATATGATGTCTTAGACTAGCCCTAATGCTCATGCAACTGACAGCTATTCCTTTCAGAACCCCATACACATGCATGCTGGCCTCAGTTGATGCTGCATGTGTTCTGAATAAGTAGAAGGGACTAGGCCTCACCCAGTCACCTCTGATTTATCACCCCTGGGAAGAAAAGGATAGGGATGTAAAAATCCAACTCCCAGATCCCCATCTTCCCTGATATCTTCCGCCAGGGGAGAGGTGGAACACTCCCGTACATAAAGAATGGCGGCTGGCATGTTCGGAAAACATTCATCTATGTGTATGGACACCTTTGAGGTGATCTCATCGACATACATAAGGTGCAATAAAAAGAACTGGCACACATTCATTAAATATGGAGGACGAGTGGACAAACTCTACTTGTGTAGAAGAGGCGAGTCAGACATTACAGTAGGAAAGGATTCTTAACAGCTAGAGGGGGCGAAAACTCTGGAATGTCCTATCTCAAGGCAGCAATGGTAGATACAATGACTGTATATAAAAACCGGCTACATACTGATCTAATATAGGAACATATAGCTATAAAGTGCTCACATGATACCACTACTGTGACCTATCACAACCAATGGCAAGAATAGGGGATTAGAGTAGGTCGCTCATGGTGTGTGTGACGTGGACAGCCTTGTTTTGGGATTTGGAGAAAGGAAAGTAATTCAGAATCCTAAAATAAGTAAGGAAATAACAGATACCCTTCCGAGCCTGGTCTGGAGCTACCACTTCCAGAAGAAGAGGACGACACAGTGGACAACCTTCTGAGAGTGGCAGATGTGATATACGGCACAACCACAGAGCCGGCACGACTGAGCTTCCGATCTGTCAAACTCGAAGGCTGAAATAGACCAAGTAGGGTTATGTGAGAGGTTTGATAAAAACATGATGTCCTCCATCTCCCCAGAATCTACTGGACTCCTACCAAAGTGATCGTCCCATACAACTTTTCCACCTTCCCCCTCAGGTCTTGGAAACAGGATACAAGTCTCTCATGAAGAGGTCGCATGTTCTCGGTCAACTTCTCTCCATGAATCCTGATTCCTTGAGCCAGAAGAGGCATCTGAATGCAGACATTGGCAATAAGGCAGAAGAAGGGATAAAATACTGAATTAGACCATGATGATAACCAAGAAAGGATCAAAAAAAACAAGTGGACTATACATAGGCCAAGATATGAAGTATCTAATGCTTATGGTCACTGGACTCATACCTGCAGAGCTATCAATTGTTTGAGGAGCTCAATCTTGTCCTGGTCTCCAGGATGTTCTTGAAGGTAGCGCTCAGTGAAGAAAGCCTATAACAGATGAAAGAAGAGATGTCATCAATAAGGCTTTACAAAGAAACCGGACAGAGGGAGGAGGATTTACTGTATCCGGGCAGAGGGCAAAGGACATGGTCATCTCAAGCCACTCTAAATGCATACTGTATTTGACCCATGCTGATGTCCCTGTGCTTCCAAATTCTGAATTTCCATTAGTTCGGACCAGGAAACTGTTGGGCCGGTTTCTATGGCTAGCGATTGTCAGTCATTGCAGGTACATTGGGTAGCACAAATCCTTCAGCACTGAGGTAGGGACATCTTTTAATCTCTTCTCAGTGATTTTAAAGGGTATGTCCACCAGTTTACGTATAGAACTGTGTAGTCTACATAAAAAGTTGAGTCACTTTGTACTTGTCTTAATACTAATCCTGATGCCGATCTCATATACTCTGAATAGCTGTAAGCCAACAGGTATTCCTCCTGGCTCTCCCATACACATGCATGCTCAATTTGTCTGACAACAAAGGATCCTTCTTTCCCCCCCTGACATCACTCCCATACATATAATACAGTCAAGCTGGTCCTCCTGAAATATTGAGGTTCAGCCAACATTGTTCTTACTGTAGGCGTATGGATACCTTTACAGCCTGTATTATACCCCAGAGCTGCAATCAGAATTCTGCAGGCAAACTTTGTTGGCTCACAGTCTTGTTCTGGTTATTTATATTCTGGGACCAAGCACTGGTACTGTCATTATAGGAGCTCAGCTAAGCAGTTATGGGTAGATGTGTGACAGTTTCCAATTGAAACCAGCAGAATTGTGAATGCAGCTCTGGAGTATAATACAAGTTGTAGTTCAAGATCAATACTGCATAATACATGCATTACAAAGCTTATCAAGTTTTATGTAGATTGTATCTATAATATAAAACTAGGAGGACATTAACTTTAAAGGGCTATTGCCATCTCAGAAAGTAATGTTATATCGCTAGGGTATGATATCACTTTATGATGACTGAAGGACCTGCAACTCCCTAGCAATATGTCATCGCTCTATGATATGGGAATAACACTATGGCAAGAGTCTTATTCCTAAGAACATGATAGAGTATGAAATCTCCAGTGACATCAGAGCTCATAGTAAGTGATGTCACTGTTCTCAGGATCAGATAGTCTCTAAATCTACATCCTATATAACACTGAGGGGTCCATATGAACCTGCAGAGATCTGGATATTAATGGTCATACCCACCTTTTCATAGTTAGAGAATCCTCCCATGACGGCTGGGTCCACAATACCATTGAGCAGCATGGAGAGCGGGTGTAGGGCGAGGCTGGGGTCTGCCCTGTGCTGCTGTACCTGGTGACTTATCTTCTCGTTGGTCAGCTCCATTGTCTCAATGGCATTCTGTAATGGACTGATCTCTTCCTGTATAGACAAGAGAATGTTAGATACCTTGACACCTTTCCGCATGTATATGCAGAAGACAAGGGTTTGTCTGCCCCCCTCTTAAAACAGCGCCACTCCTGTAGATAGGTGGTGTCTGGTATTGCAGCTCAGGCCCATCCACTCAGAGTAATTCACTTCAATGAAGCAAAGTTGCAATACCAGGCACCGCCTATGGAGTGGTGCTGTTTCTGGGAGAGTTGGGTAATTTTAGGGAACTTTGACAATTTAGTTCCCTAAATATATGTTGATTCTAAGTAAAGTGGCAAAGAGTCATAAATATAATGTGATAGCAAAAAACCTAATCCTTCTTACTGTGTTTAAGTGCTTTACTTCAAACCATTTCAGGATGCCAGGCAGCTTATAGGCGGTAGTGAACGTAGTCCTCTCAATCCACATGGTCTAAGGGGTAAAAGAGGAGATAGACATGAGCTGGTAAATCTAGAGTCCTGCAAAGTTAGTAGTCTATTTGATGTGGTCCGTCATGGAGCATTCTTCTACATGTGAATATTTTTCTAGCTATAGCCAGTGGGTGATACCTAATGGCTGTCACTGCCAGTGTTGTACACCCTAGCGGCTGTCATGGCAAGTTACGGACACCACAGCGGGTGACACAGCCAGTGAGAGACAGCTTTGGCGGTTGGCACAGCCAATGGAGGGTGCTCTAGGAGGGGGAACCAGTAGTGGATTCCCCTCCTTACCCCCACTGAGCTAGTAGTTTTGGCAGAGTAGGATCCTAAGTCACACAAAGGTGGACTGGCACGTCAAAAAGCAAATTCAGGTCTGCTATATCTGTATTACATACATATGCGAATAAGTCAACATTCTTACAGCAAATTCATTGTCAGGATCTTTCTCTCCTCTTCGGAACGGCCGAGAATAGGAAAAACTGTGCACTTCATTGAAGCGATAGTAACTGCAAGGGGAGAATAAGGACATGTCACCAGTGTAGGGGGGGTCGGTCAAGTACAGACCAATGTAGCATGTGACGTAGGTGCGGCTGTCAGGGGTTAGTTCACTCCACTCACTCAATCTTGTACTCACTCACCCTTCATTCAGGCTGTAAATTGAACATAAATCACACCCAAACATGGTCCATGCACCCCAGATACATGCTGCCACCACTACTAGCTTTAATGGGTTTAGTAGGAACCCCCCTAAAGCTACGGCCCCACGTTGCGGAAACGCAGCTTTTTTTTGTTTCAGATTTTGCTGCGGTTTTTGAGCCAAAGCCAAGCATGGCTACAAAAGAAATGGGAAATCTATAGGAAGCTGTTATACTGCTACCTTCTGGTCATACCATTTCTGGCTTTGGCTCAAAGAAACGCAGCAAAATCTGCAACAAAAAAAGCTGCGTTTCTGCAACGTGTGGCCATAGCCTAACAGTCAGACGCAAACACACTTTAAAAGGTAATGGATTCATAGAGCATACAAGAATCCCATTAAATTGAATAAGTCAATATCCAAGGGTTCAGTGCTTATGTATATAAAAAAAAAAAAAAAAAAACACAACAGGTAACAAAACAAGCAAAACAGTTGAAGAAATAAAACAGAAAAACCTTAATGAGTTAAAGTCCTGTGATCACAGTAACATATACACACACACATACAAATATAATACATTGATGATACATACATGAATATAATTCACTAAGGATATATAAGTGGGATTTCTTCATCACAGGGCCATTCACTACATAATAAGAGCAATGGCTCCTTGTGGTCAGGGAGTGATGCCCACCTGAGGATCTGTTCAGGAACCAGTTTGTCCTTGTATCGTGGAGGAAGGTTCATTAATGGTTTCACACTGAAACACTGCACATCTATAGGTTTAGTTTAAGGAAATCCAAGCTATGGTGACATAAGCTACTTCAGATATTGAGCAGATTCATTTCTTAATATATCTTTATAGGAGTCCATATTGAATTTCCCTGCAGCACCACCACAGGTAAAATAAAGCAATGTGCCATCCTTATAACACATGATCGTGCCAGGTACTCCACATGCTCTTTGTAGTGGATATTCAATTACACTAATACATAAGGTTGCTGAATGGCGGACACACTATTAACCCAGTATTCCCCAAGGATACACTGCTTGGGTGAGTTCCTGATGTCATCTCCTGGTGGCGAGCTGCTGGAGAGCTTCTCCGCATTGGGGAATTGAGTCAGAAGCCAAAGGTTAAAATCTTCAAGTCGTTCATATTCCTTTCCCCGGTATATGAAAATCTTATTCTGTAGGAGAAGCAGAATATTAATACATAATGTAGAGGGACAAAGAGAGTGGTAAAGAGGGAAGAACATGGTTAAAGGGTTGTCCAAGAATTATAACTCATGACCATGGGATAGGAAATAAAAGTGTCTGATCTCTAGTGGTCTGACCGCTAGAACACCCAGTCCTGTGTCCTTGAATGAAGCGGACCGTGTCCACAGTCTCTCCATTCAATCTATATGGGACTGATACTTAAGTGAGTACAGTGTTCGACTATCATGAACCGTGCCGTCACGTACAGACCGTCCTAGTACATGATGTGGGTGCTGCTATCAGGGGTTAATTCACTCCATTCACTAAATCTTTCACTCAGGCTGTAAATTGAGCAGAAATCACACCCCAACATGGTACGCACCCCAGATATACGTCGCTAATACTAATTTTGATGGTTTTAGTAGAAATCCCACTCACGTATGCACTCATTTCTCTACCAGTCAGACTCAAATACACTTTAGAAAGGTAATGGGTTCATAGAGCTTTAACAAATCACCATTAAATTGAATGATTTAATACCAAAGGGTTCAGTGCTTATATACACGAAAGACAAACAAAGGTGACAAAACAAGCAAAAAAGTTTGTAAAATAAAAGGGAGACAAATAGAAAAACCTTGTGAGAGTTATAGTCCTTTTGTTTCCATTAAGCTTGGAGGATCTCAGAAAGGATGGCTACCACCAAGCTTGTAGCTGCTCCAAAAAGGTGTGACACGGTTCTTCTAGAAACCACAAGTTTTGTAATGGTAAGCCCCTGGTTTTCTATTCAGACACATTCAATCAGGGTGCCCCCCTCCTCCCCCTTCACGAGGGTGGGAATGAAATGCTACATCCCGGTCTGGGAAAGCTGGTGAGTGAACTGCTCCATCCCCATCTGGAAAAGTTGAGTACCTACAGACCTCTGGGGTCAGGAAGAAATTCTTGTTGCAACCTCCCCCCTTATCTTCTGCCTGAGTGACTTCTGCTAGTGATAGCCATAAACCTGATCTGTCCTGTGTTACTTCTAAAAGCTTGCTATGCCCAGACTCTGGTAATAAAACTGTAGGGTATCCTGTGATCACAGGAAGAGAATAGTCTCACTCCTGGCTGGCCCAAAACACTACATATATACACAATATGATACAGTGACGATACATATGTTCTTTTATCACACATGCCGAAAACTCTGAATAGAGCGGTAGAACATATGAGACTGTGGTCCATTGAAACAGGAGACACAGGACCCCTATTCTCATATTTAGCGGCGGTCCTAGTGGTCAGGCTCCCAGCAATCACTATGGATAGGTGATAAGTTATGATTCTAAGTACACCCCTTTTATTAAGAAGGATCTATGGAGTGTTGGAAACCAGAAGAGAAGCACACAGATGAATAATGGGGTAGGGGGCTGTGGACCTAAGTCTTTGTCTTACCCGCAGGAAGGAAGGGAACCCATGTCCATAGTATCCCACAGCAAAGTACTCCGGCTGTAACCTCAAGGAGCGCATGATGTTCTGGTAGAAGCCGGCCTGTTTATTCTGGGAACACAGAGAAGTCAGTGATGACAATAAGTGTGGAAATATACAGAAGAGGTACAGATATGGGTGACCTCTATACAATAAGTACAGAAATAGGGGACCTATATACAATAGGTGCAGATAAAGGAGGACCTGTATGGAATAGGTACAGAAATAGGGGACCTATATACAATAGGTACAGATAAAGGAAGACCTGTATGGAATAGGTACAGAAATAGGGGACCTATATACAATAGATGCAGATAAAGGAGGACCTGTATGGAATAGGTACAGATATGAGGGGACCTACATACAATAGGTACAAAATAGGGGACCTATATACAATAGGTACAGATAAAGGAGGACCTGTATGGAATAGGTACAGATATGGGGGGACCTATGTACTAGAGGCACAGACGTGGGGGAACTTGTAATAGAGGCGGCAGTTTTCTAGAATTTGAGAGCCTATGTGTAGCTGGTTATATGTGAGCTATATCACATGGGGACATGTACTGGGAAGTGATCCGGAAGCCATAAAACAGGGCAGGTGGGTAGCTGCCAGATAGCTGTCACATTATAGTGTGGAGAGTGGCACAATGGTGCAGCTCATGTGTAAGAAGCTAGCTATGTCTCAGGGCAGTATATAGAACCCGAAAATCTGTATGTAGCTAATACTTCAAGCTGAGGGTTTGCTGCAATTGTCTCATGAACTTTAGGCCAATACAATTTAGCCTCTGTTCACACTTCTGTCACATTTGATGAAAAGAGAATAGCGCTCGTGTAGCCTCTTGCTCCCTTCAAAACAACAGGCACTACATGGACACGACTGTGCAGGCCGAAGTGGGTGATTTTATAGCAGAAAGTACTCAGATGACATCCACGCCTTATATCCCCCTTTGACTTCAATGGGGGGTTCTGTTCCAATGTCACGGAGCAGGATAGGACCTGCTTTATAACCATCGGAACAGAACGGAGCATCGGACCCCCCCCATTGGAAGAGCCTCAGCCTAAATCAATGTCGTCCATTGGGCACTGTTTATGTAGACTTATATACAGTGATACTGCAGCAAAAACCCTCAGGGCAGTTTTTTTTTGCTCTCCAGGTCTTTATGTCAGACTGAATACACTGTACCAAACTCTCAGATGTGAGAAGTACTAATCCAATCTCCACAAGAATCTCATCATAGATAACCCCTTCCAAAATGTAGCACATGTGATGTTAGCGGACGGTCCTGATCCCGGCACCCCCAGCAAACAGCTGATTTTACACAGGGCTGCGATGTTATAATGTAGTATTACATGGTGGTTGTCAGAATGAGACATGCTCATACAGACTGACTCTTCATCCTGGTTCAAAGAATGGGATTCTGAGCCGAGGACCCCCACTATGATGTCCATATCATCTAATAGGGCAAATATACAGAGTGGTTATCACCATGGGACAACCTCCTGAAGATCTGCACAGGACGTAACCTCAGGGGACAAGACACACAACGACAAGTGTAAGCTCCGGTGACGTCATTACCAGCAGGACGCTGAGGGGCTCATAGTGGAAGATCTGGTTTTCGTACATCTCTATAAGCTCCTTGCTGCGTATGATGGCCTGTTCCCACATCTGGAGGAGTCAAGAGAAGAACATGGATGGATCAGTAGTGGATAAAACATGGTATTACACAGTCCCACTAAGAAGATGGAGGAGGCGGACTCACCTTGCCTTTATCAAAGAAGGATATAATCTCCAGGTAGAGCCTTTCCTTCAGCTCCTGCTGTGTGTACACCGTGTAACTGTCTCGCTGCAGCAAGTGAGGCGCACATGGCTTTTCTGACCACTAGAGGGGGCGACAAAGCATGAGTCAGGACCACAGTGCACACGTTATCATTAGTATTAGTGTCATTCCCACGTTATCCTGTAGGTGGCGCAGAGCTCTCACCTGTAACAGCTCGGCATGCAGTAGTAGGGTATACGCCGCCTCGGTGTAATTCTCCTTGCTGAGGTGCAGATCTCTCAGCTTGTATACATACCTACATGACAGGGGAAACTGTAGTATCAGCTATACCATAGTAACACCAGGGAATACAGCATCACACGTATCATATGTACCTGATATATATATCCTCCCGCTTCTTCTCTTTATAAAAGTTCTGGGCAAGAGAAGGGATAAAAAGGAAAAGGGAAATTTAACTCAAGATAAGAGAGGATAGGACATACACTGGAATATGTACATGACATACAGTATATATACACATGTATACAGATGGTCCAGAAACCCTCCTAACCCCCCCATATGACAGACAGTCCTGTGCTATGGGTGCAGGAATTTACCTGATGATCGCATCCAGGGATCAGGTGTCTGCCAGGCCCAAAAGTAGCCGTAAAGTCAAAAGGGTTAAAAGGGTTAATTCCTGATCCATGGGTAGCATTTTATTTTAAAGGAGTTGTCCAGGATGTCAGTTTTTTGCAAGGAGGCCGGGGAAGGTGAAAAAAAAAAAAACAAAACAAAAAAAAGCCCATACTCACCTGTCCCTGGTGTCTCCCACTGTCCTGCTGCTCTGGAGTCTTGTTTTGGCTTTCTTTAGGCCGCCAATTGGCCTCAGCAGTCACATGCAGCAGGGACTTCAGCCAAAACAAGACCTCGGAGCAGCAGGACCGGACCGCAGTGCGCGACACCGGAGCACCAAGGACAGGCGAGTATGGGCTGGTTTTTTTGTTTCTTTTTTCACCTTCCCCAAAAAACAGGTTATTCTGGACATTCCCTTTAAGCTCTTGGAGCAGTGCAATATTATACATGCAAGTGCACAAGTTGCAATTCACTAACATTTAGACCTGGCACCTTGTAGGGGTACGTACACTCCCTTTATGGTCTGGGGTCTAATAGCGGTTGTCGGGGGAGTTGAACTTAACCTGACTTCCTTGGATGGTTTCTTTATGCTGGACCCAGGGGTTCTGGCCTGGTTCCGACCCAGTTCATGCGATAAGAACCAGTCCCCGACATCAGGGTTTGGGGGCTGGTTCCCATCACATGAGCCGAGGTCAGAACCAGGCCAGAACCCCCAGGTCCAGCATGAAGAGACCACTGGAGGAAGTCAGGATATGTTCAACGCCACAGACAATCTCCATTAATGGGTCTTTTATTTTCAGATTCAGCAATCTGGTCTGGGGTCTGATAATTTGATTATTAACCTATCTAACTTCCTTCTAATAGAAGACAGGCTGTAAAGTTCCCACTAGCAATGCTTTAAGTAAGCATTACCAGAAGACTCTGTCCATACATTTGTACTCAATGAAGTATGCAGAGCAAAAGCATTTACCAAAGGGGGGATGGTCACTTCAAATGGCTGTATCTCCGGTTTTATACCACTTAGGTTCCATATGCTTCCAAGACTGAAGTACTAGCGATAACAGAACCTGAGATATCACTACTTAAAAACACAGTCGTAAATTTGTACTTAATATGCAGCAGCTCATGCTACATATAAAATCACCGCAGAATGTTAGAATCTCAGCTTTCTTGTGATACCCAGAAGCATTTTTCTCAGTGGTATACAACCAGAGATACAGCCATTTGAAGTGACCATCCCCCTATTTGGTAAATGCTTCAGCTCTGCATATTCACAATATAATTGTGTATGGACTTTCCCTAGTAACAGCTCAGTAAGAGGGTTCCTAAGGACTCAGTAAGAGGGTTGCTAAGGAGAGTGTTACAGTCTGTTTTATAATAATTAGGAAGTTAGATAGGATAATAAAGTATATTACATAAAATGGTCGCCAAACACCCCCTCGACAAAAGCAAAAATAAATAAATAAAAATCCGGGATATAATAATAGAGGGGGCTGGTCTGGGGTCTGAAAATTTAGGTAACGGGAATTTGATAATATAGGGTTCTGGCCTAGCATGTCCTTGGCATTACGTGTCACATATTGTGTAGCTGGGAGAGCAAATTCTCAGGGTACTGGGGGGGGGGGCATTCAAAGGTTTGCTATGGGCCCCAACCATTTCTAGCCATGTCCCTGACATTTTACATAAGACAGTGACCATATTGAAGGTATTTATCATCTATGCATATAGACAGTTGTGTAGGGGATCATTCATACCAGCAGGTTGACTGTGCAGCTCATCCGGTTCTCCTCGCTCTCATCGTTGGCGATGGTGCGGTAGTCAAGGAGGTTCTCCAGCAGACTGCTCACCAGGACAGTGAAGACCTCCCCAGAACTGGAGAGATATTTGTGTTTCCTGCAGTGCTCCAACAAGCTGAGGACACACATCAGGAATGATCAGGGAGAAGAAGGTGGAGAACATGAGGCCACCAAGTTTCCAATGAATTATGACCCACTCACAGTTTCTCCAGAAGATCCTTGTACTGTCTGTCTCCTCGTCCTCCTTCCACCTCCTGATCCAGACGCGTGATCAGCTCATTCTCAAACTACAGAACAAAAGAAACCACGTAAGGCCTAGGACTGAGCGACATGACATGTCCTAAAACGGGTGAGACGCCTGCTGACCCATAGGGTGGTACTGGTCCTCCTGTAGAGGTGGATCCCAATCCTCGGTACCCAAAGTGCTTCATCACTGGCTTCTGGGATAACCACACATACTAAACAAGGTTTGCTTGGTCTTGGGATACTCAAGATAGAGTCACCCCTATATAGTGCAGGTCCTAGGGGTAAGTCCTATTTCCTATTGTACACAGTAGTGTTATCTTGTTAATGGCATGGTCTGTAGAAGTTCTGGCTGCAGCACCATAGTGGAGGTGCCGACACTGTCCTGCCAAATTCAGCACAGCTGAGTTGTGGAAATTTTGTGGATCCAGAAAAACCCTTTTAAAGAAGAAAATTCTGCTTGTTACCACTAGGGGAGCTGTATAAACTAAATAGATCTAAATTGTAGGAACACTATCCTGTCCTAAGCCACCTTCATTAACCCCTCACTATCCCAAACCACAAGGGTTTAAACAAGGTCACCAATCACCCCAAATTTTTGGTTGGTCCATATACTGGGGGTCAGAATTTTGCTATGTGCTTGGAAACGCACACATTAAACCCTGTGTTTGCCCCTACATATGCTTGATAGAGTTCAGCTAGAGAAATAGACGTGTCCCACCGATAGATCTTCTGGGTGATGACCATAATGTCCGATTTGCTGCGAACACGGTCGTTTTGCTTGGCCAAACATACAAGTTTTTACTATGCGGGTGACTTTTGACTCCGCTGGTCTCAGGGGTGGGGTTCTGGCTGCATTAGGTCTGGAAGCATCTGGTCATGTATGTATGAAGTCCCCACCAGATCTTCTGCATGCTGCGCCACTTACCATATGGAAATGACCGCTGCCACTGAAGTTATGTTCATGCTGCATCATGTCGAAGAAGATGGGTATGGTGGCCTTACGCAGATCTGGTTCTGGGGTGAGGGTCACCTCAAGGATGGGTCCCACCATGGAAGGGATGAACTTAATCTTGTGAGGTCCTAATGGAGGGATGTATAGAGAAGATGTCAATTATACAAGCAAATGTCTACGTAACATATATAAGAAAAAAAAATCTGACTTGGGACTCATGCCCTGAGCAACTGGCCCAGGCTACAGATAGGGTTACACCTATGGGAAACATGGTCATAGTCAATCTAAGAATATCCACCAGGTTGCACAATTGTTTCAAGGTTGCCTGCACTTTGTAGCCCTTGCCTTAAAGGGGAGGTGTCACCTCTCCAAACATGTCTGTTTAGTAAATACATGAGAAATAAGAATTTTGGAGCATCTTATCTCATAACTCTATATCATGCTGCTCCACTGTTATTTCTCCTGGAAATTTAGGAATAAATTGACAACTGTTTAGAGTGTGAGGGATGCCCTCCCCCAACTATTATCACCCAGATGTCAATTTAGTCATGCATTTCCAGGAGGAATAATAGAGGAACATCATCACAGAGTTCTAAGAAACATCATCGCAGAATTATAATTTTATGCAGAATCCAAGCGGACATGTCAGGAGAGATAAAGGTTCAGTCTACGAGTAAAAGGAATTTATGGTGCCGATATTCGCCTCTCACCTAGATTATACCACATGTCTCTGATCTTCAGACCGATCTCTTTCCTCATGTCCCCATACCTGCAGGAAACATTACAGAATATAGAATGATAACAATTATTAGATACACAAAGAGCACATCGCAAAAATGACTATATGATCTGCTGGGCCCCATTAAGACAATGTATATAGTGAGCGCCCTCTAGTGACAGCACTACACAACTGTGGGCAAACCGGGTACTGACACTCTTCTAATACTATATCTTGGCAAACCGTATGTGTATGACATGTCCTGGCCAGATCCTAGAGTTGTAATATTATGACTGACACATGGGCCTCCCTCTACTCTTCAGTTCTGACCTTAAAGGGTTTTTGGGACTATGATACTGATCCCTGTGGCCTCTTCACTACTTACCCAGCACAGCGCTGTACATTCTATAGTGGCTGCACTTGGTATTGCAGCTCAGCCCCATCATTTGAATGGGACAGAGCTGCAGCATGGCCATGTGACCAACGGACGTGATGTCACTGGCCTGTGATAAAGAAGTGGAGAGCTCAATATCATAGCCCTGGATAACCCAAAGATGTAATTTTTGATCAGACTACATATAACGTTACATGTATCCCCTATAGTCACACATTTGCACGCTCTTACTTGCAGAGGATCTTGTGCCGCTTCTCCTGAGAGAACTTGTGGAGCTGCAGAGACTCGTGGGTTAACAGCGACACCGCCAGGTGGAAGAAGTTATTCCAGAGCTGAGAGAAAGACGGAGATGAGCAGAGGACACCTGCAGTACTATCCATAGAGCTGAGGACTATATGTGTGGGGTATTGCCCAACCTCCGTCTCGCTGCCACTTTGGGTGGATAGATGGCCACATACGTATTGCACTATAGTTCAATTGCACATTAGCTTCAATGAGAGGTCCAAGAGTAGCCGAGACTGCCTATTTGGCTATTCTTGGTGTGACCTGCATCTACTGGACATGGAAATACCCCTTTAAGGTGGCCATACACATTAGGTGAATGTCAGCCCATCCGCCAGGACTGGCCAACCATCTGACATCAATGGGGGCCTCTTGATGCTCAGTGGGAAAGAAGGATTGGGCACATTGAATTTCACTGTCAGAGCTGTCAGCTCATCCCTTTTCTCCATGAAAGATACATGCATACTCAGCCAACAGCTACCTAAGGTATATGGAGATGTACTGACATCAGAAGGAAAGATGATCCTTTATTCTCAAGGGACATAAAGATACCGCCCAACCAGTGTCTTACACACTTGGCTGACATATAAGCGTAAGACCACCTTCACTCTGGATATATTTGACCTTCATCATCTGTTACCTACATTTACATATATTAGGGACAAAACTGGTTGTGTAGTAAAGCTGGTCACACACAACATGTTTGTCCACCAGCGATGCCCCATCCCATGAAAAAAACCTGTTCAATTCAGACAAGTATGCAAGGGACAAAGGGAGTCTGTCAGCAGAACCCCGCACATCGGCAGGCCGCCTGAATCAAACGGTACATCCCCCTTGTGACTGGGCGCCTCCCTTGCCGAGATATGGCTGTTTTTGTCAATATGGAAATGAGCTCTTTGGAGGAATGAGGGCGTTGCCGCTCAACTCTTTGGAGCAACGGCACCGCCCTGGTTGCTCCAGGGAGCTCATTTGCGTATCGACAAAAACAGCCATATCTCAGCAACGGAGGCACCCATTCAAGAGGGGAAAACGCTGTTTGATTCAGGCGACCCTAACCTATCTGTCGGCGGGGCTGGGTTGGCTCCTTATCTTACAGCACATAAATGTTATACTTAGTCTACTTCCTGTATCGATGGCTCATGGTTTTCAAGTCCTGGTGCACACCTTACAATATGGTTATCAGGACTAACTTTGGTTGTGGGCACGTCTTCATGCTTGGGTAGAGACGTGTACAGTATTATGCACTGGAGGTGATGGCGGAGAGGGTGTATCCGCTCAGTATCACTCTCCTTAGAGCTGCGGTAATATTGGATGTGAAAGTGCTCCGACAGCTTTTCTTGTACTGCTGAGTTCATTAGGTTACTGCTGACGTAGCATCAGCATAAAATGTCCATGTAATTATCCTCAATGGATCCGATATTTATGGAGCTGCCATTTTTGTAAAGAACATATAAAAATGCTTTCACGGTAATTAAAAGTATAGGCCTTTCCAAATTTACTGGCAGACCGTCCCCCAGCCCCAAGCCTGGCAGTCCTTACTGTTAAAAGCTACTTTTTATTCCATTTCACATCACCGGGTGTCTTAAAGGGAGTTTCCAGGCCTCAGGACAAGTCATCAATTAAAAATGGGCGGTTATCCAACACTCGGGACCCTCAGCAGATCAGCTGCAGCCTCCTTAACACCAAGTACAACACCGTACATTGTATAGTCACTTGAATGGGATTGAGTTGCAAACAGGCCATGTGACTGATGAACGTGACATCACATGGCCTCTGAAGGATGAGCCACCAATATTTTAGTCCCACAAAACCCATTTAATGGTGTCTCATGAGCCCCCTCTGCCCCTCGGTGTTCATTATTGATACCGTCATCTGTATATATTAGGGATTGTTGTAGTTGTTATCTAGCACTGTTGCCACTTCAAATAGCTGATCTGTGGCAGTCCCAGGTGTTGGTAGATTACCTTTACCCACAGGGTCTTGGTTGATGTTTGGCCCCGGGTGTTGGACCCCCACTAATCTTCAATATTCCTAAAAGAGGTCATCACTTAATAAGCCCTTTAAGACCTTATCCAAGCTCAGATCTTCAGACCATGTGCACAAGACGTTCTCACCTGTAGTTCAAAGTTGGTTTGGTCCAAGAAAAACTTGTTTAGAACGACTGAAAATCTGTTCATAGCCCGAAGGAACACCCTGCAAGTGTAACGCACAGAAATTAAGAAAAATAACTTTTTGGGGGGCTGTCTTCCCATTAACCTAGAATATCCAATAATCCGGCACCCATTATGTCCCATTATAGCTAGAATAAAGGGTACCTCCAGTAAAATGTAAAAATGTCACATTGCCCTTAGATCTTCCGCTGTGAAGCATTCCTTTTCAGTTCAGTGGCTTGTGGATTCTCCTCATCCTACTTCCCTGACAGGAAGTTGTTGACATTGTATGCTATATTATGAATATAGTAGAGCTGCAGCACGGTCATGGTCACTGCCACAACTCCAGTATAATAACATTCCTCACAGTTTGTATACGCTTACTGCTTAAATCACTGCCAAGGCTGCTGTAATCACAGGACTTTACTAATTATTATTTTCCCTCTATAGACACATACACATCTTGTCAGTAAAATATTCAAGTTATTGTAGTTATGTGTTTCTATCTGTTCCTGCAGTCCATGTGAGCAGGGAGAAAGTAAAGGACTGCAGTAATTTAAGCCTCCTCCTACTCTGTACTAAAATGAATGGATCACACGGCCTACAAGTTAATGAAGCTAACTTAATAGCATATAGCACTCATTGTTTAATATAATCTGGGTTTACACACTGAGGTGCACATTTTAAGGGGTAAGCTATAAGGGAAGAAAATAAGTCGAAAGTCAACTTAAACAAATAAGACACCTACTTGTTCTGGGTCATGGTCATCAGCATCCAGTCCCTTGGGAAGACACGTTTTCCAATTAGATCCTTAAACATGATAAATGTTTCCATCAGGAAATCCTAGAAAAGGTGGAGAGAAAAAAGTGGAAAGTCAGCTGTGAAGGAACGAGAAGATGAAAAATGGACGACTCATGGTAGTCAATGAGGAGCTGGAGGACTTACAATGATGTCTTGACGTGTCTTGAAAGTGCTGACATAGTGATCGTAGTGATAGTCCTCCATCTGTCTGAGAACGGCAGTCATACAGGCTACAAAACGACCCTAAACAGGAAACAAGGAGAAACGCTGATGCCCAGTCCACAGCACATAACAAGTGGTCGATTCTCCACGAGGTCTCATCGGAGACTTACTATATGTGGTGACTGACGGCTCATCCCAATAACTGTCCGGTTTATCCTCCGTAGTAGACGCTCCATGATGAGCTGGATATGTTGCGTGGCGTCACACTGTATAAACACAAGATATGGCTCTCTTTTGCGCCAAGCTCAGGTTCGCACAAAAATATAAAAACTATATATATATATATATATTTTTTTAAATATGTAAGTGCATGCAGTCCGTATGTCTAGGACTGGAAGCCTGCAGTTGGATTTGGGAACCTACAAAGGACCCCAAAGGGTTGTCTATATGCCAAGTCTGCTGTTAAGGGGCGCTAAGTGTTACCCTAACAACAGCCTGTGTCATGGTGACATGGGGCGGATTTACTTATGAAAATACGGTAACATTCAGACAAAATTTGCTCCAAAAATTTTGCATATGTGTCTTGCATCACATTATGATCGCCAAGTGGGCATGGTGTATTGCTAAAGGGGTGTGGATTATCAGAATAGGGACGCGTTCTATGACATATCACAGTGCGCCAAAAATTTTGGCATGTGGTGTAGAGTTAGAGGTCTTATTTTTGGCAGTGTTAGTAATCTACCCCACATAGTAAAATGTACTAGTATACAGAAGTATGGTAACACTCTACAGGTTTAATATAAAGATGTAAAATGGTTTTCCAAGGTTTACATATTGAGGACCTATCCTTAGGATAGGTTATCAATAACTGATCAGAGGAGATCCAATACCCAGGACCCAAAAAGATCAGGCTGCATAGTTCTGATGGCCCCTGCAGCCCCTACAAAGTTCAGTGTCCTATATATTGTAGAGGCTGTGCTTGGTATTGCAGCTCACACCAATCACTTGAATGGGGCTGAGCTGCTATTGTACCATGCGACTGATTTACATGATGTCATCGGTACAGTGAAGCGACTGCAGCCTCTTAAAACAACTGATCGGCAGGGGTCCTAGTTGTCTTATCCAATACAATCCCATGTTGATGACCTATCTTAAGGTATGTAAAGTATATCAGCATGTAAAATACATTTTATTGTGAAGACAATACTCACGGCTTCCTTGTTCTGGAGGACCTCCAGTATATTACTAAGGAGTTGCCCGCTGGCTTCATAGTCGGGTTTATTACAATTGTCATCCAGCTGTCCGCTCAGCTGGTCGATGAAGAGCGGTAGCATGGCGTCTCGGCACTCTGCAAGGAAACGGTGCTTCTTGTATTACTATAGATGAGATGGATAATCATTATATCAGGGGTCAGGATCTACCTCAAGGTTCTCACCTGGCTGCAGGAAGAGGTCGCTCTCCACCACTTTACACATGCAGGTCAGTGTCTGATGGACAAGTTGGTCTGGAGGAACGCTCTGCATGAACTTGGCGAAGAGGTCACTGTAGAGGCAAACCAAGCACAATACTCCTGTGAAGTAGTTAGATATCTGCACAGCATGGCAGAAAATCTTCCCTGACATTATACATAGTAGATTAAAGGGTCTACAGAATAGGGCCACCGGGGTGATCAACTGATTGTGGAGGGTCAGACTCCCGGCACAGCTATTTTTGCTGGAAGAAGTCTCCATTGGCTAGACACCACTCCTGTGGCTGATACTGGGCTAATGTAGTATTACATTAATGGACATCCATGTAATATATGGAAATCTTAAGGCCATCGGAGGCGGGACCCAAACTATAACATCCACGTGCCCCACCAGGACATACAGACAAGGGTTGACTTTTTGAGACCACCCCTAAGTGCTGTACTCCATAGAAAGGCTCAGTATGGCTACCCTTGGAGCACTCAGGAACTGCTTGAGTCGATCACACTTGAAGGTGCGGATATTCAGCCCTTTGACTATACCAACTAGTACGGGTCCCGACACTCAGACCCCACCGACTAAATTTTTGGCATGTTTCTATGCATTTTTGATAAGTTCCCTTTAAACTAAGCATCAAGTATTAAGGAGACCCAGACTTCTGTTCAACATGACACTATTCCACTCACTTCCGACAGATACTTTACCTCAGCTCCACCGGATCAAAGACATTTTTCAAGTGATTTATAATTCCTGGAAGATACTTCAATGCAGCCGCCTGCAAAAGAACAGAATGTATGGGGCAGATGCTTCATCAAAAGGAACACATGGCGGTAGCAGCTGTGCAGAAAATAAATGGCCTACCTAGGCCGATCACACACCTTAATCTTCACCGCTTCCTGCAACGGCCGGTCCATCAGTTCATTAAAGGCCAGGAAGAGCTGTCGTATGGAGTCATTGAACTGGTCTTTCCCTTCTTCCTGACCGTAAAACCTGACAGGTCAGCGAATCAAGGGACATGGTCATGGATTAGCTTCCATATTAAGATACATCTTTGTTCTTACCATCAGTGAGTCGGTGGAGCGGTTATATGAGCATTGTATGGTATATGAGCTTTGTATGGTACGACTAGTAAAGCAGTGTACATCGGTATTATTTGATCAAGGTATGATATTATTTTAATGGGTTTTCCAGGCCTATGATAGAGATGGCCTAATATAGATCATCAGTATCAGATTGGTGGGGGTCTGACACTCACCACCTCCAGTATAACGGGGGCCAAGGTCTTTGGGTGAATATATTACATTTTACAGCGGCTGCGCTTGGGTTTTGCAGACCAGTCCCATTCACCTGGATGTGACCAATGAACATACCATCACTGACATTAGAAGTGGAGGGGGTACTCGCCTCACATCACAGTCCTGGAAAAACCCTTTAAGCACTGAATGTTAGTATTATTTGGTCACTGTACAGCGGTATTGTTTTAGCATGTATGGTGGTATTATTTGACACTCTACAGAGGTATTATCTGAGCACTTTATGGCAGTATGGTTTGAGTCCTGTAGAGTAGTAATATTTGACATTTTACAGGGATATTATTTGAGAACTGCATTGTGGTATTACTTGAGCATTGTATGGTGGGATTATTAGACACACTACTGTGGTGTTATTAGAGTATTCTGTGGTGGTATTAACCAAGTCTTCTATGGTGGTATTATTAGAAGTTTTATGGTGGTATTACTGGAGCCCTCTATGGTGGTATTATTAGAAGTTTTATGGTGGTATTACTGGAGCCCTCTATGGTGGTATTATTTCATATTCTACTGTAGTATTATCTGAGCACTGTATGGTAGTAGTATTAGACACTCTATAGTGGTATTATTTGACATTCTACAGTGGCATTGAGCACTCTATGGTGGTATTTTCTGAGCACTCTATTGTGGTATTATTTGACACACTACGGTATCATCTGTTTACTATATGGTGGTATTTACATTGTATATTTCTGCTGCTAAGGCACTGATGTAAGATAATGGAGACACCTACCTTAGGTAGAGGTCTTTGGACTGGACAATAAACCGAAACAAGTACTTTATAGCTTTCAGAGATGAGAAGAGCATCTCCCTATGACTTGGATCATCAGCGCTCCTCACGTACCAGGTCAGCACCTTGATCAGCTTCCTAAAGACATGGTGAATACACAAATAATTAAACAGCAGAAAGCATGGACATGACATAAAGGAGGTAAATGATAGTGGTATATCCGGTTTATATGGAGAGTATGTGTGACAGATTTACACAATAAATTATATATGGCATAATGCTCCTGCATTACAGATTATAAGAATATTAGCTTCTCAGGAGCTTCCTGACCTTAGGACAGCAGAGGCCACAGGCTACATGTATAAAGGTCACATACCTCCCTATAATATGCATCTTAACAGCTTCAGAATCCCTTTTTGAAGAGTGGGGAGAAGGTTCCTGTCTACCCACTGATTTAAAATTCATCTAATTTTTAAAAAGAAGTTCTGCAGCAGCTGAGGTTTGTATTATGGTGTTTTGTAGCAGCAGAGGTGTACAATGATATGCTGTAGCATCCAAGGTATGTAATATAATGTTCTGCAGCAGCTCAGTGTATTATAATATTCAGCAACATCTGAGGAGTGCATTATAATGCTCTGCAGCAGTGGCAGAGGAGTATATTATAATGCTCTGCAGCAGTAACAGAGGAGTGTATTATAATGCTCTGCAGCAGTGGCAGAGGAGTGTATTATAATGCTCTGCAGCAGTAACAGAGGAGTGTATTATAATGCTCTGCAGCAGTGGCAGAGGAGTGCATTATAATGCTCTGCAGCAGTGGCAGAGGAGTGTATTATAATGCTCTGCAGCAGTAACAGAGGAGTGTATTATAATGCTCTGCAGCAGTGGCAGAGGAGTGTATTATAATGCTCTGCAGCAGTGGCAGAGGAGTGTATTATAATGCTCTGCAGCAGTGGCAGAGGAGTGTATTATAATGCTCTGCAGCAGTGGCAGAGGAGTGTATTATAATGCTCTGCAGCAGTAACAGAGGAGTGTATTATAATGCTCTGCAGCAGTGGCAGAGGAGTGTATTATAATGCTCTGCAGCAGTGGCAGAGGAGTGTATTATAATGCTCTGCAGCAGTAACAGAGGAGTGTATTATAATGCTCTGCAGCAGTGGCAGAGGAGTGTATTATAATGCTCTGCAGCAGTGGCAGAGGAGTGTATTATAATGCTCTGCAGCAGTGGCAGAGGAGTGTATTATAATGCTCTGCAGCAGTGGCAGAGGAGTGTATTATAATGCTCTGCAGCAGTAACAGAGGAGTGTATTATAATGCTCTGCAGCAGTGGCAGAGGAGTGTATTATAATGCTCTGCAGCAGTGGCAGAGGAGTGTATTATAATGCTCTGCAGCAGTAACAGAGGAGTGTATTATAATGCTCTGCAGCAGTAACAGAGGAGTGCATTATAATGCTCTGCAGCAGTGGCAGAGGAGTGTATTATAATGCTCTGCAGCAGTGGCAGAGGAGTGTATTATAATGCTCTGCAGCAGTAACAGAGGAGTGTATTATAATGCTCTGCAGCAGTGGCAGAGGAGTGTATTATGACATTCAGCAACATCTGAGGTATGCATTATGATGCTCTGCAGCAGCTCAGATGTGTATTGTGATGTTATGCATAATCTGAAGTGTGCAGAATGAGGTTCTGCAGCAGCTGGGACACAAAACTATATAATATAGTATACACAACAGACACATTGCTGTGCAATATGCGCTGCAGCAGCTGCTGAAGAACCTCTTTTTTAAAAAAATATATATATATATATATATATATATATATATATATAATGCAATATACGTCCATTAGTGAAGGAACTTTTTACATAATTGATCTATGAAATATTGCTACTTCAGAAAGAGATAAGCAGTGCCTATGTAGCGCCACCTAGAACCGTATAAAACTTTATTTCACTCTGCATAGGAAAGCGCAATAGATATGTTGCCCTATATACTGACACATATTGGCCTGGCATATCCCAAAGTACTCAGGTGTATGTGGCCATTTAACACACCAATGCAATACATCAGGGTAGTGCACTCTAATCTCTAACTAGAGATGAGCAAACCGGTTTGGAACAAACTGAATTCGTCCTGAAATTTTAAAAAATTTTAAGTTTGACCCCAACCTGAAACTTCATATCCCAGACTATAATAAGTGGAGACCTAGAGAAGGTGTGGCAACGTAATAAACAGCTATACTCCTCTTTCCTCACCTCTCTTGAACATTCCTACAGTGTCTGGCGCTCTCTCAGGGCCCATTTCTGGCCTCCCGGGTGACGTCATGCGACCTGGGGGACCGATGAGGTCTGTGACTGGGCCTCAGTGGTCACATGGGGCGCACCAATGTCATGTTTCCACACCTCCACTTATTATATTCTGGGGTCTGCAGTTCCAGTTTGGGCCGAATAAGTTGGACCTGAAATGAATCTTTGATCCAAGCCATCCGAACTCAAAACGTAACTTCAAAGGTTCGTCCATCTCTACCTCTACCATAACCAAAATGATATAGGAACATAGTCTCAGCTAGGTACACCGCTACCAGTGCAAGAGGCATCTAGAAGAGAGGAGGAAGCCATGATAGCAGAAGCAGCCATAGATACCTCTACAGATGGCTTACTTACTCATAAGCCAGCGTCGTGCTGAAATGCTTAGTGATATAGGTCTCCAGGACCGGATTAAAGTGCTGATACTTAATATCTGCGATCAGTGAAATAATAAAAACCTGAAGGAACAAGAAAAATAAGAGCATGAGAGGCAAAAATACAGAGACACTTAAGAATTAAGGAATGACTAAAGGTCAGGGAATGGGAACAGGAAGCAATACAGAGGAATACATGGGAGCCAGAAGACGTCTTGTCATCTGTACCATCCTTATCTCACCAGTGCATCAAACACCAGCACGTCACAGCTCTCCTTGTCCTGTCCCTCCATCATTATATTGAACAGAGCGTCCAGTGTGTCCTGCAGGAACTAAAGAGACCAGAGAGCAGACTGAGAACAGGAAGCAAAGGAGGCCGACGCTGGACAGTCCTACATTCAAGACAAGGGACACATTCAAGACGGTGAAAATCTGAGAACTATCTGGAAGTGGCCTGAGATCAGATCTCCATCAAAGCAGAGTCCTTTCAATACCATTTGGAAAGACTTGGTCCATAAATAACACACTTTTCAGGTCTCTTTTACCCCCTTAAGCCATTCTGGTTTTCTTTTTTTTTTTTTTAATTTTAGTACGACCTACATGTGTAAGGCCTTGTTTTTTGCAGGACTAAATCTTTTTTTGGGGTACATATAGGTAATTCATTTCTAGTCATTTATAGATTTATTAATTTATGATTGTGATTTATAGAACATTAGATTTATGGTGATATCTAATACATGATTATTTATTGGTTCGTAACTATTCTATAATAAAATGTGTTATAGGAAAAAAAATATTGTTCACTTTTTTTTCCCACAAATAATTTTAATTATATTTTATTAATACTTTTTAATCCTGTATGGGAAATTTTAGTGATTTTATACAATAATATAGTTGGTTTTATATATATGATATTTGCCAACTTTTGTGGGCTGACTTCAGGGAAAAAAATTTAATAGGGCCACAGCCCTTTTAGTAATGCCCCACCTCTTTGGGCCCCTATTTGCCAGCCCAGTGCATATATGGGCAAAATGGAAAAAAAAAAATTAGGAGCATACGGACATCGTAGAGGTGGGTTTTCTGTTTGGGACCCCACTCTAAGGTAAACCTGTCCTAGCCACGTCTTAGGGTTCATGCACACGACCGAGTGTCTTCCATTGTTTTGTTCCGATAATAGAGCAGGTCCTATTCAGATCCATTTTTACAGAACCAGGCTGCCCATTGAAAAAAAATGTCAACTGGACAACACTCTGATGTCATCCAAGTTCCCTTTTTAAAAAAATGGAAGATACTCAGACTGCACTCTTAGTGGTGTACATGAAGCCTTTCTCGGATGGCCATTCTGACCGCCAGGACTAAAGTAACTAGGCTTGAGTCTAGTTTAATAAAACATGTCTGCCTTCATCCAGAAACAGCGCCACTTAAGTCAATGGGTTGTGTCTGGCATTGATATTGCAAGTCTGTTCCCTTAAAGTGAATGGAGCTGTTCTGCAATGCAATACCACACCCAACCTGTAGACAGGTGGGGCACTGTTTATGGAAGAAACCAGCCATGTTTTTGCTTTATATCCTGTCCTTGGCATCTAGTAATATGAAGAACAATCTAAGAGTTTATCTAAATGATGGCCATTAGATGAACATCAGCCAAACCTGGAAGGACTGGATGACCAACCCCAGGTGTATAAGAAAAAAATAGTCATCTTCTAAAGACGTACCTTCATTATTTCACTTCCATCTACTTCCATAAGCTTGCGGAGTGCTTGAGATATAGGTCTCGGGTTAGAGCGCCAATTTAAAAGACCAAGTAAGTCCACTGGTGGAAGATACAAGGGACAGGGGAGGTCAGCCATGTCCATCGCAACATACAAGATAATCCTCACATATACACAGCATGTCCACATCGTCTCCTCACCGTTCTGTGTTAGCTTGGTGGAACAGATCAAGGTGCTGATCTGGAAACTGTCCTTAGTAGGTGTTAGGTTGGGTGCATGTCCTCTAGGAGAACGGGCTTCTTCTTCCTCTTCCTTAGTAGCAGGGAGCAATAAATACATCTTGGCATCATCCGACTTCTTGCTATCACCCTATAAAAAGGAGTTTTGCATTAGACTACCTTCATACTATTGTTGTGGGTCCTGGGAATACGAGCAGTGAATGTTTGACAGATTTAAGGATACAAATGGAAGACTTTAATAAGATGTCCTAACAACACTGAACCCAGGGATTAGGACCCAGAAGCGGAGTTTAGAGAAGCCAAAAATACATATGCTTTATTATTATTATTTATTTATATAGCACCATTAATACCATGGTGCTTTACATTTGAGGATTTACAGTGGGGAAAAAAAGTATTTAGTCAGCCACCAATTGTGCAAGTTCTCCCACTTAAAAAGATGAGGCCGGCCTGTAATTGTCATCATAGGTAGTCCTCAACTATGACAGACAAAATGAGAAAACAAATCCAGAAAATCACATTGTCTGATTTTTAAAGAATTTATTTGCAGATTATGGTGGAAAATAAGTATTTGGTCACCTACAAACAAGCACGATTTGTGGCTCTCACAGACCTGTAACTTCTTCTTTAAGAGGCTTCTCTGTCCTCCACTCATTACCTGTAGTAATGGCTCCTGTCTGACATTGTTATCAGTATAAAAGACACCTGTCCACAACCTCAAACAGTCACACTCCAAACTCCACTATGGTGAAGACCAAAGAGCTCTGGAAGGACACCAGAAACAAAATGGTAGCCCTGCACCAGGCTGGGAAGACTGAATCTGCAATAGGCAAGCAGCTTGGTGTGAAGAAATCACCTGTGGGAGCAATAATTAGAAAATGGAAGACATACAAGACCACTGATAATCTCCCTCGATCAGGGGCTCCACGCAAGATCTCACCCCGTGGGGTCAAAATGGTCACAAGAACGGTGAGCAAAAATCCCAGAACCACATGGGGGGACCTAGTGAATGATCTGCAGAAAGCTGGGACTAATGTAACAAAGGCTACCGTCAGTAAAACACTACGCCGCCAGGGACTCAGATCCTGCAGTGCCAGACGTGTCCCCCTGCTTAAGCCAGTACATATCCGGGCCCGTCTGAAGTTTGCTAGAGAGCATTTGGATGTTCCAGAAGAGTATTGGGAGAATGTCATATGGTCAGATGAAACCAAAGTAGAACTGTTTGGTAGAAACACAACTCGTCGTGTTTGGAGGAGAGTGAATGCTGAGTTGCATCCAAAGAACACCATACCTACTGTGAAGCATGGGGGTGGCAACATCATGCTTTGGGGCTGTTTCTCTGCAAAGGGACCAGGACGACAGATCTGTGTACATGAAAGAATGAATGGGGCCATGTATTGTGAGATTTGGAGTGCAAACCTCCTTCCATCAGCAAGGGCATTGAAGATGAAACATGGCTGGGTCTTTCAGCATGACAATGATCCCAAGCACACTGCCAGGGCATGAAGGAGCGGCTTCGTAAGAAGCATTTCAAGGTCCTGGAGTGGCCTAGCCAGTCTCCAGATCTCAACCCCATAGAAAACCTTTGGAGGGAGTGGAAAGTCCGTGTTGCCCAGCGACAGCCCCAAAACATCCCTGCTCTAGAGGAGATCTGCATGGAGGAATGGGCCAACATACCAGCAACAGTGTGTGCCAACCTTGTGAAGACTTACAGAAAACGTTTGACCTCTGTCATTGCCAACAAAGGATATATAACAAAGTATTGAGATGAACTTTTGTTATTTGAAATACTTATTTTCCGCCATAATTTGCAAATAAATTCTTTAAAAATCAGACAATGTGATTTTCTGGATTTGTTTTCTCATTTTGTCTCTCATAGTTGAGGTCTACCTATGATGACAATTACAGGCCGGCCTCATCTTTTTAAGTGGGAGAACTTGCACAATTGGTGGCTGACTAAATACTTTTTTTCCCCACTGTACATACGGTACACAGGATGTACAAAACAGATAATACTGACAGTGACCAACTGGCACAGTGGGATAGAGGGCCCTGCCCGCAAGGGCTTACAATCTATGAAATGCTTTCAAGTTTAAGTAGTTGGTCCTTCCTTTAGGACATCTCTATGAATCATTCAGCAGGGGCAGGATGATTCATGTTTCATGCCTTCTTAAGACTCCTGTTTTTAAGGAGTCATAGGCCAAAAATGGGATTGGTTCCCTGGCACCTATTGTTCCACTTCTTGCTCTGACCCTTGGCTCCATTCCTGATGATACTCCCGTCTCATCCCCTGGTCAGATGGACTCCTCTCCTGGTGTTGACCCTTTCCTCAGTTCCTGACTATGATACCGCTTTATCAACGTTACTGACATCAACCCGTGACTATTCAAGAGACTGCGACCTGAGAATCCAACCAGGAAAGTCCATACTTCCTTGCTGGATTTTAGGTTGAAGAACATGGAGGTTCTTTAGACTTTGCATCCAGTCTTGCCAATGGCAAACCCACCCGTGGCTTTCAAATTGAGAAACACACCAGTCCATAGGGAAATGTTAAGCATGGCACCCACAGGGAACCTGATGCTTTGCAGCAAGGCTCCATATTGAAACACCCTAAACCCAGGCAGATCTGTCATCTCGACTTACAGCAATCTTTTACCTTTACTTCTAAGATGAGGAAGGATATTGCTATGCTGTGGCAAGCAGAGAAGTTGACCACAGACCCCGATACTCTGAGCAAATCATGTCACGTGAGCTTTAAGACTGAATGACCCACAAGCACTAAATAAATATTATATACCTTATATATGATCAGGTCATGGATGCCATCCCTCAGCGTGGTGCCATCTTGGTTCATCAGTCTGACAAAAGCCACTCCAAACACCTTCTCCGACTTGTCCCGAGCTGGTAGAAGGCAGAGAAAACAAACATGGTTCTACTGCTTAGCTTCCAGGATAAATTGAAAAAATTCTGTATGGTTCAGGATCATCTAAGATAGAACTGTAAGTATTCCAGACTATGTACACCAGGCTTATCAGAAACGCAAGGAAATTTAGCCAAGTACTGAGCGGTACCTGGACGCAAAATCTCCCACTGCAACTTTGTCATTGCAGCTTCTTATATAAAAATAAAATTCTGTATACATCCTATACTATACTATTCCTATACTTCTAGTAAGACTTACATTCCTGAGAGGAGCGGTGCCGGAAATTGAAACGTAGATGGCAGTGACTGACATCTTCTATAGGTATGGAGACCTGCAGAGACAGAATGAGTGACAGCTAGGTAAAGATACTCACATACAATAGAGGTACAGCCCAAGATACACATCAAACATAATAAAATATCCCAGTATAGTATGTATTTTAACCCACTCTGCTTAATTTTGCAAGATTTTGGATTATCCGGCAGCACTGTGCTAGAAACATAACCCGTAGTAGTCTCCATACTAACAGATAGTGGCGGTGGTGCAGGTAAAGGCGTTGCCTCCTGAAGGCAAACCAAATTCAGATTGAGGTCAACCGGTCCAACTTCTCAAAACCCACCGTCAGTAACAGTTGCTTGCCAAGACCATACACTGCTGCAGGTAAAATGCAGCTTTACACGGCGGCCCTTCACATAAATAGTTGTCCAGGCTTTATAGAAATGGGTCTTCTCTCTCTAATTTTCATATGACAGAGGTCAGCAACCTTTGGCACTCCAGTTGTTGTGAAACTACAACTCCCAGCATGTTTTTTTTTTTTTTATGGAAGTTTTGAGAACAGCCGAGCAATTGTACATGCTGGAAGTTGTACAGGGTGGGCCATAAGTATGGATACACCCAGATAAAATGGAAGTGGTTGCTGATATCACCTTACCGTTTGTGGCATATTAGTACATGGGAGGGGGGGAAAACATTTGAGGCCGGGTGACGCCCATGGCGGCCATCTGCAAAGCCGCCATTTTGGATTCAACTTTACTTTTTTCAATGGGAAGGGGGTCATGTGACGCATCAAACACATGGAGAATTACACAAGAAAAACAATGGTGTGCTCATTTTTAATGTATCTTTATTCATTATCGAGTTATTGACACGTTTCTTATTGTTACAGCCATTGACAAGTCGACGAGGTGCGGACAGACATTGTGTTGCTGTCTGGTGAATGCAGTACCCGGGTCATTACAGAAGACTTCAATGCAAGAAACCCTACGAGACCACCCAACTCCCATGCCACAGTTAGCAAACTGCTCGCCAAATTTCGTGCAACTGGTTCGGTGTTGGATAAGCCCAAATCTGGACGTGTGAAAACTGTCACCAATGACGAAACATCAGTGGCTGTCCTGGCAGCATTTACCAAGAGCCCACAGCGTAGCACTCGACGTATGTCCCTGGAGTGCGGCATCAGTCGAACGTCCATTCGACGGATACTGGCTACACACAGATGGC
Organism: Leptodactylus fallax; assembly: GCA_947044405.1. Taxonomy (NCBI): domain Eukaryota; kingdom Metazoa; phylum Chordata; class Amphibia; order Anura; family Leptodactylidae; genus Leptodactylus; species Leptodactylus fallax. The sequence continues at coordinate 976,682 of CAMRHE010000484.1, forward strand.
AACCTTACAAGATCCAGCTGCTACAACATCTCATCCTCGGTGGGTAACCAGTATCTGTCGAATGGACGTTGACGAAGTCTGCTGCAATGACCCGGGTACTGCGTTCACCAGACACATCAACACAACGTCTGTCCGCTCCTCGTCAGTTAACCTCTGCGACATGTCAATGGCTGTAACAATAAGAAACGTGTCAATAACTCGATAATGAATAAAACTATGTTAAAAATGAGCACACCATTGTTTTTCTTGTGTAATTCTCCATGTGTTTGATGTGTCACATGACCCCCTTCCCATTGAAAAAAGTAAAGTTGAATCCAAAAATGCGGCTTTGTAGATGGCCGCCATGGGCGTCACCCGGCCTCAAATGTTCCCCCCCCTCCCATGTACGAATATGTCACAAACGGTAAGGTGATATCAGCAACCACTTCCATTTTATCTGGATTTATCCATACTTATGGCCCACCCTGTAGTTGTGTAGTTGATAGAGTGCCATAGGTTGCCGAGTTCTGTCATATGCCCTGAGAAAAAATGTACAACATGGGCAGCATCGTGGTAAATGTACGGGCGATACCACTATATGATGAAAGCTCAGATTGGAGAAACCTCTGATCTCCATTGTTAACTCCTAGAATGCCCTATATTAACATATTCGCACAGAACGCAGAGGCACCTGGATAAGAATAGCAGCATCTCCATTTTATCTCTCCAGGAGATGCCCGGCTTAGCGATTGTAAGTCACAAATCATCATGCAATTTAATAGACAATAGAGAGCATTATATTATTTCTCCTTTTAGGGTGGAAGTTGGCTCTGTGGCCTATGGGTGCCATATACAGCTGCAAAACTTGCACAGGTGTCCATCCCTGGCAAACCGGCAGTACGTAAGCCCTCATGCCGACAGGTCAACCTAAAAAAAAAAAATGACTGCAAAAAAACAAACAAAAATGGAAGAAAATTTCTTGGCTAGGTCCATAAAGGGTTAAAGAATTTTAAGTATTACTTACATTGGGTATAGCCGTATATAAAGACAAGGGTGGTGCTGTCTCAAGTGGCCAATAAACCTCCTATGCCAGCCTTCATTCTGCAGTTACGTTCTCTGCCAGCTGTCTAGGAGCACAGGAATCTGCTGGCGCACTCACTCCTGGCTCTGCTATACGTGGCTGACATAACTAGAGCTGCCACTCCCAGGGCACGCCGAAAAACACATTAATATCATTGTCAGGGGATGGCTAAACTGATGAACCGACGTACAGACCCTACCACATTATGTAGAGAAGTAAGAGAACGCACGTAAAGTGGACCTCGGGCCAGAATGGAGCTGTGCTCCTTAGTCACCAAGTTCAGTCTTTGTCTACAAGGCTCAGCGGCCTGTGCTGTACACCCTGGTTCAGAATGTAGATTATCAGTAATACTATCATTCACCCAAAGTGTACCCCTCCCTCTCACCTGATCTTACCCCCACCCTTCCTCCTCTTCAAATACATTCTTCATTGGTTCTATACTACTACAACAGGGGTTATCGACTGGTAGACCGCTGGCCCGATCAGTACAGGGGTTATCAACTGGTAGACCGCCGGCCGGATCGGTACAGGGGTTATCAACTGATAGACCGCCGGCCGGATCGGTACAGGGGTTATCGACTGGCAGACCTCCGGCCGGATCGGTACAGGGGTTATCGACTGGTAGACCTCCGGCCGGATCAGTACAGGGGTTATCCTATGTCTAAACACCAGCAAGTCTACGCATCAAAAATCATCAGGTATAAGCTACAGTCTGTATATAGGAATATATGCAGGGATTTATTTCATGCTTTGGATATCGCTCTCTGAAAGGAGCAGACATGGGGTACATGAGATACTGCCGCACATTTATTAGTGGATCAGTAAAAGTTATGTTTTATTGTGATAATTATTTAGTATAGTGTAAATGATGACTTTTACTTCTGGTCATTTGTTTGCACCTACCCTCAGGGTCAGTTACAGTCATTAATGGATTAATTTTAGGGGACCGGTCTGGGGTCAGAATTCATTTTAGGGGTTTGGTCTGGATTTATTTTAGGGGACCAGTCTGGGGGGGTGAATTCATTTTAGGGGACAGGTGGGGAGAATTTGGGTCTGGGGTCTGGATCCATTTTAGGGGACCGGTCTGGGGTCTGGATTCAATTTAGGGTCGCTGACAGTGTCACACTAAGTAGGGACATGACCTACTGACAAAGGGAACAGTAACATCCAGTTGTCTATTTATCATTACATTTCCAGAAGGAATAACTGAGTTCTAAAAAAACATCGTTCCAGCAGTGTTAAAGAGGACCTTTCACGTCCTCATGTATGTGCGGTTTTACATACTGCCAGAAAGCCGACAGCGCGATGAATTCAGCGCCCTGCCGGCTTTCCCGGTATGTGCCCTGCTGGAGATATCGGGGGTCTAAATTTCACCGTTCACTGTCAGAAGGGCGTTCCTGACAGTCTAGCGGTAAGTAACGCCCCCTCTCTCTGTACTCGTCCCATAGCCGTGTGCTGTCAGAGGGGGCGTTACTTACCGCCCAGTGATGACATTGAACTGTGAGGAACGCCCCCTCAGTACAGGGCTATGGAGGAATACTGTCAGGGAGGGCGTTCCTCACAGCGCAGCTAGACTGTCAGGAACGCCCTTCTGACAGGGAACAGTGAAATTTAGACCCCCCATATCTCCAGCCCCGGGGCATATAACGGGAAAGCCGGCAATCAGCGCACTGACGGCTTTCTAGCGGTATGTAAAACCGCATATACATGAGGACATGAAAGGTCCTCTTTAAATTATAGGGGAACACTGTTATGCCAAGGGAAAAAGATTCTTTGGATTCCGTGTAATAGAATAAAGTTATAAAATAAAACACTGGACTATCAACAATAGCTTAACATTTTAATTAAGAAGAGTATAAGAAGATATCAAAACGGTCTTACAACAAGGAAAAGTATAAAAGATATTAGAATGTAATTAAATCAACACTTACAACACTTAAAAGTATATCAGAAGGTATATCAAATTAACACTTGCAATAAAGAAAGGTATATCAAAGTATATCACAAGGTAATCAAAGTTAATCAAAAGGTAATTAAATCAACACTTACAACACTGCCAAGTTTCATTGATGAACTCCGATAAGGGTAGCTTCAGGAAATACCACCAAGCCGTTGTGACAGGACTCATCATGCAGCATCAGGCGTCCCCAATAATCTGCAGTCAAGGTTGCAACAACGGCTGGGGGATATCATCCGTCTTTTATATCCTTTATGTGCGTCATAGAGTGGGCGGTTACAGAAGTGTATACACCTCTGTAAGGCTTTACTCGTCTCCAAGCTCACTTTCCTGTGAAAGGGGCCAATTTCCACTGGAATATGTCTTGTGACACGTACGCTTCATTCAGAGTTAAACTTTAAGCTGTTTTTTATGGACATGTAAACATCACCTCAAACAGAGTTGAACCTTTGAGCTGATTTTTATGTCTTATGTAGACATTAGCTCATACAGAGTTGAAATTAAGGTTACTATGAGCTGGCTCTATATCCATCTTGTCAGCCATTTTATCAAGGGCAGCTATTATGTTTTTTTTGCATTACAAACACGTCTAAGCTGTTTCTCTTCCTGTGTACTGCGGCAAATACCCTTGTTGTCCTACATTGGAAGGAGGTGCTCCCTCCCACAGGGTCTGAGTTAATTGCCCGCATGAAGGATGTCCGTAGTTCCTGACTGCAACTCTCAACCACACAGTAGAAGCATTTGATGCCATCTGGTCACACTGGGACACCTACTGTACGCTACATGGTCTATGATATCTGTTCATCCTATCCCTCCCCCCCTTCCCCTGTCTTTTGTCTGTTGTTGTTTGTCCCCTTACTAGTCCTTGTTTTCTTTGTATACGGTTTATACTGTCAGATTGTTATGCCACATTGTGGCTTATTTTCTCCTCTTCTTGGTTGAGGTCTATTATATTGTAAAATTCTTTAATAAAAATCACAGTTAAAAAAAAAAAAAATAATAAAATTATAGGGGAACACAAGTGCTCGTGACAAAAAGACATGCTAGGACAGCTGAGATTTCCTATTTAAGAAACTTCTATACAACAAATGACTAACCTTGACTGTCTCGTACCAGCTCGGCTGCTTGACTTGATAATACACCACAGATTTATACTCTGGAAGTCCTTCCTGTCCAGCTCCAGGAATTATGGCTTTCTAAAAAGAGGAGAGTCATAAAATAAAGATTACACAACCTTGGGGTCTGCCATGTCTGCACAGGAAGAAAGTCATGGTCCAGAATGTCAATATGCAATGCCCAAACTGTACCTCCAGTAGGTTACCCTCCTGGTCATGGACAGACATGGTCACTTCCACATTTTTTGGAGTTTTCTTTTTGCCCTTGTCAAACTCCCCCTGGATCAGAGTGATATAAATGTCATTTCGGACATCTCCTGAAGGATAAGAATGGAGAAACTTGTCATCTATGGTATCCATCTATCTGTGGTATCTATCTATTGTAGCTAATGTATTTATCTATTGTAACTATCTATCTCTACCTAATGTATCTAGCCCATCGTATCCATCGGCATTATTATAAAGTATTCTGTATAAGAGGATACACACCAGGCAGGATGATCTCTGGGAAACCCATCTTCCGAGCTACAGCGGTAGATCTGTCCACCAGATGAGAATATTCCTTCTGTACTTGATTCAAGTCTCCAGGAAGAAGTTTAAGAGAAATCCAGAGACCTAAGAAGAAGTGAAGAAGGCTATGTCAGTGGGAAAGCTTTGCTTCTCTTCATGTATCCTAAAAACTAACACAATACAACCCTGATTTTATATACATGCCAACATTTCAATGGCCAGTATCGGGACATTTAAGCCCTGCCCTGGGAATGGCCAAATCAACTGGGAGTGCCAATTTTGGAACCTAAATTTTTTGGCGGATTGTCCCAACAAAAGCAAGACTGATGGCACATATGGACTCTATAGATAGGATGTCCTGGAGGATCACGTTGTCTTATTTCTGTATAATATTACTGTATAGGATTAGGATAGATCCTAACATTGTTCACATTGCAATCCCAAACAGTATTCTAGGGCACACAACTAAGGGCGGCCATATACATTAGATGAATGTTGGAGCGAACCAGTAACCCAAAGCAGGTCATGTGAATGGGAGTTGAGTTGTAGTACCCCCGCCATACCACTACACAGAGAATGGAGCTCTGTTCTCAGTGTTCATTCCAGAGTGGTGGGGTGCTGGACCCCACCAATCTGTTACTGATCACCTATCCTAAGGATAGCACCTCAATATCTTTAACACGGAAATATCCTTTAAAGCTTGGTCTCTATGTTGCATTGCCTGTGAACTGCGATAAAAATGCAGCATTACTAATAGGCAAACTTAAGGGGGCTGTGCCATTAAGGACACTTATCCACAACCCACTGGATAGGGAATAAGTGTCCGATTGCTGGGGGTCCAATCACAGGGTACCCCTTCAATCAGGAGAATGGGGTCTGAAAATCCTCGATGCCTCCTCCTTGTGTCTAAAGGGCCAATGCCCTTGCGTGACTAGTGCTTCATTCATTGCCATGGGGCTGCCAGGACTGTAATCTTCCAAAGTGGCGGCAGCCCCATGGCAGTGAATGGAGCACTGGCCACACAAGCACACTGGTGCCCCATTTACCAGGCGGAGGCATGGGGGAATTTCGGTCCCCCATTCTCCTAATCGCTGAGGGACCCAGTGGTTAAACCCCCACCTACAATGGACAGAGGAGAAGTGTCATCAATGGCACAACCCACTTAATGTTTCCCAATACATATAAAAGTTGTGTGCATCTTGGGATGAATGCAACAATTTCATAGTTGTTGCACAAAGTATTCTCCTGCAGGAAAACACAGAGATCAACAGCTACCACAAATCACCCAGGGCCATAAGAGTTGTCCATAAATAGCAGATTTGAGTAACAGAACTTCTCCTAAATTTGGAAGATTTTTCCTTTATGTCAGCATTGCTTGTGATTTCATCTCTATAATAAGACCATACATGACCACCAATGTACCCACAGTATGTCTTGTTAACCTGGACTACGAGTATGGCCACAAAGACTTAAATAACTGCACACAGGGAAACCTCATTGACACGAGCATACAAAATTGCACTGAATGGTTCATACAGCATGGATGCTTTTCAAGAATATAGTCAATATACATAGGACATAATGGAAGTGAAAATATGTATTTCCATAGGTTCACAATGGCCTGTAAGATCAGAGTCCATACCCTGCCCCTTGTGGTTGATTTCCTTGGCTGCGATCACCTTGTTGTAGATGGTGGTCAGTGGTTCATTCTCTGCCAGTACCCGAGAAGTGCTCAGAGGAGACATGATGAGCTGCCGCTGGCTGATATAGTTCTCCTTGGCCATTCTGATGGTAAAGTAAATGTATATATGTAACCTTCTTAGTATTAGAGCAATAGATGGTGGTTTGCAGGTAAAGGTAACTTACGGATGAAAAGGAATGAAATGTTGCTTCTCCTCATCATCTACCTTTCCATGGATCACATCTGAGATATCCATTACTGAAAAATATAGAAGAGCTAAATATAAATCCAGGGGCAAAAAAGTAATCATGGGGCCCCATAGCAAAACCTAGATTTGGACCCCATTACAGAATGATTGCTTTCGTTCGTGAGTGAGTTCAGGGTTCCAATAGCCAATAAACCGTTAGACAAGCCATGGTGACACACGTTTTGATCGGTGGGGTCTAGGCGCCAAGAATCCCACTAATCGCTTATATAAAGTGGCAGAAGGGCTCTGCTTAGCAATGTGCCCCTATTTTTCTGACTTGGTCTCCTGGTTATACTTGGTAGGAGCGGTGTACAAATACATGTTACAGTATACAAGTCCATATATTGCTAGCCCTACTCTTCAAAGGAGCCAAGCAGAGTCAACAGAGACAAAGAGACCAGCACTCAGTTGACCCAGTCTATTTTAGTAATCAGTGGGGTCTTGGGTATGTGGACCCTCATTGATCAAATCTTCTGATATGTCACTATAGCATGTCAAAAGTTTTATATAATACGTGGATGGTGTGTCACTTGGTCAATGCTGTTAGGGTGTGCATGCAGCACTGTGATGGTGCACAGAGCCTCCTGGTTCTACTGTGTCTTATATCAGGACTCTTCCGAACACAAGGCAATCATGTCGCAGTGACTATGGTGCTGGAACGGGTGTTGTGGGGTCTGTACCTAGACCTCTCCCTGATCAGACACCCCTTTTCTTCCTCTCTTCCTTCCCTCCTTATACCTTTTCTTCCTATATTCTTACACAGTTACGCTAGAGAATCCTTCGAGCGCTACTATTCGACTGGTTATGGGACTTTTTTTTTGCCCCTGGCCCTCGTCCCTCAAGGACAAGTCATTTTTACCAAATAGTAATGTTTGTTATATCTGTTTAAATAAAGAATTAAAAAAAAAAAAAAAAGTTTTACGAAATAAAAATTTGACATCCCTGACATTCCCTGTGTCTCTTTCTTGATTCTTCAAGAGTGGGTCTTCAATTTTCTACTTACCCTTAGAGCAAAAATTAGCCGTAGCTGATGCCCACTGCCCTGGTGGTTATGCCCCTGTACACACCACTGTCAGAATGAATATCTATAATAAAATCACTTAAAAATACTAGCGCTAGCGAGTTTACCTGCCACGCCAAAGGGCCTTCTCAAGCCAAACGTATGCTTCTTCCCATCCTTCATTTCCATGTGTCCTACCCGTACAATCTGACATACAAGGCTGATCCGTGGGCGTATTAAGTCCAGACTGCTCAGGTCCTGAAGAGGAGAGAGGTCAAAACTAGAATGAAAAACAAAATGGATGGGGTTCAAGATCAACAAGGAAAGCAGAAAAGGAAGAAACGAATAGACAAGAAGGAAGAAGACGGTGCCGGATAAGAGGGCAATATAAAGTCATGAGTAAGGTAGGCAGATGGTACTTTCCTATACACAGGGCTAATACAAAATAGGTATATAGTGTGGCGTACTTTTATCCCATTGGGGTCCTATGGGTGCCTATCCAGTGGCATACAACAGGTCAGAGCCTTCTGTCGGAGGTATACTGGCAACAAAAGGCTTAGATGCACTGTGCATGGAACCAAAGGGACCACAGTCTTGGAGGACTGACGAAAGGGAAGGATTTTAAGGAGCAAAAAATTAAGAAATTATGTAAAAAGTGGACTCCATTAGTAGTGAAACATGTTGATTTTCATGGGACAGGGTGACTGTACCAAGATCACAAGAAAAAGGCACATTGGACAAGCCAGGTCCTTTGTTCCTATGGAGTTAAGCCACCACTAGATGTATCTGGCAGCCGCTTATCTCCTTCTCCCTATGGAAAAACCCTATAAAGCATTCACGATTATGTGTTAGCAGGGGAGGATAGAAATAAGAAAGGTGATCAAATTAGAAGTCCGTAAAAGCAAAAAACTAGAAGAACCACTTTAAATCTGTCTCCGCCATGGACGGTCTGGGCTGACCTAAGTAAATGGATCTGGATAATGGGGAATCCCTAATTTGGACATTTGTTGGCCTCAGCAACTGACTGGTGGAGGTGCCGGGTGTCGGACTGCCACCTGACCTATCAATTCTTGGACAACCCCTTTAGGTGGCAATAGAAGTCAATAAAACCAATAGGAAATAAGGAAAAAAATATATATAAATGCAGGTGTAAAGTGAGAAAAAACATGATATGAAAAGGAGAACAAAAACTCTGATTGTATTACAGATGAGGAAGGGGAAACACTCACTGTGAACACAGCCTGCAGGTTGTTTAACTTCTCGATTTCTTTTGGCATACCAGAACTACTCCAGCGGACCAAGTAATTCTCACTGTAGGTAAAGAAATCCGGCATAAAAGCTGCCTTAACCTTATTTTTGGGGGGTCGGAGTTACGACTATATGCAGTCTCATTTATCACCATGGCCTTACCTGATGAAGTGGGAACTGTCTGGGTCATAAAGACACATCAGCAACTCTGAATCTTCCCCCATGTTACATACAAAGTTCTTAAGGTTGACAAACAGGCTATATGTGTGAGCAAGAAGGAGCATGGCTGGGCTTCGGCAATCCAAGGTCTGCAGCTGGGACTGAAGGGGAAACAATCCTATTTAATACATTTATAAGTGTTTTACATCCCCATCTGCCGCATCTTTATGAAGATTTTTCCATCAAAGCTTAGCAATTTGTGCTGCAGATCTCGTCTGGTATTTACTAACAGGAAGTTGTTAAAATTGCAATCTTACAAATACATTGGAGTCACAGTCCGAGCAGTCTGTACTTCTGCAAGCCTGCTAGCTCACATTACACTTACCACTCCACCCAGCAAGATCATTGCAGAGATTGCTTCCTATGCTGCTGTGATCACAGGACTTTATTAGCTGGCAAATTCTCTTTACTGACAAACAGATAGCCTGTTATTTTCTGTTTGGGTAAGACATTCATGTTATTGTAGCTTCATCTCTCACTCTCTATTCATCTTTCTCTATGCAGGGAGAAAGTAAAGGACTGAAGTAACTCAAGGCTCCACTCTGCCCCATATTGACATAAACAAAGTGGGCAGACTATCAGCGAATGAAGCTAACAAATAGCATAGAGCACTCTCTTTAAATTTTAGATAAGAACTTTGAACTTGCTCACTAAGCTGCATATTCTAAGAAGGTTTTAAGTGGATCACTAAAGGTATGCCTTAACAGGGCAATGCTGTCATCGTCTGCCACCCACAGGAATTGCATAATGTAGGAATTCAAATAAAATTTTTACTGTATACTTTGGAATACAACCAGGCATAGCTCAGTATACCTTCTCTTCTTGTATCCTCTCATCAATTCTCCTAGAAGCGGTCTCATGGGATCGGAACAGGGTGATCACACTGGTCTCATCTGGGTCGAGGATATTCCCATTTTCATCTCTCACCACAACAGCTAAACCAAGAAGACTGACATACACAAACCAAGACAAAAATATCAATGGACAAATTTTTTTTCAGCCAAAATAAAATAAAAAAATTCCACTTTGAAAATTTTTTGTTTACAGCTTCTATGCAGCACTGTCTGTCTCCATGGCAACAGACAACAAAACAAACCCTGTGTAGTCAGAATCTGCAGTCATGTGTCTTTCAGCTGAGCCTTTCCAACGTATTAACCAAGAAAATGAGGCAGGAAAGGAATAAAACACCTACAGGATCATACAGCAAAGAGTTTGTCTGGAGTCTGCGTGGAGAGGTCTGCATGGAGGCTGTAGCCACAAAATTATTTTTTCAGCTCTTTAAATTTTTTATTTTAGATGTAAAACAAATTGGTTGCAAATTGCATATCTGTACAGAGCTCCATCTTCCAATAACCTTACCGATTTCCATAGTCAATCTTTGCTGTCACTTTCTTCCTCAGTTCGGCCAAGTCATCCTTGGGAAGGGTGCCAGACATAATCTGCGAGCGCCAGTCCATGAGTTGGGTCATCATGTCTTGTATCTGGATGAACAGCAACCTCTGATTTTGCTGTATGGAACATGAAAGTATAGTGACTAGATTATAAAGTCAATCCCAGGGTTAAATAAACTGCCTAGAAAGGAGCTCAAAATTATATACAAGTCAGTCCTATAGGGGAAGATTATCTGCCATATATTTTCTATAGAATTTGAAGCTTGGTTGTTTTTTAGCCCACAGAGCGGTGATCTGACTACAACTTTGCTACAGTGCTCACAGGGTCTGAGATAGTCTGAGACACACCCATTGCCTCATCATTGGTTCAGTCTGCTGCTTATCTACCCCCTTTGCAGCTCTTCTTCCTCTGACTGGCTGCGGTGTATAAGCACAAGCCCATCACAAGCTCACCGGGAAGTCAGTGCATGGCAAGCATAGAGAACAGAGGGATTATAATGTATAGATGACTAAACCAGTAAAGAGAAAAAGATTATTAACATGTAATTGTGACCCATATACTGAGGGCAATGAGTAAAGTAAGGAGGAGCCTGGAGGGTCGCTTTGCTTACCACATACAGAGAGTGCCAGAGAACTGCCCATTCCCGCAATGTGACGGTGAGCTCCTGGACCAGGGGAAGCTCGCTGAGTACTGCCGGCTCATGGTGCCTATAAGACACAAAACATGTACACCCACAATGGAGATGAGCATCCTAACCATATCTATAGATGAAACTTTTGCAGGACTGCAGTTGTGTCCTTTACTGGTGGTTACCGGTTTCTTTACCTCGTAACTAAACTTTTATGTTATTTTCCTAAATCCTTAGTGCAGGTGAAGGGAAACTATACAAATTTCGTAGCATACTTTATTAAAGAAAACTGCCGTTTCTTCTTTTTTTGCCTCCTTTTGCCACTAATCAAATCTGTACACCAGAAGTCTACAGAGAAGGGAGGGGAGGAAGAAGAGAGCTGCTTGAGGCAGAGAGACAGTTCTCTTTCACAACACAGTTGGGTTATAAGGAATTACTATCCAGCCTTCTCCTGTTTAAAATGGCTCATTTAATGCTGTAGATGGTCTTCTATTTCTGTCCCTTTCCTTCTCCCCCTCCCCTCTCCATAGACTTAATTGTAAACTGACACTGCGGACTGAAATCACTTAGATAAGAAGTAAAGAGAGGAATAATAAGATGCAGGCACTTTTACCTTCACCTGCAGGATAGATTTATGAAAAACAAGTAAAGGTATACTTACACTTTACCTGAACTGACTTAAGTAGTCTAGTTTGCTTGTTTGAGTTTGCCATATGTATATGTATAAACATAACTATGTTTTGGATGCTTTTATTCTGAAGGTAGTCTAGAAAGCAGGTTGAGATGCCCTGCGGCGCTACCATAACAGGCTACAACAACTGGATGCAGAAACAATGGTTTTCTTGGCTGTCGAGGTAAGGATGGTGAGTAGGCCCAGGAAGAGCCTAGTGGTAATGGAGCAGATGTGAGTAGTAAAGGTAGTGTGCTGCACCATCATACTCTGAGGAGCCACTCTCCGTTCTCCCTCACAGAGTGGGTCCTACACGGGGGACCCCTCTCTATGACATCCGTACGTCCTATGTATATATTTATTGCATTTCTGTTTCAGATTTTTTGGGTATTTTTGCTTAACACAAAAGTATAAAACATACATAAAATTGCTGAAGGTCAGAGATCTTACCCTTTGTCATCCGTCACTTCTTTAATGTGAATGTAAGTAGCTGGGAATATGCCCTGTAAAGATAAAAGTATAGAGTGAACACTGAGTAGGGTCAGGGACGACTCCAGGTAAACGTGGGCCCACAGTAATATTAAGGGCATGTTCACAAGGGGCATGTTTGTGAAAACTACATGAATATATTAAATTAAGGGGGGCATTATACTGTAGGGGCTACAAGGGGACATTATACTGTGTGGAGACTACAAGCAGCATGATACCCTGGCAGGGCTATTAAAAGGACAATGGTTGGCAATAGGTGGAGCCAAAGTGGTCATGGGGTACCGGAGGTGGGGCTTATGGTGCTCCCAGGTGGGTAGTTTAGTGTCCCAAATCACCCTGACAGTTTCCCTTAAAAGAGATAGGAATACCCCTTTAAAACTGAATGAATAATTCATTTTGACCGCCTCTAGGGGGCAGTAGAGATATGTGGCAAGTATTCTGCAGATGCATGCAATGTACTTGTGAAGAAGGATGGTAGCTGGTAGGAGTGTTCATACTTCTATGGCAGAATTTGCTACACACGGCAGAAAATAATCCCATGGACATGTTATATTGCACTTGAGGTATGCGATGTTGCATAATCTTCTGGGGGATTCACAGCAGAAATGAAATGCTTGATATGATATATTGTACAGCGCGCTGCTGGCACAGAACGCAATAGCATATCTGGTTTTATTACAGCTCACTGACTTACACAACTAAGGCTCAATTGCTCCAACACCTCCTCCATAACAAATGAAGGTTGCGCACTGTCTTGATAAAAAAAAATCTCCTACCGTATTAGGTACACAGCTCTTGTGCAAACTTATGTATCTACACGGTAATAGGCTACAAAAGAACTAAACTGGCAGTCATGATAAAATACCAAGCCATAAAGGGGCTAATACAAAATGTGCAACTTTAGGATCAGACTACAAAAGCATTCGTTTGTAGTCTGTAACCATGGAGACACATAGACCTGCATGAAAAAGTAGATCAAGTCATCCAGCATTTAACACAACCAAGTGAGAGAGATGCCTATCCCATTTACACATAAAGGTTACATCCCTATAATATCAGCTAAAGCATCCCATTAACAGTGCCCCCGATAAATAGGGGCAGCAGACAGCTCCTCATAAAACAACAGTGCCACCCAAGGGTCCCATATTCGGTATATCTCCCCGGACAAACAAAAAGAACTACTTCTGATCATGTGTTCCTCAATATAGCACACTTAAGGGATGGCCTCTCCTTAAAGTGGCTTCAGCTCACAGAACACATCACCTGCAGTGGCCACTACAGGAGAAATGTAGTACTGCATGGAGACCATTAACTTAAATGGCTGTCCAGCACTGGGTGGACCACAACAACATTGCATTCTGGTTCATATATAGGGGAGGTCCTGAGTGGGGACCACCTCTATAACATTCACCTGCCATGGTAAGGCACATGGACCCAGACAACCACCACTTTACCAGACAGAATACCGTAGTCAGGTGTATGAGTGTGTTGCAGCCTGCTGCACTTTGACCCATTACTGTCAGTTTATATGCCCTATACCTTATCAGGTGTATATAGTGTCCTTGGCCACACCCGGCCAGTATATACATCCCAGTATGATGTTAACCATGCGCTGGCTGCAGTGTCAGATACAGCCTTTTCCTTCCTCTTCTCACTTCCAGATAAGAAGATCTCTTGTGGTTTTATTTGCTCTGACTGATGTCTGGGATAGTGACATACTCTGCCTTCAAGATATTTACACAGACATTCTTTAGGATCCTTCATGCTCAGGATAATCTGTGATTTTGCAGCAGTCACTAACTATAAATCACGGCAGATACAATCTGTATTCTAATCCAGTCTATAAAACCTATGGACACTTCATTATTTCAGCTCGCTGAAGCAATCCAGGATGATCGAGCTCTTTTCACACAGATTGTGAAAGAACACGAAAATGGTTTTACAAAATTTGAACTAAAGTTCAGTTTATCTCCTAGAAACAGCGCCACTCTTGTATACTGGCCATGTGAGGTATTGCAGCTCAACATCATCTAAACAGGATCTGTTCCCTGACATATCTGTTTTAGTACTTAACTCCCCATTAAATAATTAGATCTCTATATTGTGCAATTCCTCAGTTATTCCTTCTGGAAATGTACAAATCGACTGACGACTGGGTTTTACTATTCCAATTTTTTTTTTTTTTTTTTTATTAGGGAATGTCCTTACACATTCTCCTTGACTGTATAGGGATACACTATTGACATGGGGATTGGTAACACCCACTTGTCAATTTATTTATAAATTTCCAGGAGGAATAACAGAGGAAAGACATAAAGCAGAGTTTGAAGTCAGTCATTGGGGGATATTTATCAAGACTTGTGTATTGAACGCCAGTCCTCCTATCCCCGAAGAGCTGCCTCATTTATGACAAGACACATGCCTCCTCCTAAACGTGTTGGCTCCTCTCTCGGGCTGTATGCCTGCGCTGGAATCTACGCCAACTTCTAGTGATGTCGTTGCAATTGTTGCAACTGACGTTCAAAAAGTTGCAAACTCGGGTTGCGACTTATTTTTGCGCCAGCTATTGGGTGTAAATGAATAGTAAATCTCCCCCAATGGTCTTGGACTTGGGTTCACATCTGCGCCGGGCTCTCAGCTGTTCGGGTCCATAATGGGGCTGGACAACAGAGAGCCGGAATCGCAAAAACAGAGGTTACCCACGGACATGGTGCTGTCTGTTTTTCATGCACTCACAGACGAAAAGTAGTAAATGTAAAAAAAAAAAAAAAAAAAAAAAAAAGTTGACCTGCTTTTCAAGGACATGACAACATGGGACCCAAAAATGCAGATGTGTGAATAAGGCCTCAGTTTCATAGTCCCATCCTATGACTACCTCGATTAGTACACAAGGGGTGGCGCACCTACTTTTGACCATCCACATGACAGCCCACATCTTAGCATCTAACAAAACAAATATCTTTTCCCAGATTTTCGTTCACTTCGGTGAATTTTACCTACAGACCCTGAGACACATATGGTGCACACACATCTCAACATGCCCTTTAAATCATAGTAAAATCCATTTCAGTCCCACATCCTGCAGCAGCTGCCAGGAGATATTCAGCCCCAGCGATGTACAGATTGTATATGGGGAGGCCATGTCCGCCTCGTATCATGTATGTTACAGGCCGGTTGTGTGCTGGATGTCTGTCTGCTCCGCACAAGCTGATATTAAACATGTTCTGCAGAAGGAATGCTCACAAGGTAAACAGCAGATTATACCCGAGCGCCCGGACAGAGGAACCTACAATTACCCCAATGAATCATCACGTCAACGTGGAAACCAGCGGCATGGAGATATTCGTGTAGGGAATGACATTCTATACTGCCCGTGGTGGCAGATGCCTCTCAATTTTTCCATCTCACAGGGCTGGATAATACCAGGTTTTGTCTCCTCAACCATTATGCATTTAGGGTCACCAACAGCGTTAAGTGCCATCTTTTCTAGTAGAAGAGGTCACAGCGCTGAGTTAGTAGAAACCAATGATGAAAGCTACATACAGTGTCACTGCATGTATGTACAGGGGGCTAGTACATGAGAAGGAGAGGCATTGCCATGGCTACTGAGAAAGTGAGGAGGACCTCTAAATGACTACGGCCTCTACTAGGGAAATAGAGACAGCCTACTGTCTCTACTGCGGAAGCCCTATCATATCTGCTGGGAAAATGAGACAGGCCTAAAATGACTGGGGAAGAAGGGACCCTCCCCTGTCACAGGTAAGGGAGAAGGGGGCCCTCCACTATCAATAGCTGTGTAGCAGGGACGCCTTACTGACACTAGCAAGGAAGAAGGGGTGCCCGTCACTAGCAAGGAAGAAGGGGGGCCCGTCACTAGCAAGGAAGAAGGGGGGCCTTACTGTCACTAGCAAGGAAGAAGGGGGCCTTACTGTCACTAGCAAGGAAGAAGGGTGGCCCGTCACTAGCAAGGAAGAAGGGGGGCCTTACTGTCACTAGCAAGGAAGAAGGGGTGCCTTACTGTCACTAGCAAGGAAGAAGGGGTGCCTTACTGTCACTAGCAAGGAAGAAGGGGTGCCTTACTGTCACTAGCAAGGAAGAAGGGGTGCCTTACTGTCACTAGCAAGGAAGAAGGGGTGCCTTACTGTCACTAGCAAGGAAGAAGGGGTGCCTTACTGTCACTAGCAAGGAAGAAGGGGGGCCTTACTGTCACTAGCAAGGAAGAAGGGGGGCCTTACTGTCACTAGCAAGGAAGAAGGGGGGCCTTACTGTCACTAGCAAGGCAGAAGGGGGGCCTTACTGTCACTAGCAAGGAAGAAGGGGGGCCCGTCACTAGCAAGGAAGAAGGGGTGCCTTACTGTCACTAGCAAGGAAGAAGGGGTGCCTTACTGTCACTAGCAAGGAAGAAGGGGTGCCTTACTGTCACTAGCAAGGAAGAAGGGGTGCCTTACTGTCACTAGCAAGGAAGAAGGGGGCCTTACTGTCACTAGCAAGGAAGAAGGGGGGGCCTTACTGTCACTAGCAAGGAAGAAGGGGGGCCCGTCACTAGCAAGGAAGAAGGGGGGCCCGTCACTAGCAAGGAAGAAGGGGGGCCCGTCACTAGCAAGGAAGAAGGGGGGCCCGTCACTAGCAAGGAAGAAGGGGGGCCCGTCACTAGCAAGGAAGAAGGGGGGCCTTACTGTCACTAGCAAGGAAGAAGGGGGGCCTTACTGTCACTAGCAAGGAAGAAGGGGTGCCTTACTGTCACTAGCAAGGAAGAAGGGGTGCCTTACTGTCACTAGCAAGGAAGAAGGGGGGCCTTACTGTCACTAGCAAGGAAGAAGGGGTGCCTTACTGTCACTAGCAAGGAAGAAGGGGTGCCTTACTGTCACTAGCAAGGAAGAAGGGGGGCCTTACTGTCACTAGCAAGGAAGAAGGGGTGCCTTACTGTCACTAGCAAGGAAGAAGGGGGGCCTTACTGTCACTAGCAAGGAAGAAGGGGGGGGCCTTACTGTCACTAGCAAGGAAGAAGGGGGGGGCCTTACTGTCACTAGCAAGGAAGAAGGGGGGCCCGTCACTAGCAAGGAAGAAGGGGGGCCCGTCACTAGCAAGGAAGAAGGGGGGCCCGTCACTAGCAAGGAAGAAGGGGGGCCCGTCACTAGCAAGGAAGAAGGGGTGCCCGTCACTAGCAAGGAAGAAGGGGTGCCCGTCACTAGCAAGGAAGAAGGGGGGGCCTTACTGTCACTAGCAAGGAAGAAGGGGGGGCCTTACTGTCACTAGCAAGGAAGAAGGGGGCCCGTCACTAGCAAGGAAGAAGGGGGGCCCGTCACTAGCAAGGAAGAAGGGGGGCCCGTCACTAGCAAGGAAGAAGGGGGGCCCGTCACTAGCAAGGAAGAAGGGGGGCCCGTCCCAAGGAAGAAGGGGGGCCTTACTGTCACTAGCAAGGAAGAAGGGGGGCCTTACTGTCACTAGCAAGGAAGAAGGGGGCCTTACTGTCACTAGCAAGGAAGAAGGGGGGCCTTACTGTCACTAGCAAGGAAGAAGGGGGGCCTTACTGTCACTAGCAAGGAAGAAGGGGGCCTTACTGTCACTAGCAAGGAAGAAGGGGTGCCTTACTGTCACTAGCAAGGAAGAAGGGGTGCCTTACTGTCACTAGCAAGGAAGAAGGGGTGCCTTACTGTCACTAGCAAGGAAGAAGGGGGGCCTTACTGTCACTAGCAAGGAAGAAGGGGGGGGCCTTACTGTCACTAGCAAGGAAGAAGGGGCCCCTACTGTCACTAGCAAGGAAGAAAGAAGGCCTCTATCATCACTACTAAAGAACTAGTATGTACATCAACAACTCCTTAAACTGCATTATATGTGTCCCTGGCCTACAGCATGTACTCCTAATGTTTGGAGGTGTCTCTTAGTCCTGGTTGAGTTTTGTCCAGGTGAGACATAGCTAAAGATAAAAACCTGCTCAAGTATATTATCTGTATATCAGCGTGTAAATCTAACGCTGGGCAAATACACAAGATTAATATATTTAGTGTGTGTCTATATGTGAGTTATATATATATATATATATATATATATATATATATATATATAGATATCCATATACACCTATGAGGGATAGCTTTAAAAAGGTAATTGAAGAGTTATTTTTACGCATAATAATAATAATAATAATAAATAATAATACTACATTTTATTTATATAGCGCTAACAAATTCCACAGCACTGTACAACTTGTAGGGTTCAAGTACTGACAAAAAAGATACATTACAAAGAAATAGTCAATTCACACACTGGGACTGAGGGCCCTGCTCGCAAGAGCTTACAATCTATTACACACACATATTACACACACACACACACACGATATACATACATACACACCCCCATTTCTACACTGTATCTATCCTCTGCCTGTGTGCCTGTTTGTATTGATGGCCCTATAAGATATAATTACGGTCTGTGACGTCTCGGTCTGTCTCGTGTAAATTACAGAGCGGGTGTAACAATAGACCTCCCGGCTGCCGCTCACACTGCCGACCACTAACTGCTTACAGTCTCCGGACCTCCCAGATGGGGTCCAGCTCTACCATATTCATTGGTTTAGTAAGACTTACTTGCTAAAGACTAAGGGGTCTTCCTTTAAAATGGGATTTTAGGGTGGGTGGGACACAGAGAGCAGTAGACACTGAGAAAAAACAGGGTGGACTGGACTGACCATTTGGGTGGTGCCTGTGGGCCCATGGCCAGAAGAGGCCCATAGTTCCTGATGGGTGAGGTGTCTGGCACCAGCTTAGTCCCCTCTTCCCACTGAAAAAGACAGGAGCGCCCAGCTGATCCAAGCATGCATGTTTATGTGGGAGTCTGGATAAGAGCTGAGCTGCAGTAACTCGGTCTGGCCACTACACAGACAGCAGAGCTGTGCTTCCAGATACATCCTCTGCATTAGTTCTGGCATGGTAGGTGGGGCATTAGGTGTCAGTTGGGGTGCCAGTTTTCGGTTGGGGAGCCGGTTGTCAGCTCCCACTGATCTGGTATTGATAAACTATCCTAAGGATTAATATGCTTAATCCTAAAAAAAAACATTTCATAGGTCCTCAGTTCACCAAATGGAGACTTTGCCATACAGTTTTTCCAAGAAATGATGCAGACGTAGCATAGCCGAGTATGTAATTTGCTGTAAATCATTGTGACATCTGCATTATCTTAACTCAGAGCGTGATAATAATGCACAAGCAAAGTAGTCAAAAAAGCTGCTGAAGAGTTTTTACAGTCTTGAGAGATGTCAGAAGATAGTATGGGAATGGGTCTGTAATCCTGGACCACCAATGTTCATCTGGGGTACCTTGGCTTCACACCAGTACATATTTAATATAATAATATTACTAAAGAATCAACAGGACTGTACTGAGTGTCTCTGACCATTGAGGTGCTTGGAAGAGACCAGATCAGAAGACTGGTCTAACATGTGCGGTGACCAGATGGAAGGTAACGCTGCAGTTGGGATTGCGGGGGTGCAAACAGCGCAGACTTGTCACGGTCTCTGGGCACGAGGGCGCAGCGCTGGTGCTGTCCCACGTTACCACCACTGGTACCGGTGATGAGGGGGCTGCACAAATGTTTGTGGTAATTGTTCCCCCGGGGCGCTTCCCCTATACTGTGCCGACTGGTGGTGTTTGGGGCGCCCTGATGTTGTCGGTGCAGAGTCAGACACAGAAACGGTTGTAAAGTTGAACTTTTACTTCCATGGGTGTGGAGGCACAAATGCTTAAACAGTTTCTTCAATACAAAACAACGGGGTACGCCTGGTGACACAGCAAAGTCCTGGGGTGCAGGGTAGACTTGATGAAAGGTGTTCCTAGCCCCTTATACTTCAGTGTTACAGCCCTAAGGTGCGTCTGGGCTCCTATTTGGCTCATAGGAGGATGCCCACCATGATACTAGTACATAATATTCCCCACTCACGTTATGTGGTCCTGATAGCTCAGAGTTTCGGGGTGCAATAGTCAGGGTGGCAGGATATTCCACAGGTCTGGCCTTGGCCCCTGGATCCTGTGATACTTGCTATGGAGCACGTGTTCCAGAATGTTCTCTCCACAGTCTCAGGATGACAAGATAATGATGCTTGACTTCCTTCAGGGCGATGGCTAGGCAGACAGGGGACAGGATCTTCTGAATAGCTGGAGTATGTCAGCTCTCCAACCTTCCTGGGCTTGTCTAGGACTTGAGATTCCTGCACTAAACTCACTGCTTTCTTCACAGGACATCACACTTATCTCCTCACCTCCTCCTCCTAACACTCCACACTTCTAACTCCTCACACGCAGGACCTTCCTGCAGGGGTGTTACCATGGGGACCCAGTGATCAGCTGACTCCTCCCCTTTTCCCAGGCGATGTCCTCCCATTGGACATTTGGTTACTATTCAATCCTATGGGAGGTGTAATGCATGTGTGAGGCTCACTAGGTGGCGCTGTGTTGTGTGAGACTCAGGACCCCCTGCTATGTCACACAGGCTATGAAGCAACAGGAAATAATGCAATGCACAGAGATCCCCCTCAGCCCAGCCATAGCCAGCTCTGGGATGCCACACATGTTCAGCTCTGCTACATCAGTGTGACCTCTATATAAGCATGTGTCATAACACCTTTGTGAAGATGATGTGGCTAACCAGTGGATTCACTTCTATCATTACCCAGGGGTGGAGGGGACTCGTAGACCAGAAGGACCAGTTTTTCTAAGGGCTTATAGCGGTATAATTTTCCATGCATGAGTGAGCGTCACCTTCTCGTGATCGCACCGTATCTGCTAGATCACAACCACCATAGATAACAGGACGTCATCTGTCAGTCTGAGCGATCACATGATAGTTTACCACAGATAACAGTATATTATGGACTTATTATTGGATTTATTTTATTTAGCTATCAGAAATAACCGATTTCGATACGAAGGCCTAGTGCACATGACTAAGTGCGCAAGGCCAAGGGTGGGTTGATTTTATAGTGGAATGTCCTCAGACTGTATTCCGTCCCCCAATGACTTTAATGGGGGGGATCTGTTCCGATTTCTCGGAGCAGGATAGGATCTGCTCTATCATCATTGGAATGGAACAGTGCAGCAGCCCTTCTCCCATCGGTAGAGACTAGGCCCGCACACTTGGTTGTGTGCATTAGGCCTTAGATGCCATGGTTACTACTTACCACAGCATCTAAGTGGTTAAACAGTTCAGATCTTGCCTTTTGGCAGTCACAGTCATCCTCAATGCCATCCATTTTTTGTCTGGTCTTTATAGGGTTTTTCCGGGACTATGATGTTCAGCTCCACTTTCTCTTCCCAAGCCAGTGACATCATGTCCATTGGTCACATGGCCATTCCACTGCCCAGTCCCATTCAATTGAATGAGTCTGAGCTTCAATACCAAGCACAGCCACTATAGGACATATGGCACTATACTAGGAAAGTAGTGAAGAGGTCACAGCAATCAACATAACGCACAGGGACATGTGTTATAGAAGGTCCTCTCACAAATCTGCCAACCTGCTATAGCCATCCCATCAGTACTGAACATACCGGCGGAGTTGTCAGACCACCTGTCCATAGCTACCAGTCTGTATTGGTCTACTAATAATTTTATAATAAGGCACTGGCTGGCACTGAGATAAGGACAGAGAAGGGGCAAGGAGGCCTGGCAGGAACCAACAAGTTGTCCTTTATCGCTTCCTGTCTTAGATTCAGATCTCTAAAACAGCACATGACATCCACAAGGAGCCAAGTCCGCCTGACTGCAGTGTCCCCTAAAAGGGTCGTGCTAAGGACCTTTCCTACATTATTCATGTATACTGTTTTGCACTGTTTATTACTGGTTACCTGCACTTTCCAGCTTTAGGCTGGACATTTTGTAGTCAACAGGCCATTATTGTGTTGTGCAAAAAGGAGTGGCTTGTATTCTGGTTCTTAAGAAGGTGGGGGTTTAGTGGTTGTTAGGAATGCCCAGTCTTTAGCCAGGAGGGGTCTTCATGCACACATGAGAGAGTTATTTGAGAGCTAGCACCTTCAGCCCTGTAGACTAGTTAGTGGCAGATAGGGCTAAGAGGTGGTCCCATATTACCCCTGGCTCGCAGAACTAAGACTCTGTTATGTTATTGAACTTGGCTATCCATGGCAGAGACGCACAATGTATTTCCTCAACAGTGGTTGGAAAGGAGGACTAGGTCCCAGGGGTGCTCCAATTCGCAACGGTGGAAGGAGTGAAGAGCCAGAGCCACTCCTGTCCATGTATGTAAAGTGCAAGGTGTGTGGACCCTGTTTCTGTAAGTGAATGGGCCTCCATGTTGCTCTGTAACTGGATGAATCTCGCCAAGAAAACTGAGCCACGAGCTATGCCTGTTTCAACTAAGATTCTGCCGCTTGCAACTACATTTGCATCTAACACCAAAGTAACCTTGAAACACTAGTACATTGGAGACGCGTAGCATGGAGTGCCCTGAAGAACCCTATACCATTACCTCAGTGTGGCCCCCTAATCACTCTGGTGACCTAGGGCTTGTAAGAGGAATGGGCATCAAAAGTCATTATGACCAGCGAGTCCGCCATCTTGCGCCTATTCCTAACTGCACCATCAACACACTGCTGCGCCTGTCATATGATATCCAACAATCTGAAGAATACTTACCTTCTTTGACTTGTTCTTCCATGTAAATCCTCTGTACCAACCTGTGAAGAGATTAAAAAAAAAAAAAACAGACTGTTACTTACATGCAGTAGACACCGCCTGCCCTGTAATGTAAGGTTACTACAGACTGTTACCTACAAGCAGCAGATAACACCTCCTCTGTAATACACTGATACTACAGGCTGTTACCTACAAGCAGCAGACATCACCTCCTCTGTAATACACTGATACTACAGACTGTTACCTACAAGCAGCAGACATCACCTCCTCTGTAATACACTGATACTACAGGCTGTTACCTACAAGCAGCGGATAACACCTCCTCTGTAATACACTGATACTACAGACTGTTACCTACAAGCAGCAGACATCACCTCCTCTGTAATACACTGATACTACAGACTGTTACCTACAAGCAGCAGATAACACCTCCTCTGTAATACACTGATACTACAGACTGTTACCTACAAGCAGCAGACATCACCTCTCCTTAATACACTGATACTACAGACTGTTACCTACAAGCAGCAGATAACACCTCCTCTGTAATACACTGATACTACAGACTGTTACCTACAAGCAGCAGACATCACCTCTCCTTAATACACTGATACTACAGACTGTTACCTACAAGCAGCAGATAACACCTCCTCTGTAATACATTGATACTACAGACTGTTACCTACAAGCAGCAGATAACACCTCCTCTGTAATACACTGATACACAAGCTGTTACCTACAAACAGAAAAAAACACCCCCTCTGTAAATACACTGATACTACAGACTGTTACCTACAAGCAGCAGATAACACCTCCTCTGTAATACACTGATACTACAAGCTGTTACCTACAAGCAGCAGACATCACCTCCTCTGTAATACACTGATACTACAGACTGTTACCTACAAGCAGCAGACACACCCCCCCTAATACACTGATACTACAGACTGTTACCTACAAGCAGCAGATAACACCTCCTCTGTAATACACTGATACTACAGACTGTTACCTACAAGCAGCAGACATCACCTCCTCTGTAATACACTGATACTACAGGCTGTTACCTACAAGCAGCAGACATCACCTCCTCTGTAATACACTGATACTACAGACTGTTACCTACAAGCAGCAGACATCACCTCTCCTGTAATACACTGATACTACAGACTGTTACCTACAAGCAGCAGATAACA
Source organism: Leptodactylus fallax (assembly GCA_947044405.1). Lineage (NCBI taxonomy): Eukaryota > Metazoa > Chordata > Amphibia > Anura > Leptodactylidae > Leptodactylus > Leptodactylus fallax. Next base: position 1,000,738 of record CAMRHE010000484.1, read on the forward strand.
CCTCCTCTGTAATACACTGATACTACAGACTGTTACCTACAAGCAGCAGACATCACCTCCTCTGTAATACCTGATACTAGAGACTTTACCTACAAGCACAACACACCCCTCCTAATACACTGATACCACCTGTTACCTACAAGCAGCAGACATCACCTCCTCTGTAATACACTGATACTACAGGCTGTTACCTACAAGCAGCAGACATCACCTCCTCTGTAATACACTGAAACACAGACTGTTACCTACAAGCAGCAGATAACACCTCCTCTGTAATACACTGATACTACAGACTGTTACCTACAAGCAGTACAGACATCACCTCCTCTGTAATACACTGATACTACAGACTGTTACCTACAAGCAGCAGACACACCCCCCAAAAACACTGATACACAGACTGTTACCTACAAGCAGCAGATAACACCTCCTCTGTAATACACTGATACTACAGACTGTTACCTACAAGCAGCAGACATCACCCCCTCTGATACACTATACTACAGACTGTTACCTACAAGCAGCAGACATCACCTCCTCTGTAATACACTGATACTACAGGCTGTTACCTACAAGCAGCAGACATCACCCTCCTTAATACACTGATACTACAGAATGTACTTACAAGGAGTAGACATCACCTCCTCTGTAATACACTGATACTACAGACTGTTACCTACAAGTAGCAGACATCACCTCCTCTGTAATACACTGATACTACAGGCTGTTACCTACAAGCAGCAGATAACACCTCCTCTGTAATACACTGATACTACAGGCTGTTACCTACAAGCAGCAGATAACACCTCCTCTGTAATACGCTGATACTAGAGACTGTTACCTACAAGCAGCAGACATCACCTCTCCTTAATACACTGATACTACAGGCTGTTACCTACAAGCAGCAGACATCACCTCCTCTGTAATACACTGATACTACAGACTTACCTACAAGCAGCAGACATCACCTCCTCTGTAATACACTGATACTACAGACTGTTACCTACAAGTAGCAGACATCACCTCCTCTGTAATACACTGATACTAAAGGATGAGGCCAGAAAATAAATAGGACTATGCATTATAATGACACATGTTATGCTGAGGAAAAAGCATCATGCAATACTTAAATTCCCCTGTGGGGGTGCTGCAGGAAAATTGAACATTTGGTGCCAGGCTCTCCCACACATTATGGCTGCTCACTGCCTACCCAGTAGCAGTACACCCTGTGATGATGTTACTTTTGGAAGTCTCTTCTAACAACAAAGCATTGCCTATGGCAGACAATCTCCAGGGGTGGCGACAATTGTTCCATATCTGTACTCAGTGAATAGCAACACATCAAAACACTGCAGCTTCACACGAATACACTTAAACCAGCGGGTAAGGGAGTAACTAGGTGGCTAGTAAAGAATTCAGTAGTTTACAATACGTAGATAAGAGGGAACATGACTGCAGGACTACATGGGGATTCTGTAACCATGGTGACATATCGGTCTGCATAGGAGCTGTATACACAAAATGTAAATATTCTGGAATATTTTTTTTTTTTTTTTACCAAAGTTGCTTATTTTAAATGGTTGCAAAGGTAGACATACCCATTAACCCCTTCCTCTATTCGAACATTTCCCGGCACCTTCCTGGAAACAAATGTACAGTTATGTCCATCAGATGGCGCAGAAACAAGAGTGTGTCAGCGTAGCTTACAAAAAAGCAGGCAGCCCTGTGGGCAGTCTGTAAGAGGGACTTAAAAGTCCCTATTTTACGCCAGTGTTGGTAAGTATGCCACGACTATATGCCTATAGAAACCAAAGCATTACAGACTAACAAATTGTGTATTCCCATAGTGAGACACAAAAGTTAAAAAAAGTTTTAAAAAAGGGGAAAACAATCAATCACAAAAATATCTATAAAAAGAGGTTTTTAATAGTAGTGTATCATCCTGATAGGGTTAAGGTTTTCTATGACTGCATGTGATACAAGATTTTATATATCCATTTGATAATCCAGAATATTTATTAATCCAAAATATATCAGGTCCTGTCACTTTAAAAATGTTCCTAGATAACCATCCTCATCAAGTTACAGTCTTATCCGGTACACGCAGAAACGATGAAGTGTTCTTACACGGGCGTCCGGTACACAAGGGGTTAGCTCTTACACGTCCAGCGCCACTGTATACAATGACCACATTCTGCTCAGTGACGGAGTGGGTGTAGATGAGAGATTTCTCCACTGACACTGAAGGTCAGAAGAATCATAAAAGGACAGACTCCAGAATCTGACTTCTATACTGTAAGGGTGTATTCACACATGACAGATTTGTTACAAACATTTCTGCTACTAGAAATCAGCACCAGTTATCCGAATGGTGTTATTAGACAGGTTTTTGCAGGCCGAAGAAATTTCTGCAAGAAAATCTGCCACATGTGAATAGATCCTTCAGAGCCGAGTTACAGGCCATGTAGCTGTGTGTGATATAACCAGGACATCAAAGAAAACAAGTACCCAAAATCAATTAAAGGGAGTCTATCACCTCCCCCAGCCACTGTAAAACACTGCTAGAGTAGTGTACAGGCTATGAATACATGTCCATTCATCCACTGAAATGTTGAGGAGTCCCCAGGATGCGCGTAAAAGGCTGTGTCCTTTCCTTGGTCCTCAGTGGTCACGTGCGGTAGGGACTTCTGCTGAAACAACCTGCGGAGTGCCGAGGGATCGGACATCGGACTGGGACACCAGAGCACCGAGGACAGTATGGGTTTGTTTTGTTTTTTTTCACCTTCCCCTCTAGAGGAAAAACTTTTTTTTCCTGGACAACCCCTTTAACATTTCTGATAGGGCCATTTTAGGTGCGACTGACCAATACCGTAATTCCCTACATCCCAAACATGTCAGACTTATACAAAGGAAACTGAGATACGAGTTGCTGTTTGATGGGACGTCAAGACTGTAGAGTCGTCCCTTTACTTGCCTGAAACATAGAGGGAATCACTAGTGACCCCAACTCATACAATACTGGCCATGAAGGGTACATGGCGTTCGGTTACGTGTGGCCGGTACAGGATCATGGAAAATGGAACGGACGACACACGGATGCCATCTGTATTGGCCAAAGACCCATACACTTTATTAAATGAGCCTGGCCCGCAAAATGTACAGGAATAAGACCTGGGCTGACGACACCCCACCATGAACCTGTGAAAAACAGTATAGTGTGTATAGGGCCATAAAAAAAGAATGGGTCTGTTGCCGCCCCTGCTACCTCCGGTGTCACCCCCTCTACCTCATAGATTGTAAGCTCTTGCGAGCAGGGCCCTCAGTCCCATTGTGTGAATTGAATATTTCTTTGTAATGTATCTTTTTGTCAGTACTTGAACACTACAAATTGTACAGTGCTGTGGAATATGTTGGCGCTATATAAATAAAATGTATTATTATTATTAATGGGTCAATGGGCTATCCTTTTTAAAAAAAAAAAACAAAAACGGATATCGTGCTGACCAAAACTATGGCCTTAAAAACACTGAACTTTTTGCCTGTTCCAGCCATTTTATTAGTCAAGAAAACAACAGGCAAATAGAGGACGGCTCAATCCACTCTCTAGTATGAGGGCCCTGCAAACAACACTCCATATCTCAGCTTCCTTGAAGGGGAGGAGGGAGGGTTACTGACATATCTGAATTTTCGGGTTTCAGTAGAGAAAAAAACCAATAGTAAAAGATTTGTGGCTGCAATTTTGTCTGCCAGCTTTGGCAAAACAGCCATAAAAGTGGGTGCGCCCGTTCCGGCTCCGAGATGCCCGCTGCCAGCGCTAATGTAGCAGGCCAACTTAGATACCTGCAGTGACAGGCCTGCCTTAAGATCTTCATTTTCCATCAATTAGCTGTAATGCAGCCATAGATTCTGTAATAAGACCCCTTACATATACACCTCCCCCCCCTTAAAGGGAATGTTAATGTCCCATTCCCACTACTGTATTCATCAGGAAGTCGTTCACATTCCTTAATAAATGACCTCTGCAGGTGGCGTAGTTACTATACTGCAACTGGACAAAGGGGATTTTTCCTCCCTGATCCGCCCTTTTTGTAAGGCCCTGTTCACATTAGCACCGAGTTCCATTACAGGGACAGAAATACTAATATAAACGGACAGCTGGATCCACCATATTTCGGACATTACATACACCACTGACTTATAAGAGTATGTTCACACTGAGTCTTTTGGAGCAGATTTCGAGGCGTTCTCTGCCTCAAAAATTTCTTAAATGTGCCTCAATTTCATTTGAGGGGGGAGGCAGGTTTTGCAAAAAACACAGCAAAAAAAAAAAAGTTAGAAGTTATAGGAAACAAGAAAAAAAAAAAAAAAAAAAAAAAGTCTCAAAATCTGATTCAGAGTTTTTCTGCCTAACAAAAACCCTGTGAACTTTCCCTAATGGGGCCTGTTGGGATCTGCCATTTTGAGGAAGAGTAGGGATGCGTTCTGCTCTATTCTTCCCTTTAAATATGATGGCATCTCTACAGAAGTGTGAACAGAGGCCTAAGGACTTATTCACGTAACAGGATTCCTCGGCCATGTGCTAACTATTCTTTTAACATGCCCTCGTGTTAACAGAATGGAGGGAGGAACCACGGGAAAGTAAGGGACACCGAGGCAATGGCAGAAGTCGGGGCATTTGGTGTGACACTGACCCGTTGACAGAGTGGCCCTCAGAAGCAGGACACCGGCCACTCAGAGAAGCAAGTCAGGGTCTTAATACAGACTATCAAGTCATGTGCCAAGGAGACACAAAGTAGGCCCACCGACTGAAAAAAAGAGTCTCATGTAGACCTAAAATAACATGGCGCTTCCAGGATATGTGGTGGGAAAACCCCTTGCATGTGCCAGGTCCTGTCTGTCCCGTCTGACCGCCCTGTCAGCGGCCATCACAGAGAGTCCTTAATAATCTGAAGAGTAAATTCCTCAACGCTCGGCCCGGTATTTGTTTTGGATCAATATTTGCTTCCTTCTTGGCACTAAGTGAGCCAGACAGTCGTACCCAGGTATGCCCACGAGCAGTGAATGAAATCCACACAAGTTATGTAATAAGAGCCGAAGAAGGGGAGCGCCCCATAGCTGCGGAAAAACAGAGCACCCCGCCTAGCGCTGTCTACATCTGCAGGTGCCACTCTCCAGGAGAGTCACACAGTACTGCCAGTCATGGCACAGACACTACACCAGGATAGACATACTGTAAAGAGGGCTGGACCAGACTACAAAAAACGTGTTGCCAATTTGCAATTTTTGCCACAATTTTTACAAAAATTTTATTACACTGTATGCTTAATTCCAGACCACAGGATGAGGCCCCATCTTCATATGTATTGTGAATAAGTTATGACCTATACAAATGGATAAATGACCTGTCACATGAGTCGTGGTGCGTCCGGTACATCAATGGTGGTGGTTGGGTATGCGCAGCAGTCAGACTTACCTGACTACCACTATCTACCCCATGTTAGCTAGAACATACAAGACCCAGGCCCAGAATCAGGTCACCTACGAATGATTTAACACCAGGTTCTTAACACATATGCGATAATCCCACAGGCACGGATGGTGGCATCACCCTATTGGCTCCTCAGCCAGGCGCATACACCAAATGCTCGAAGCTGCGGTTCCTCTCGTAGTGAGCAGGCTTACTACTGAGACAACCTGTCCAATGAATTAGTTAAAAAATGTTAGAATCATTCTTAAGGGTAAGGTTAAGCCACGGCAATTCGCCCAGTGCGTCCCTGGCCTTAAAGGGAACCCATCGCCAGGTTTGAGGCCACTAAACCTGCAGCATGGCTGCAAACCTGGTAATCCGGTTATAGTTTGTGCCCCCATTTTGTAGTTGAACAGGCTTTAATGTGGCAGAAATGAGTGCAAGATTTATCTCCTGCCTAGGAGGGAAAGAACGTAACACTGGGCCACATCAATATGGAGACAATATGACAGACCTGGGATATTGGACCTATTAAGCCAGGGAGACCAAAATGTGGACGGGTATCTGAAATAGTGGCGTTGATCTTTTCATGGATCATGATCGTGTCCACATGTCCGGTAACATCCTATAATGAAAGACTTGGAAGCGATATGGATTCTCGCTGCCATTAGAATATACTGGAGTCATTTATATCGTGCATATCTGATAGTAGGCGGCTTAAGGCCGAGTAGGAAAACTGGGGCAGTTAGTGGGATTATCTGCCCCAAGAGTCACTGCACCATCCTATGGATGGATATCCAGAAGTGACGGACCAGAGGGGAAGCCCACCAGATATGAAGGGTATCGCCCAAAGCGGCGAGACTTCAGGGTAAACACTGTGTAGTCTAGAGGAAACATATTAAGGACATTTTGGGGCAGCCTGGGACAAGAGATAAAATGTCCAAACCAGTTCCTATTCGGACTCCACTAAAAGAAAAAGTCAGAGATGATCCGTGTAAGGTCCAAAAATAATCATTTTACTATTATTAATAGAGTCGCTCCCATGGGACGCAAGAGCGATGCCAAAGTCAGGGGGCAGAGATAGCCGTCACACCCTGGGGCCTAAGAGGTGGCTCAAGGGTCTCTCCGCTACATAAGAAGAGGTCAGTATTATAAATGGCACATGGCAGTCGGGGGTCCAGTTACAGATATTTAATTCAGGGCCAAGAGTTGCAGTTACGCCTTTGACTTAGGACGTATTCACATGACAATGGTCTCGTGACAACTGTTTTGGTTTGTATTGGGCCACTTTCAAAACAATGGGTCCCAATACAAAATCTGTAATGGGGTCCTTTATATACGATGTGGCATAAATAATAATGGTATCTGTTATGCAAAAGAAACCTCTGGGGCCCCCTCAGGGTTTAGGGCCCGGTAACAACCGATACTGCAGCACCCCCTATAGCTACACCCTTGATTATAACAGAACAGTCCTAATTTTGTCCATTGTTAAGGGTCCCTCAATAGACTAAAACTGATGAAGGGATCCGTTAAAACAGGTCCCAAATGGATGAAAAATGGTTATGAAAAAACGGACCGTTTTGCCTGTTTTTCATGGTCATTTTTATTCATGTATTAGTCCCCGTAGGTAATAGGAATAACCATTTAAACAATTTCCTACTACATTCTGTAAAGTCCTTGTAGAGACTGACACGTGCTTCAAAGAAAGACCTTGAAGAACCTGTCGGAGCACTCACCTTCATATGTCTCGAAGATCTGCACCGCATCTCCCACCTGAAGGCTCAGCTCTTCTTCCTGTGCTGCCTGGAAGTTGTAGATGGCTGAAGGGAAGAGAAAAATCACATTTAGTATAGCGGTACAAAGCCTGGTACACGAAGAAGGAAGACATGAAAGGCGAGTCGTCTGGATGTGATTTCCTGTTCATTCCTACATGTGTCCTCGGGCCTCAGAATCATAGAGATCAAAACCATAGATACATAGTGGTGACAAACAGAGTTATGATGTCTTCTCACTGTCACATGGCGCCAGCTAGTAACGTATAGCCGGCCACGTGTGGATATTCACTGCCATAGACCATAGATACATAGTGGTGACAAACCGAGCTATGATGTCTTCTCACAGTCACATGGCGCCAGCTAGTAACGTATAGCCGGCCACGTGTGGATATTCACTGCCATAGACCATAGATACATAGTGGTGACAAACCGAGCTATGATGTCTTCTCACAGTCACATGGCGCCAGCTAGTAACGTATAGCCGGCCACGTGTGGATATTCACTGCCATAGACCATAGAGGCAACGAGAAAATTAAAAAAAAAATTTAAAGAAAAACCCCCCCCTACATAGACATGGTGGACAAAACTGAAAATTAACAGATTTTATACACATGGTTTTCAATAACTTCTCTACTTAGATGGCAATTTTTTAAGGACTCAAAATGCTTTGAAAACCAGTGTATAAAAATCTGTTAATTTCCAGTTCTTGTATCACACCATGTCGATGAAGGGGGGGAGTACCCTGAGCCTTATAAATATACCAGTAGCCCAAAGTCGCCTGATATTCTCACCTCCACTACTTTCAATGGCTAACACGGTACAACATTATACTGCCATAGACCATAGATACATAGTGGTGACAAACCGAGCTACAATGTCTTCTCACAGTCACATGGCGCCAGCTAGTAACGTATAGCCGGCCACGTGTGGATATTCACTGCCATAGACCATAGATACATAGTGGTGACAAACCGAGCTATGATGTCTTTTCACAGTCACATGGCGCCAGCTAGTAACGTATAGCCGGCCACGTGTGGATATTCACTGCCATAGACCATAGATACATAGTGGTGACAAACCGAGCTATGATGTCTTTTCACAGTCACATGGCGCCAGCTAGTAACGTATAGCCGACTACATGTGGATATTCACTGCCATAAACCATAGCTATATGCTGGTGACAAACTGAGCTACGATGTCTTCGCACAGTCACATGATGACCAACTACTAACGTATAGCCGACCACATGTGGATTTTCACTGCCATAAACCATAGCTACATACTGGTGACAAACATCTCCATCCATGAAAGTGGTGTGGCCACAGGAAAAAGTGGAACATTTGTGCCTTGTATGCAAGAAAACTGGTGCACAAGGCGTAATAAATACCTGCAGTAATGGGGTGCAGCCAATATACAGGGCACAGAGCCAACTGCATCCGACTCCTGCACTATATAGTTCGTGGACTGAATGCATCCCTCAAAAGCTGATCTGTGCAGGGGCTGGCTGTCAATCCCCCAACAATTTGATATTTACAGCCTATCCTACCACAGGCCTTAAACGGGGTGTCCAGATTCAGAAAGATATTGAGACACAAATATTACTGTTCATGTAATGAAAAGTTGTACAATTTTCCAATATACTTCCTATATCAATTTCTCACAGTTTTAAAGATCTCTGCTTGCTGTCATTCATTCTACTTACTCCCAGTGGATCAGTCCATGGTCATGTGAGGTGCACGGCTCATTATAGTCACAGCACAGTAATCAGACATCTACATGGTAACGAGTTGTGCACCTGTGTGTACATCACATGACCATGGACTGTATATCACATGACCATGGACTGTATATCACATGACCATAGACTGTATATTACATGACCATGGACTGATTTTTATCCACTGTAAGTAAGCAGAATGAATGACAGCAAGGAGAGATCTAGAAAACCGTGAAGAAATGATACAGAAAGTATATTAGAAAATTTGTAGAACTTTTCATTATACAGACAATAACATTTGTCTCTCAATATTGGTCTGAAACTGGACAAGCCCTTTAAATAAAAAAAAATTCTTGGACAACCCCTTTAAGTGAGGGACATGAAATCCCTGTTCTTGTGGTTGATGGAACATCCAACAAACAGACACTTATCCCCTATCCTGTGAATAGCTGGCACGTTGTGACTGTGGGACAGCTGGGACCCCCAAGAAATGTGGACAATGGGGGCCCTCAACTTCCAATCAGTGCATGCCACTGCTCCATTCACTTCTATGGGGCTGCTGAAGGCTGTGTCTATAGTGGGACAACCAGTGTTGGACTGGGGTGCCTAGGGCCCAACCTATACAATTCAGTCTGGGGGCTCCACCTGCTGCCCTGTGGGCCAGTCCGACCCTGGAAACAACCCCTTAAATGGCTATCTATGTAATATTCTATTATACCTTAAGATCATTTCTAGTTTCCGGGATCTCTGCTTGCAGTCAGTGAATGAGAAACTTACATCCAGAGACTTCTTTAATAAACCCATATACGCCCAGTTACTTGTACTGAGCTACGTCCATGATCCATTCACTGCCTGCAAGCACAGATCCTGAAAACATTTCATTATACAAAAAACAAGCCAAAAATAGTATTCCCCTTTAACTCGGCTGCAGGTTGCAGACAGATAGCGCTGTTATTAGGAGCGTCCACTATCATAACAGTCTGCCCCCACCCGCTCAACTCCGGGCACTCAGCCCCTTTGTTTCCAGCACTCTATCTATATTGTTATTGCACTGGCCAAAAACTTCCTGTGCTGGCAGTCACCTCGCCGGGATATTGCAGTTATTACTAAATCAATGGCAGCCGACATGAAAAACAAGAGAGAGGAGAATACAAGTGACTCAGGTTTCCTGATCTGTGTGTTCGAGAGAAAAGAAAGACCTCTGAACTTTACACCGAAAGGCGAGACCGACAATCGATACGCTGTGATACGTCCTGTGTGAATAGTCTTATATTACAGGGAAACTGGGAAAAAAAGATTTTCTGGAGTCAGCCTAAAAGGGGTTGTCCTACAATGTCAACTTATACTTTATATAGTGTCTGATCTCTGGAGGTCCCGCTGGTTACAGGAATGGCGGTTTTGGGTCCCGCACTTGATGGTTACGCTGCATTCATAGTCTATGGGACCAATGAACATACCAGACCCTTGAGCTAGGGCTACATGATCAGACCTTTGGGCTAGGGCTACATGACCGAGGGTGCAGGCCGAGGCTCTTCCAAGGGGCGCCCGCTGCTCCGTTCCAATGATTATAGAGCAGGACCTATCCTGATCGGCGTCATTGGAACAAAACAGATCTGAAGCCCCCATAGAAGTGAATGTATCATGGAGGGCACTTGGTGTCATCCAAGTGCGTTCCGCTGAAAAATTGCCCCCCTCCCTACACTCGGTCGTGTGCATGGGGCTACATGGCAACACATGTTGCGCACTAAAAAGTCACACAACAGTTGTGCGGCTAAAGCGGTTGTGCGACTTAATGCTATGATTTGGCTGCAAAAACATTGTCATTGCCTGCGACTTCCATGTAAGTCTACAGTAAAAAAAAAATTTGCATGCAACTTGTGACCAAAATCCAACAGGTTTGGATTTTCTGTGACCGTCACACTACAGTGCATGGTGTAGCCTGTCGCAACGTGACATCATAGGGACACATTGAAATTTTTGGCACCTCTGCAGAGCGACTTTTTGATGCTCCACATATATCCCCTATCATGTGAATAAGTGCCAAGTTGTGCAGGACCCCTTTAATACTATTCAGCCATTTCTAAGTAATATCTGTCCTGAGGAAAGCTGGGTGACAAGCTATATGGTCATTATTACAGCATCCACAGGGATCTCACCCAGCTTTCCTATGTTCCTGAATGTCAATTCTGCCTATTTATGCAGTAACGTTATTTCACTGCAAAACTGGGCGGCCGTATCAGCCTTCACAAAGCTTTGCCTATAGTTGGTACATGAGGCCACACAGTGGGAAAAGCTTTCAAGCATTTGGTTGGAAATTTAGTCTTGACAATGGTCCAATTTTCCTACAACCGTTGCCATCTCCTGACTGTGTCTTGGACGGACTGCACTGTTTAACCTCAAAATTTCTTCCCCAGGTTAAAGCCTACAGCACTGCTCATCTGTGAATGGAATCCCAAAATGATAGTGAAGACTGACACACACGTTCATCAGTGCGACATAAGGGGTCAGAGTTATTAAAACGGTCAGTTCACACTGGTTATAGGGGTTTCAAGAACAGACAAGATGGCCGCTTTGATTGCTATGGGCAACAAGGCCTTGTAGTAGTCAGAATTGTACGCCTTGGGTCAGATTTACTAACATGGTCTAAAAGCAAAACTGCCTAAGTTGCCCATAGCAACCAATCACAGTGCAGCTTTCATTTTCCAGGAGCAGAATACAAAATAAAAGCTGTGCTGTGATTGGTTGCCATGGGCAACCAAGACAGTTTTACTTTTAGACCATGTTAGTAAATCTACCCCAAGAAGTACAATCTTGAATACTACAAGGCTTTATTGCCCAGAGCAACCAATCACAGTGCAGCTTTCAGTTTCTATCACAAAGCGGCCATCTTGTCTGTTCTCGAAACCCTTATAACCAGTGTGAACTGCGCGTGACTTTTTCTCATGTTTACAGGCGAATGTGATTCAATATTCAATAGGGCGTATCTGGTGTCATCACACCGAAAACAATGGTGTTTGTTCTGGACGCCCAATCCGTGCCACGATTTCTGACACCTATGACATTTTGATAGTTGTTAGGAAAAAAGGGGGTGGAGCTTAAGTCACAGTGCAGGAGAGTTATCAAACAGAAAGTGGGGCAGTTTCCCATGGCAACCAGAAAACAAAGCAGGGATCACATTGGTTGCTATGGGCAACCGTCACTTTTTTTTGCACCAATTTACAATTGTGTATGTGGCGTTACATAACGTAGCTGTGCAACAGTTTCTTTATGACCGGGTCAGATTTTTTGCTGCTCTGATGGAAAATTGTGGTTGCCACATGAGTCACCATAACGCCTTTTCCACCGTAACTTTCAGTTGTCACCATTAAACCCTTATCTGTTTCCTGAACAATCTGTGTAGAGCTCAAGACGTCACGTAATCTTACATCCTTAATGGAGGTTCCCCGCAAACCCCACTTGGGCTAGGTTCACACGGTGGAATTCTGCCTCCATTTATTTCAATGGGAAGCAGATGCTTCACGCGTCCTGCATAATTTATGGGTCCCATTGAAGTATATGGGGGAAGGATTTTGCACGGTGGATCCTTTCGCAAAATCCACTATGTGAGCCTCGCCATATCCTCGTCCACTTGGGGTCCCCACGTCCGTCAGACCCATACAAGTATGTGCTCCTTTCACACAGGTCAATCGTGATCGGTGAGGACCCAGCGATCGGACACAAGAGAATATAGGGGATAATTGTTGTTTATGGGAAGACCCCATTAAAGGGGGAATCCAGCTTTTTTCCAAAAACAGCACCACGCTGCCTACAGGCCATGTGCGGTATTGCAACTCAGTCTCATTCACTTCAATATAGTGGAGCTGCAATGCCAGATACAATTTATAAACCAATGAGCCATGTTTTCCCTGACAACCTGGACCTGTAAAGGTTTTGACAGGTGAACCACAATACCCAGCATGTACTGCACAACTATAAAGCAAGTCATCTTAACCCAGAGCTGGGTAAATACCAGGTCACCAGGAATCTATTGATTTCATTGATATCTAGGAGATTTTTTTTTTTTTTTTTTTTTTTACTGCCGACAACAAAAAAATTAAGCTGGCCACCGAGTTGTCAGTACTTTCAGCAGGTCGCAGTTCTCACATTGCACCCTGCAGCTTACACCTGCAAAATGGACAAAGTCAAGGCAATTCACCACCTCAGGGAGCGGGAGATTAACTCTTTGAAGTGCTGAGGTCTGGGGGGTAGGATCAGGTATAGTCCATACAGCCCCTAGCAGGATAATTTAACCTTATATATCCTGATATAACCCAAAACCAACCTCTTTAACTAACCGTACCCCACCCTCATCTGTCTTACAGGTACAATACAACCACCTGCACCTGGAGAGCAAGGGGCAGGACACAGGGACACATAGGTGGAGTGTATGAAGATAACAGCAATGTTTACCCTCCTGTTAATATGTAAAGAAAAAATAAAAGATGTCTGATACATCAAACATGAGATGTAGCAGAGCCGAGAGTGTTATTTAACTCTGTGATGGCTGGGCGATTGATTCACAGTGCTATGGAAAAATCACAATGAAAAATTCAGCTCTGCTACATCCGTATGGAAAAGTTACAGTGTGACACAGGGTCTGTCAACACTCCAGGGCTTTGCAATGGTTAACCAGGCTCGCCACGGCTACATATGTCAGTGCTGGTCTGCAAAGCTTGCAATCTAAACAGGGTTAGAAGTGCCACTGGCACAAGAGACTCACCCACTCCAAACTTCTCCCTCTTAGTGGGTATCCAGCGGGCCATATTACATTGGTGTCTTCAGAGGGGTAAAGTTGGCAGCACTTTAGTTAACGTGCAGGGCTCCTGCCCTCCCCTTGCTGCTCACCGTGCTCCACCATGTTCTGTGACTCACAAGGGAGGGTGCTGGGGTAGGAGGGGTTAATGGTGCAGCAGATGGAGCAGGAGGTGGTGCAGCAGGAGTGGTTAGGGGTAGAGCAGGGATGGGGTAGGAGTGGTTGTATCAAGGGGCATGAGTGGATTATTGTGAAAGCAGCTGCTGAAGTGATAAATGTGAACAAGGAGGGGATGGTTGGAGAACTTAGGGGTGGTGGGACAGGAGAGCAGAATAAGGTGCAGCAGGGTTACCTGGCAGACAGGCAGGGGTGCTGGGTCAGTCCAGCTTGGGGGTCTGGTCAGTAGTCTGGACACATTGCTGGAGGCTGCTCCCTCCTGCTGCCTCTGACCCTGAGATCTTCTGGAATGTAACAGGGAGGAGACAGCTGAGCTTTGCAGAGTGCACACCGTGCAGTACCGCAGCTGTCCACCAGAGGGAGCAGCTGGGAGCTGTCATTATTATGGTTGATGATAGTTGCAGTTATTTGTCACAAATTGTTACTTTTTAACTTTTTTTTTAAACTTTTCTCCCCTCATCTGGTTTTTGTTATGTGGCCATAGCTGCAGCCTTACATGTCAGGGGAACATTTCTCCTTATTTCTGTGGTTCTTCCATATTTGGACACCAGTCCGGATTATAAAGTTCTCATTTTATACTCAAAGTGGAAGTGCTGCAGTTATATTTAGGGCTCAGCTAATACTTTATCCATTAAGTCAGTAGAATTTTTAGCTTTGCATGAGGTTTAATATGCTGCAAGCCCCATGCCTCAACAATGGAGGTGCAACATGCCCCATGCCTCAATAATGGAGGTGCAACATGCCCCATGCCTCAATAATGGAGGTGCAACATGCCCCATGCCTCAATAATGGAGGTGCATCATGCCCCATGCCTCAATAATGGAGGTGCAACATGCCCCATGCCTCAATAATGGAGGTGCAACATGCCTCATGCCTCAATAATGGAGGTGCAACATGCCCCATGCCTCAATAATGGAGGTGCAACATGCCTCATGCCTCAGAAATGGAGGTGCAATGGACAGTGCAAATGCACACCTTGAATAAGTGGCTATTTCAGATGGGTAGGGTTAAGTCCCTGTTCAGATTGTGCATGCAGTGATAACAGAGGCGCAGAGCTAGTAAGTTTACTCTTGTATTATGAATTGTAAATTGTTTGTGTTGAAGTATGCAGAGCTGTAACTTGAGACTCCTGGGCCCCAATGCAAAATCTGTAATGGGGCCACTATTTACTATTCTGGTGTCTTCTTACATTAGAGAGAGGCCTTTGGGTCCCATGGGGCCCAGTTTCGATTGCAACCTCTGTTCCCCTATAGCTACGTCCTTGGAAGTATGCCCTTACATGAGAGGTGTCGCTTTAAATGGGTCATCAAGTGGTCAGTTCTGGTATTTTCTGGAGACTGAATTTCATGCTGGTGATGTGACCACTTTTTACGTCAGCCGTCACCCAGATTACCCAGGGCTGGAGTGGTCCCATTCTCACGTCCGGACATAGATGTAGCCTGCTTGGTGGGTAGCTTCAGGAGTGGAGCAGACCTATAGCTTCAGTCCCACAGGCCCGCTGCCTTGGGATAACCTTTGACTCTGACCTATCCTTCAAGCCACACATCCAAACCCTCAACACCTCCTGCCGCCTCCAACTCAAGAACATCCATTGAATCCGCTCCTTCCTCACCCCTGAAACTACAAAGATGCTAGTCCATGTGCCCTCATAATCTCCAATTTAGACTACTGTAACACCCTTCTCTATGGCCTCCCAGATAACACCCTCGCCCCCCTCCAGTCTACCTTAAACTGTGCTGCTCGCCTAATACACCTCTCCCCCCGTTCTTCATCGGCCGCCTCCCTCTGCCAATCCCTTCACTGGCTACCCATCGCCCAGCGAATAGAGTTCAAACTACTGATGCTAACATACAAAGCCATCTTCTACCTGTCTCCTCCATATATCTCTGACCTAATCTCCCGCTACCTGCCCACACGTAACCTCCGATCCTCCAAAGACCTCCTACTCTGCTCTGCTCTTATCCGCTCTTCACACAACCATTTCCAAGACTTCTCCCGTACTCTGGAACTCATTACCAAGACACATAAGACTGTCCCCCACAGTCACAAGCTTCAAGAAGGCCCTGAAGACTCACCTATTCAGGAAGGCCTACAACCTCCAATAATGCTACTGTCACCACACCACCACCTGTACAGCCTCTACCCCCACCTTCTGTCTCTATCCCTCTTCCCTCATAGATTGTAAGCCCTTGCGGGCAGGGCCCTCTATCCCACTGTGCCAGTTGGTCACTGTTAGTATTGTATTTGTTTTGTATATTTTGTGTACCGTATGTAAACCCTCAAATGTAAAGCACCATGGAATTAATATAATAATGTATAAGACAATGGAATTAATATAATAATCTACAGTAACATGGAATGAATATAATAATGTACAGGACCATGCAATTAATATAATAATGTACAGCACTGTGGAATTAATGAATAGAAAGTATATAACAACACTTGTTATCTTCACCTGTGCTATGGCTTTATGGAAAAAAATGAAACATTTAGATACACTTTAATGTGTTCAGTGCTGCAAATCCTGATCATGGCACAAAGCTGGGACCCCATGAAACTCCATTAATATATACCCAACATATATGGTATCCCCAAAACAATCACATGTTGGATAGATGGATGGATTTTAGGTCCCCAAAAAAGATAAAAAAAAGTGCCTACATTACATGCTAACATATATATGTTCTACCAAAGCTACAACTTGCCCTGCAAAAAACAAGACCCTATATTATGACATTGACGCAAAAATAAAATGAAACTACTAGATTGTAAATGTTTATGTAAAAAATAAATAAATGAAAAAAGACAAAAGTGCTTAATCCTGCCGTCCTGAGCCGCACTCTGGAGAGTGACTGACCACCCGCAGAATTGATCTTCCAAATCCCAGGAGATGTCATATCTTATGATATGTGCCCCTAGTGTCGGCCGCTGCCCTGTGATTATATAGAAGCCTTGTAGGGGACATATATTAGAGCGGGGCCACTTTAAAGAATTGCTCGGGGACAATGCATCACAATAAGTGGAGGAGCTGTCAGCGCACGGTCAGGGCCTCCTGTTTACTAGCACTCTGCTGGCAGGAGTCTTGCATTTCCATAGTCAGTGAATACAGGGCTGAAGCAGCCTCCAGGAGCGTTCACTATGACTGTGCCACCTCCTTGTAGCTGGAGTATACTTAGTCCGACAGTCATGTAAGTATACAGCACTACCGAATGGTGATCACTGCCCCATACAGCAGGACTGACCGCTCAGGGTCTTGGCTACTGGACCTGTTCACCAGTGTTTGACCAGATGGAAAGACCACCCTAGGGGAATGTCCACTAGTCACTGTAGGTTAGATGCTGCTGAGTCTCTGGTGACTAGTCCTCTGCAATGTACAGTACAAGAATAGTGCATGAGAGCTTACCAAGTCTCATCCACATGCCGTGACAAAAACCATGCTCAATGCTGCAAGGAAGAATAAAATACCCATTTTGGGCCTTTTAGAAACACCCTGATGGAAAATCAGGAGCATAGTGGTCCTATGTGTGCCATCCTTAGACCCCATGCGAACAGGCAAATAAGGTCTGGAAATTGCGGCCCACATATTGCCTTCATTTCTCAGACTGGGACTCCTTGTCTTATAGTCATCTATATATATACTGTATATTGTATAGGACAGTAGAGCCGCGAGGAGGTAGGGACTCCTAGCAGTATAGATCACTATGATGGAAAGCATCCCGTCTTCCGGCCAATGTATTGACTGGATTTTCATGCCTCTATTTACCCATAGGTTTTCTGGGCTAAAAATATTGATAGTCACTAGTATGGGATCTGTGGGGGTCTGATACCCACTACCCCATCAATCAGCTTTTCTCAGCAGCTGAGGATGGAGCAGAAAGCAGACAGTGCCACTTTCTGAGCAGTGGCTGAACTGAGGCATTGCAGCTTAGCCTCCATTCAAATAAATGGGAACTGATCTGTAGTACCTGATCTGGCCACTACACCAAGAACGGCGCTGTCTGCTTCCTGTTCCATTCCTTGTGTATCAGCTGCTGAGAACAGCAAATGGTGGGACGTCAGATCCCCAACAATCTGGTATTGATGACTTAGGTCATTGATAATTTTTATCCCAGAAAACCCCTTTAGGCTGAGGCCCCACGTTGCGGAAACGCAGCTATTTTTTTGTTGCAGATTTTGCTGTGGTTTTTAAGCCAAAGTCAAGAGTGGATTGAGCAGCAGGTAGAAGTATAAGAACTTCCCATTCCTTTTGTAGTCACTCTTGGGATTGGCTCAAAAAAAACGCAGCAAAATCTGCAACAAAAAAAGCTGCATTTCCGCAATGTGGGGCCTCAGCCTTAAATAGGTACAAAATTCTGTGCCGATCAATTTCATAGCTTATCTTAAAAGAGTTGTCTCTCACAAAACAGC
The DNA here is from genome assembly GCA_947044405.1 of Leptodactylus fallax. Classification (NCBI taxonomy): domain Eukaryota; kingdom Metazoa; phylum Chordata; class Amphibia; order Anura; family Leptodactylidae; genus Leptodactylus; species Leptodactylus fallax. The sequence continues at coordinate 1,019,076 of CAMRHE010000484.1, forward strand.
TCCGCATGAAAGGCCAGTACGGAATAAATAAGTATTCTTGGTATTATTACCATCTGTCCGTATTTCGTGACAGTGTGTCATATAGGTTATGCTCCTGGACAACTTTCACAATACCTAAGATATCACAGATATCCCATATTATGTCTTCATTGCCAAATGACAAACTCAGCACCACTACCCGGGTGCATACACTGGTACATGCACTCCCTCCATGTGGATAGAATGTTACAGTATGATAAATATTTACACTTTGTATTAATAAGGATACAAATATTGATACAATGTAATGCTCCACTTACAACATTTGGCCTTTTATAGCACAAGTTGATGATAATATTTCTGCCCGGGTGGGTTGCTTAGACCGCCCAGGAATGTTTAGTGCACGACCTTCCCTGTATCTTTATATATCTCAACTGCTGGATTATTTGGGGATATTTTTGTGAAGCATGTAACTGTGATACTTTCTGCTCCGGCCTGGAGGCTGGTCACGTTTGTGTAGATTCGGCTTTATATTGGTGTAGTCTAGTTTTAGTTCATAGTATGTGGGGGCAACTGGAGATCGTGTGGGGGCCACAGTCCTGTTTAGGATAGGTCGAAATGTGGATAACAAATATAAAAAGCTAATAACAGTATCATGCACATAATACCGCCACATGGTGCACTACACTATACATTATAGTGGCACCATATTATTTATTTTGCTTACTTATATAGCGCCATCATATTCTTCAGTGTTTTTACAGACATTGTCAGTCACTGTCCCATATAGGACTCACAATCTATATTCCCTATCAGTGTCTTTAGAGTGTGGGAGGAAACTGGAGTACCCGGAAGAAACCCACGCAAACACAGGGAGAACATACAAACTCCTTGCAGATGTTGTCCTTGGCAGGATTCGAACCCAGGACTCCAGCGCTGCACAGCTAACTCTGTCATTGGACACAATTTTGTGTATCAGAGTAAATTTACACAGGACGGGGGATAAACAGATGAAGCCCAAAGTACTTAGTGGCACAATCAACTCTGCTACATCTATATCTTGTATGGTCAATGTAACATGACATAGTGTTAACACTTCAGCACATTATACAGATGTTAGAAGAAAGTTTTCTGGAAGAATATAGAAATTGTGATCAGACAATATAGCAGTGCTGGTCATACATGTGCAATGTTTTACAGGAAACTAATAGTCACAAGAACCTGGCCCATCCAGGAACAATGGGTGTTATAGGTGCGGTCAGCTCACTTGTAAACGTATTGATAGTGTCATGTGTTGATATTTCGCTATGCCACTGTGATTCATGGGTGTCCCGACCTCACATTTCTCCCATGTATTTCCATTTACCATGCTCAGATCAATCCAGTACTTCTTTCCCAGGCCATCCATTCTAATTTAAAGAGGTATTCCTATGACATTTGGGGCATACAATATTACTAGGTATATTTGGTACAACCAGGGTGCTATGGATAGATACCAGAATGTTACTCTGCCACCTCTTCCCTGTCTTTTGTGGTGTCAATAACCTGGTTATTAGTCTACAAGGATAATGGAAACAGTACAGGAATAATACACACAGTGATGTCACAGTACAGAGATAATACACACAGTGATATCACAGTACAGGGATAATATACACAGTGATGTCACAGTACAGGGATAATAAACAGTGATGTCACAGTACAGAGATAATACACACAGTGATGTCACAGTACAAGGATAATACACACAGTGATGTCACAGTACAGAGATAATACACACAGTGATGTCACAGTACAGGGATAATACACACAGTGATGTCACAGTACAGGGATAACACACACAGTGATGTCACAGTACAGGGATAATACACACAGTGATGTCACAGTACAGGGATCATAAACACAGTGATGTCACAGTACAGAGATAATAAACACAGTGATGTCACAGTACAGAGATAATACACACAGTGATGTCACAGTACAGAGATAACACACACAGTGATGTCACAGTACAGGGATAATACACACAGTGATGTCACAGTACAGGGATAATATGCACAGTGATGTCACAGTACAGGGATAATATACACAGTGATGTCACAGTACAGGGATAATATACACAGTGATGTCACAGTACAGGGATAATACACACAGTGATGTCACAGTACAGAGATAATACACACAGTGATGTCACAGTACAGGGATAATACACACAGTGATGTCACAGTACAGAGATAATACACACAGTGATGTCACAGTACAGAGATAATACACACAGTGATGTCACAGTACAGGGATAATACACACAGTGATGTCACAGTACAGAGATAATACACACAGTGATGTCACAGTACAGGGATATAAACACAGTGATGTCACAGTGCAGGGATAGTAACACAGTGTCATAGTACAGGGATAATAAACACAGTGATGTCACAGAACAGAGATAACACACACAGTGTTGTCACAGTACAGGGATAATACACACAGTGATGTCATGTACAGGGAAACACACACAGTGCGCCACCACGGAAAAAACCCACAGGCCACAGTACAGAGATAATACACACAGTGATGTCACAGAACAGAGATAACACACACAGTGATGTCACAGTACAGGGATCATAACACACAACACAGTGATGTCACAGTACAGGGATAATACACACAGTGATGTCACAGTACAGGGATAACATACACAGTGATGTCACAGTACAGGGATAATACACACAGTGATGTCACAGTACAGGGATCATAAACACAGTGATGTCACAGTACAGAGATAATAAACACAGTGATGTCACAGTACAGGGATAATACACACAATGATGTCACAGTACAGAGATAACACACACAGTGATGTCACAGTACAGGGATAATACACACATTTATGTCACAGTACAGGGATAATACACACAGTGATGTCACAGTACAGGGATCATAAACACAGTGATGTCACAGTACAGGGATAATATACACAGTGATGTCACAGTACAGAGATATCAGCGATTCAGCAACAAGCAGTTAGTTTCCTGGCAGTGCCATCACTGGGGAACAAATGGGTAAACCAGAGAAATTTTTTAGGTCCTAAAACTAATGCTGGGTACATGTAATACTCCTGTAGGAGTTGATGTTTATTTCCTATATACAGTACATGACATGACATATATCATCAGATTCTCATCCTGTATATCAGGCCCTGTGATCGATACTGCTCTATCCGGTATACAGATGATTTTCTCATGTTGCTTGTGCTCTTTCCTCCTGACACAAACCACAGATACTCCGCAGAGATGTGGACGATATCCAAAGACAATGCACATGCTTTCTCCTCCAACACAACCGCAGAAACAAAGACGGATACTTTATTTCTTCTAGTTTTGCACTGATGTCACATTTAGTAGTTTCAGATCCTCAAGGAAATGTGATATAAAGCAATGATCATAGAATAGCATCCAGTAGTTGTGTAAACCAAAATGTGTGCAAAAGTAATTTCCCCCCATGTCATCCCTATATGTGCCAGCTATACAGCATCGCCTGGATATTCTCCTGATAACTGGAGATTTGTCGCCTACATGGCTTTGGATGAATTTTAGGCTGTTGTTCTTATTGTTGCTAGTACACCCTAGTTAATAACTCCAGTGCTTCCTGTTTAACCCTTGTGTTGCTGCAACTACAACAAATGAAGGCGGCCATGTCCCCCAGTTCTATGGTCTAGTTCTAAGAAATAACTCCAGAGATATCCAGCTTTTGTGTGCCCCCCTTGGTGCTGTTGCTAACTGAAACTGCTAGGGCCAGGTTCTGGACAGAGTCAGTCTCCTTCACCCTCTTGCTGCTATCCCTATTTACTGCAGAAGGAGTCTTCTCAGCTATACTGCCATCTACTGCTGAGACTCTGCTCCTTCCTGACAAGCAGGACAGAAACTATGACTGCAACCTTGCTGCATAACCCAACTGAGCCTGAGCTTTAGAACCCGGGACCGATCACTGAATATGTTCCTATTCCCAATTGTCATCTACTCCTCAGAGCCAGTGCAGGAGACGTAATACACACTCGGCTCTGCTACATATATTCTGTAGCTTGCCTCTGATGAATTCAGTTTTCTGCTGTGTCCTTTATGCTTTAGTCCTGGTCTTTTCTGTGTATTTGGTTCATTCCCACAGTCCTGGTCCTACACACAGGAGACCCTAGGAATTATTTTAACCTCTGCCCCATCATCATGGCGTCAGAGACACAGCGCATGTTTATGTTTAGAGTGGAAAATACGACTTTTCTGTCCTGCGAAGCTACTGTGCAGAACTATGTAAATAGCTCCACGACAGGGCCGGGAGGAGGAAATGGACAGAGTCCTGGAGGGGGCAGAGACGTTCACTGTATGCAGATGAGTCTTCAAGGAGGTGCGTCCATCCCTGGGACCTTGAAATAAACTTATTTTAGCGATTCTATGGCAATATCATAAGGAAGCCGTGGACACTAAAATGTCGCTACACCCTAAAATGTCCCAACCTCCAACCCACTGAAAGAGGGACAGAATGTGCTATGTGCACCCCGGCAATTTTAGCCCCAGCCACTTCTTCACTTTGACTTCACCCATTGCCATCCATTTCTCTTTGTGTCCCCACACAGTATAACGCCCCTGCAGTCACGGTATGCCCCCAAATTATAATGTCCCCCTCCACCTGCCCCCACAGTATAATGTCCCCCTCCAGTTGCCCTGACAGTTTAATGTCCCCCTTCACCTGTCCTCACAATATAAAATCGCCCTCCAGTTGCCTCCACAGTTTAATGTCTCCTTCCAGCTGCCCCCACACAGTATAATGTCCCCCTCCACCTTCCCCTACAGTATAAATTCCCCCCCACAGTTTAATGTCCCCCTCCTTTTACCCCCACAGTTAAATGTCCTCTTCCAGCTACCGTCACAGTATAATGTCCCACCCACCTCACCCTACAGTATAAAGTCCCCCTCCACCTGCCCCCACAGAATAAAGTGCCTCTCCAGTTGCCTCTACAGTATAAAGACCCCTGTAGTTGCCCCTACAGTTGAATGCCCTCCTCCACGTACTCCCACAATATAAAGTCCTCCTCCAGTTGCCACCACAGAGTAATGCCCCTTCCATCTGCCCCATAGTATAATGTCCCCTTCCAGGTACCACCGCAGTTTAATATCCCCCTCCATCTGTCCACACAGTTTAAAGTTCCCTTCCAATTTCTTTCACAGTATTAAGATACCCGGCAGTTGCCCCACAGTTTAAAACCCCCTCCATCTACCCCCACAGTATAATGTCCACTTCCTGTTGCTCCCACAGTTTAATGACCCCCCTCCAGTTGCCCCCACGGTATAATGTCTCCTTCCAGTTGCCCCCACAGTTTAATGACCCCCTCCAGCTGCCCCCACAGTATAAACTCCCCTGCAGTTGCCCTCACAGTATAATGTCCCCCTCCTGGTCCCCCTCATCTTGCCCTGCTCCACTGCTGATCTCTTCTGTCTCAGCTCAGGGATCAGCAGGTGCGATGTAAGTGACGTCACCACATCCCAAGATACCGGGAGCAGAGACAGGGGCTGAATGGTGAAGCAGGGCGTGGATGGCTCCGATTCATCAGTGTATTCAACTCATCTACGTCCTCCGGCTGATTGCTGATTTATTTTTTTTTCCTTGGACAACCTATTTCAGCCCCAAAGATCAGGTAAACAATAAGATTTTAGCAGGTGATATTTATACACACAGTTGTATCATAATGCAAAAATAACATGTACTAAAATACAAATATCCCGAGTGTCCCTGATGATGTCATCGGACAGCACTGCATACAGATCTAGCGCCACCTCCAGGTCTCCTGTGTGACTGCAGTACATTGGTATGATGTTATCAGGCAGCATTTACTCACCACTTATGTAACTGACTTACATGGCACCTGGCATTCACATCTCCATGTTAGTACATACCTGCTTTCCTTATAGGAAAAGATGTTCCAGAATTATTATCTCATAACTCTGTGGTGTGCTTTTACTCCGTCCCTCCATCCTTTACCGTTTTGTCAGTGCCAGGGGTAGACATACCATTGGTGCAAGCTGTGCAGCTGCACAGGGGCCCAGTTGGTGAGGGGGCCCTAACACCTTTGGCGCAGCTTTCTACTGTCGGTTACATAGCAGGTTAATACCTAATGGACTTTGTGGCCAACAATTATTGGTCTTTTTGCACAGGGGCTCGCTGCTGTCTGACTCTGCTCCTAGTGTATATCCCTACACAGCCTGATAGGGTCAGCAGATTCTGCTTCAAAATCTGCCTGAAATAACTCAGTGTGAACATACCCTTATGCCTTCCTTTTTCCTTAAGTGTTGTCCTCACCCTTGCCTTGCATTCTTAGGTGATTTGTGGTTCTGTCTTGCTTTTTGCTCCTGATTCCAGTTGTTCTTCTGGTTGTTGTTCAGGTCAGTTCACTTTCTGGTTCATGGCTCTTCTTGTCTACACCTCTGGTTTTCTGCTCTTTTTGTAGTTACCTACATTTGTCAGTGCTTCATGTTCCTTGGATAGACATGGATATAAAACTTAACATGCAGCATCCACTACACGGACATGTGAGCTAACACATTACTGATGTAGTAAGCTCCCTCTAGTGGTGACTTCAGGCAGCCAACATGTTATGTTTTAATCTTTGCCCATGTGGGGAATTTGGAGCTCTGTATCAGAAAAACAGAGCTCCTGGTGTTATAAAGATATATCAAAAAGTTACTCAGAACAGAATTTTAGATCTAAAAATGACACAATGATAAAATGTGGAAAATCCCTTTAAGTCTTTTACCCTCTCTTACTATATGATCTAACTTTTGGAGCGTGGGCAAGCCCAATTAAAGATGAAGGAGGGGATACCAGTCTATGCTGGGTTCCCAATTTCATGGGTCCCATAGCAGTCCCAGAAGATGTCATTATCAGTCTCCATCTCTTAAAAGGATTTCCCCATTAATGACATTTATGTACAAGATATACATGTCTGATCACTGGGAATCTGACTGCTGGTACCCCAGCGATCATGAGAACACGGTCTGGAAGTGCCCCATGTGAATGGAGTGGTGTTAGACATATGTAGCCGAGGCTCTATTCACTTCTATTGGGTTTCTGGAGATTGCCTTTAGAAAGTCTCATAGAAGTTAATGGAGCAGTGGCCACCACACCCCATTGACATGGAGCACTTGGGGATTCTTGAGGACCCCAGTTCTTCTGGTCCCAACAATTGGACCCTTCCCCTTGCAGGTAGGGTATAAGTGTTAAGATGGGAGAACCCCCCTTTAATAATTGCTTAGTAAATCTAACTGAACATTTGGCGACCTGTCTGATAGCTACAAAGAACCATCTTATAGTCTTAGGACACATATTTCTATCTCCATTCATTTTACTGGCACGTCCACACATCCTGTTAATGGCCTTTATTACAGCAGATTGACACTGAGCTCCATGGGTGAGCTCACAAATTTATCTTTAACAATGAGACCTTAAGAAAGCCGATTTGGTGATTGAGAAATTATTAAGAATTTGGCTCGTAACAGGATCGTACAATTTCTTAGAGTTACATGTAAAATGATCAGGTAAATTGAGACGGATATTGAAGTAGTTTTGATTTAGGGCAGAGGGCATGTCCGTCTTGTGAGGGGCACAGGTGTGCTATAGGTATAAGAAGCCGCTCTGTCATACTCAGCACATTGTCAGGGAGATGGGTGGACAATGGGGTGGACCTGTTCTCTACTTTCTCTTAATGTATTCTTATGGAGGATCTGCCATTCCTTCTACATACCTATGGCAAGAATTGAGACATCAGATACCACAGGTAAGTTCTCAACTTCTAGAGTAAGAAACACAGAGACCTCTACTTGAGAACCCTGCTAGGGCATGGGTCTTAGAGGTGACTTTTTCTTAAAGGGATCCTGTCACATGGAAAATTCTGTCCAATCTGCAGGCAGTATGTTATAGAGTAGGAGGAGCTGAGCAGATTTATGTATAATTTAGTGGGAAAAGATTCAGTATAACTGGTTATTTATTGATGTAAACCTCTAGTCTTTCTGAGTCTAGAAGTCCAGTGGGCGGGCCTAATCAGTGACTGACAGACTTCCCTGCATGAGTACCCATGAGTCACTGATTAGGCCCACCCACTGGACTGCTAGACTCAGATAGACTAGAGGATTACATCAATAAATAACAAGTTATATTGAATCTTTTCCCACTAAATTATATATCAATCTGCTCAGCTCCTCCGGCTCTATAACATGCTGCCTGTATCCTGAATAGCATTTTCAACATCACAGGTTCCCTTTAAGCCAAAACTACTGAGGACAACCCATCTCTCAGCATCTAGCACTCAGGGTATATGTCCCACCACGTATCCTCTCTCTTTTAAGGCAGCCGAGCAAACAAAAATGTGAATGATTTAACACAGAGAAGGTTGGAAGTGTAGAACAATGAGGGAGGAAGTAGCTAACTTCTCCTCCTACTTTGGCTTTAAGGTAGCTATAGCTGGCAGCCTTGGAATATAAATCCATAATGTTGTATTAAATATACGTATTACCTTTGCAGTGGATAGATTATAAATCCTAGCTTTATGAATATATCCCACTGGGACCCCAAGATCACTAGTATGAGGGGTTCCGAGCCCAGAACCATGATGAGGAGGAGTATGTGTAGAGCAGTGGTCGAGCATGGTGGGTCCTAGTGGTGGATCTCACAGCTGTCTAAGGCTAGGTTCACACCTGTGCTGGGCACTCCATCATTCAGGTCTGCCGGCGGACCCGAACGACAGAGAACCAAACCGCCAAAACAGCAGTTACCTGTGGACCCCTTAGACTATAATGGGGTCCGCCGAGTGTCCGTCAGGTTTCCGCCATTCTTATACTGAAACAGTGCAGGACTTTTCTCTCTGCCGACTTTCAGCGGTTTCTGTGGCAGAGTCTCCAACGGAAACCCCGACACAGATGTGAACCTAGCCTAAGGCAAACTTACCAACATTTGGCTGGTTCCTTTCAGGAGAACAGCACGTATAGTGCATGTGAAAATTTTCGGGTGAAGCCATACCAACCTTTGGGCATGTCAAAGCCCCCTTTCTTGTGACATGGGCACTACACGTGCTGGCCGGGCCCTCTTTTCGGACGTGACTGGCATATAGAGAAGTGTCTGCTTCCCTGGCATTGCAGGAGATTTGGCAGCTCTTCTGGGAGTCCAGGGGGTCACCCATTTTTTAAGGAGTTTCTGGGAGGCCATATTCACATAAGCGTCAAAACGACCGTGTAATGGCCATTTTTGTAATTGCGGTAACATAGCTGTATTTAGGACACACTAGCCCAGATGTACTAACCGGGCTGTGTCTGAACTGTGGCTGAAACCACGCTCCAAGTAATCGCATTTCAGGCACATCTCATCTCCTGCGCCCGCTTGACACTTTTTAAAGACAGTGGGCAGATTGGGGCAGGAATCTAGGTGGGCGGACTGAGGATTTGGTCTGTCAGATTTTCTACGTACTGGATTCAGAAGCTCTGTATAAGCAATATCTTTGCATGCATGATCCCTAATGGCGAGGTGGAAATATTCATCTCATTGTGAGGGAAGTTCTGGCGACTGCGGCCATTTTTAGTCATTAAACTTGATGTATTATAAAACATGTAACTGTACTGCCACCTAGTGCTGAAGTGTATAACAGCTTTTATGCAGCCATTTTATGTCACCACCACAGAGAGAGATGTGTGAAGTAATCCATACGATGACCTCACTATATGTGTATGGTATACGCCATCACATACGCTCCAGGGCCTTGTGTTTTCTATCAGAGCCTGACAAGGTTATGCACAAGGTCAGGGAACTCTCTTCCTTCTTGTTGTTTAAAGGCAATGGCTGCGACCAATGTCATTCCTCTTTTACCATATAGAAGTCACTGCTCTTATCTGCTATTAATATTATTACAACTTATAACATGTGAAAAAAATGAAAAAAAAATCCTGTATATATATCTATATATAGATATATATATAGATATATAGTAGATACACACACACAGTAGGCAGTATGGAAATAATACTACACGGTAAGAATGCTTTCAGAAACAGAAGGGTTAATGAAATGAATGAAGAAAAGAGAAATGTACTGTAAATCCCATTGATATTCGATGTGACCTTTGCGCTTTGCCTTCCATCAGTTCTTCTCAGTACTTGCAGACAGTTTTTGGCAGAACTCGGCAGGGAGCTTGTTCCCGCCATCTTGGAGAACTAAGCCCAGATCTTCCGTGGATGTAACATTGCTTCAATCCTTCTGTCTCTTCATGTCATCCTAGACAGACTGGATGATGAGCTCAGGGCTCTGCGGGGGCCGTATCATCACTTCCAGGACTCCTCCTCCAAAGGGCAAAGGTCACACCGAATATTGATGGGATTCACATTTCTCTTTTCTTCATTCACTTCATCCTGTTCACGGATAAAATGAACTATTAACGCTTCTATTTGTGAAAACATTCTTACTTTACATCATTTTTTTCACGCCTTAAACATTTGCACATGTCACGTTTTTCCGCCTCCCATTGATTTTGATGGGTTTTTCAAGGCGGAATCTGCCCGGAGATAGGTCATGTAAATTTTTTTCCCCTTCTAGTTGAAAAGTCAGGGGGAAAAAAAATCTGCTACTGACAACTAAGACAAATGGGAGGCGTTTTTTGAGGCAGATTTTCAGACAAATTTTACCTAAAAAAAAAAATTTCTGTGTGAACTCACCCTAAGTCTGAATATTTGGCTCTGTTCACATCTGTATCATAGTTGTAATTTTACTATGGCACCCATAATTTTTTATTTGCCTCCCTCTGTACCCAGGCTGTTACCGCCAATGCTGCCCCTCATCCCGCAGGCACAGTACAGGAGTATCCTCTGCTAGAGGGAACACATCACAGAAGTGCCATAGGCCCTCCAAAATCTGACAATATGTCGCAGATGGCAGGTATCGCAGCACATGTCACTGACCAAATACCAAATACCACAAAGAGGTCTCATCAGCTACAGGAAGGTCCTATGTGGAGGAACAACCGTCCGCGGCTAAAGGGACGGCTATCGTCCATTGTGCCAGGGCTTGTACTGGTGAAGAAAAAGCTGAACTGGAAGTTAATGGTGGAAGGATACAGCAGCCAGCTGACCCTAGAGGAACAAAGGAGGACTCTGAGGCTAGCCTTCCGCATGTGGAGTGAAGTGACCCCTTTAATATTCAGGGAGGTGACACCCAAGTCTACGCTCAGTACTGACATCATGCTGGGCTTTGGAACAGGTAGGCAGATCAGTATAATGCCCTGGATCAACTTCTCGTCACCTTGTCTTAACCTGTAATATTTACAGGGTGTCCAGGTCCTTCTTGTCCTTACACAATGAATCCACCATCACCACTTCCTGGGGCAGTGAGTTCCACAGCCTCGCTGCTCTTACGGTTAAGAATCCCCGTCTATGATACTGGTGAAATGTTCTCTCCTCCAGATGTAGAGGATGTCCCTTTGTCACCGGCCTAGGTGTAGAGGATGTCTCCTTGTCACTGTCCCTGGCCTAGGAGTAAAAAGATCATTAGGAAGTTCTTTGTGCTGTCCCTTCATGTATTTGTACATTGTTATTAGATCTCCCTGTAGACGTCTTTTTTTATAAACTGAATATCCCCAAGTTTATTGATCTGATTCTGCCCTCCAATCCACCCATTCCCCTAATAATATTGGTCGCCCTTCTCTGCACTCTCTCTAGTCCAGTTATGTCCTTCTTGTATACTGGGCCCAAACGTGCACACAATAGTCTATGTGTGGCCGTACCAGTGATTTGTACAAAATCATACATTTTAGTTCTTCGACCAAAATTTATAACCTTACATTTTAGTTACATTAAACTTCATTTTCCAGGTCTCCACCCATGCTTCCAGTTTTCTTAGATCCCCTTGTAATATTCTGATATCCTCCTCAGTTACTTTACAGAGTTTAGTATCTGCAAATATGGACACCCTGCTCTGTAAACCCTCTACCAGGTCATTAATAAACATATTAAACAGAAGAGGACCGAATACTGACTGATGTGGCACCCCACTGGTGACTGTGACACCTCCAATACTGATCCTTATGGCACCCCACTGGTGATTGTGATCAGATTAGTCTGACAGGACTGATTCCTCATAAACCTATGCTGATTGGTTGTTATTGACCTGGTTGCCCCTTGTGCACCAATACCAACCCCTGTGTCACCTCACTGGTGACTGTGACCCCCTCCAATACTGACCCCTGTGGCACCCCACTGATGACTGTGACCCCTTCCTATACTGACACCTGTGGCACTCCACTGGTGACTGTGACGCCGCCAATACTAATCCCTGTGGCACTCCACTGGTGACCGTGACCCCTCCAATGCTGACTCTGTAGCTTCCCACTGGTGACTGTGACCCCCTCCAATACTGACCCCTGTGATACCCGACTGGTGACTATGACCCTCTCCAATACTGGCCCCTGTGGTACACCACTGATGACTGTGACCCCCTCCAATACTATCCCTGTGCTGCCCTACTGGTGACTGTGATCCCTCCAATACTGACCTCTGTAGCACTTGACTGTTGACTGTGACCCATCCAATACTGACCCCTGTGGCACCCCACTGGTGACTGTGACACCTCCAATACTGATCCTTATAGCACCCCACTGGTGACTGTGACCCCTCCAATACTGACCCTGTAGCTCCCCACTGGTGACTGTGACCACTCCAATACTGACCCCTGTGGAACCTGACTGGTGACTATGACCCTCTCCAATACTGGCCCCTGTGGTACACCACTGATGACTGTGACCCCCTCCAATACTGACCCCTGTGCTGCCCTACTGGTGACTGTGACCCCTCAAATACTGACCCCTGGTGAGTGTGACCAACTCCGAGTATTTCCCTTTAACAATCGTCCTCGGTTTCCTATCAATGAGCCATTTGTGTACCCAAATGCATATCCCCCAGTCCCAACATTCTCATTTTGCATACCAACCTGTTATGTGGTACAGTATCAAAAGCCTTTGAAAATTGCAGATATACTACATCTACCGCATCACCCATGTCCAGCTATACTAAATCTACCGCATCACCATTGCCCAGCTATACTACATCTACCGCATCACCCATGCCCAGATATACTACATCTACCGCATTACCCATGTCCAGCTATACTACATCTACCGCATCACCCGTGTCCAGATATACTACATCTACCGCATTACCCATGTCCAGCTATACTACATCTACCGCAGTACCCATGTCCAGCTATACTACATCTACCGCATCACCCATGTCCAGCTATACTACATCTACCGCATCACCCATATCCAGATATACCACATCTACCGCATCACCCATGTCCAGATATACTACATCTACCGCAGTACCCATGTCCAGCTATACTACATCTACCGCATCACCCATGTCCAGATATACTACATCTACTGCATCACCCTTGTCCAGATATACTACATCTACCGCATCACCCATGTCCAGATATACTACATCTACCGTATCACCGATGTCCAGCTATACTACATCTATCACATCATCCATGTCCAGATATACTACATCTACCGCATCACCCATGTCCAGATATACTACATCTACCGCATCACCCATGTCCAGCTATACTACATCTACCGCATCACCCATGTCCAGCTATACTACATCTACCGCATCACCCATGTCCAGCTATACTACATCTACCGCATTACCCATGCCCAGCTATACTACATCTACCGCATTACCCATGTCCAGCTATACTACATCTACTGCATTACCCATGCCCAGCTATACTACATCTACCGCATTACCCATGTCCAGCTATACTATATCTACTGCATTACCCATGCCCAGCTATACTACATCTACCGCATCACCCATGTCCAGCTATACTTCATCTACCGCATCACCCATGTACAGATATACTACATCTACCGCATCACCCATGTCCAGCTATACTACATCTACTGCATTCCCCATGTCCAGCTATACTACATCTACCGCATTACCCATGTCCAGCTATACTACATCTACCGCATCACCCATGTCCAGCTATACTACATCTACCGCATCACCCATGTCCAGATATACTACATCTACCGCATCACCCATGTCCAGCTATACTACATCTACCGCATTACCCATGCCCAGCTATACTACATCTACCGCATTACCCATGTCCAGCTATACTACATCTACCGCATTACCCATGTCCAGATATACTACATCTACCGCATCACCCATGTCCAGATATACTACATCTACCGCATCACCCATGTCCAGCTATACTACATCTACCGCATCACCCATGTCCAGCTATACTACATCTACTGCATTACCCATGCCCAGCTATACTACATCTACCGCATTACCCATGTCCAGCTATACTACATCTACTGCATTACCCATGCCCAGCTATACTACATCTACCGCATTACCCATGCCCAGATATACTACATCTACCGCATTACCCATGCCCAGCTATACTACATCTACCGCATTACCCATGTCCAGCTATACTACATCTACTGCATTACCCATGTCCAGCTATACTACATCTACCGCATTACCCATGTCCAGCTATACTATATCTACCGCATCACCCATGTCCAGCTATACTACATCTACTGCATTACCCATGCCCAGCTATACTACATCTACCGCATTACCCATGTTCAGCTATACTATATCTACTGCATTACCCATGCCCAGCTATACTACATCTACTGCATCACCCACCCCCTGTCCAGTCCAGATATACTACATCTACCGCATCACCCATGTCCAGATATACTGCATCTACCGCATCACCCATGTCCAGATATACTGCATCTACCGCATCACCCATGTCCAGATATACTACATCTACCGCATTACCCATGTCCAGCTATACTACATCTACTGCATTACCCATGTCCAGCTATACTATATCTACTGCATTACCCATGCCCAGCTATACTACATCTACTGCATCACCCATGTCCAGCTATACTACATCTACTGCATTACCCATGTCCAGCTATACTACATCTACTGCATTACCCATGTCCAGATATACTACATCTACCGCATTACCCATGTCCAGCTATACTACATCTACCGCATTACCAATGTCCAGCTATACTACATCTACCGCATTACCCATGTCTAGATATACTACATCTACCTCATCACCCATGTCCAGCTATACTACATCTACCGCATTACCCATGTCCAGATATACTACATCTACCGCATCACCCATGTCCAGATATACTACATCTACCGCATTACCCATGTCCAGCTATACTACATCTACCGCATTACCCATGTCCAGCTATACTACATCTACTGCATTACCCATGTCCAGATATACTACATGTACCGCATTACCCATGTCCAGCTATACTACATCTACCGCATTACCAATGTCCAGCTATACTACATCTACCGCATTACCCATGTCTAGATATACTACATCTACCTCATCACCCATGTCCAGCTATACTACATCTACCGCATTACCCATGTCCAGATATACTACATCTACCGCATCACCCATGTCCAGATATACTACATCTACTGCATTACCCATGTCCAGCTATACTACATCTACCGCATCACCCATGTCCAGATATACTACATCTACCGCGTTACCCATGTCCAGATATACTACATCTACCGCATTACCCATGTCTAGATATACTACATCTACCGCATTACCCATGTCCAGCTATACTACATCTACCGCATCACCCATGTCCAGATATACTACATCTACCGCATTACCCATGTCCAGATATACTACATCTACCGCATTACCCATGTCCAGCTATACTACATCTACCGCATCACCCATGTCCAGATATACTACATCTACCGCGTTACCCATGTCCAGATATACTACATCTACCGCATTACCCATGTCTAGATATACTACATCTACCGCATTACCCATGTCCAGCTATACTACATCTACCGCATCACCCATGTCCAGATATACTACATCTACCGCATTACCCATGTCCAGATATACTACATCTACTGCATTACCCATGTCCAGCTATACTACATCTACCGCATTACCCATGTCCAGATATACTACATCTACTGCATTACCCATGTCCAGATATACTACATCTACCGCATTACCCATGTCCAGATATACTACATCTACCGCATTACCCATGTCCAGATATACTACATCTACTGCATTACCCATGTCCAGCTATACTACATCTACCTCATTACCTATGTCCAGATATACTACATCTACTGCATCACCCATGCCCAGCTATACTACATCTACCTCATTACCCATGTCCAGATATACTACATCTACCGCATTACCCATGTCCAGCTATACTACATCTACCGCATTACCCATGTCTAGATATACTACATCTACTGCATTCCCCATGTCCAGATATACTACATCTACCGCATTACCCATGTCCAGCTATACTACATCTACCGCATTACCCATGTCCAGCTATACTACATCTACCGCATTACCCATGTCCAGCTATACTACATCTACCGCATTACCCATGTCCAGATATACTACATCTACCGCATTACCCATGTTCAGTCCAGACCTGACCTCTTCAGAGAAGCTGATCAGATTAGTCTGACAGGACCTATTCCTCATAAACCCATGCTGATTGGCTGTTATCATTGACCTTCTTGTCCCTTGTGCACTTTTTCCTAACCAGGTCGACATTTCGGGTGCCCCCAGGTATTTGTGGGCGAAGGGAATGACTTGGCACATTCTACAAGTGACAGGGAAATCCACTTCAATGATGATCAACATTTCACAGCCAGCGGGCAGCATGGTGTTAGTCTGCTCAAGGTATATGCTAGCATTATGCCAGAGTTATCAGCGATGATGGGATCATGTTTTTAGTAGTATTGTTTTGGTAATATAAAAAATACTTACCCCGCCTACCCCTTGTTCCAGTCTAGGACTAAAGAATGGGCACTTTAGTATATAAAGCAGATTTATTTTACATGTTTTCTTCTACTACTAATTTTGTGCCCTCTCTTAGGTGGCAGTACATGAGATAGGACACGTCCTGGGGTTACTTCACAGTACTCGGGCCAATTCAGTGATGTCTCCATCATACAGTACAGAGGGAAGCAGTCTAGAACTGGGCACCGGGGACCGGAGGGACATTCAGCAACTATATGGTAAGACCATACAGACAAGTGGTGACATCTACAGGCATAAGATACAGATAGAGATGGTGAAATGTTCAGAAAAGAGAGTATTAGTGGAAATACGTGATTATGTGTACAGACAACAAGAGATGCAAGCAATGGCATGTGCAAGCAATGAAATATACTGTGCATTGACTGTCTATATAAATGATACAGGAAAGTAATGATTTGTACAGACAACAATGGAGACAAGAAAAGTCCTGCACAGACAATGATAGAAACAAGCAATGGTGGAGACAAGCAATAATATGTACAAGCTGTGATAGAGACAAGCAAAGTCCTGCACAGATAATGGTAGAGACAAGCAATTCCATGTACAAGCAGTAATAGAGACAAGCAAAGTCATGTATGGACAATGATAGACACAAGCAATAACATGTACAAGCTGTGATAGAGACAAGCAAAGTCCTGCACAAACAATGGTAGAGACAAGCAATAACATGTACAAGCAGTGATAGAGACAAGCAATATCATATACATGGAGTAATAGAGACAAGCAAAGTCCTGCACAGACAATGATAGAGACAAGCAATAACATATACAAGCAGTAATGGTGAGATGACTGAATCTTCCAGGACTCTCTTTCTCATCCATTCTTTGGACACTGACAGAGACACGTACAACAGAAACATAGACAAGAAGTGACAGGTAGAGATACTAGAAGAGACAAGCAATTCCATGTACAGGCAACCTCAGAGGAAAGCAATGATTTTTTCAGGCAATACTAAAGACAAGCAAAGACTTATAGATTATGATTAAAACAAGTAAAGCAAGAAAATGATATGGACAAGATATGACATGTAAAAATAACACTAGAGACAAGGAAAGGTGTACAATGATACAGACAAGCAACAGGCAATGCAAAGACTAGAAGTGACATGTACAGGCAGTATAGAGACAAGTAGGGCCATGTACAGGTAATATAAATACAAGCAGCGAAATGTACAAGCAATACCGAGACAAGCAGCGACATATAGAAACAATATACAGACAAGCAGTGACATATACAGGTAATACAAAGACAAGCAGTGACATATAGAAGCAATATACATACAAGCAGTGAGATGTACAGGTAAAACTGGAGACAAGTGACATGTACAGACAATATAGAGACCAGTGGTGACATGTGCAGGTAATGTAGAGAAGAAAAGTGACATTTACAAGCAATATAGAGACAAGTGTTGTGTAGAAGCAATACAGAGACTAGCAGGGACATGTACATGCAATAGAGACACAAGTGACAAGTACTGTAATGAACAGACAATGTAGAGACAAGCAATGACATGTACAGGCAATACTATAGAGAAGCAAAAAATATGATACGGAAAAGTAAAGAAGTGTGCAGCTGATGACAGAGACATGTACAGGCAATATAGAGACACGCAAATACATGTACAAGCAGTGGCGTAACTAGGAATGGCTGGGCCCCAAGGCGAACATTTGACATGCCCCCCCCCCCGAACCGCTGCCCCCAATCGCCCCCCCCCCCGGACCGCCCCCTAAAAAAAACACATTCCTGCGCACAGTTATGTGCTATAGTGGCTCCTGCACACAGTATCATGCCCCATAGTGGCCCCTGCACACAGTATTATGCCCCATAGTGGCCCCTGCACACAGAATCATGTCCCATAGTGGCCCCTGCACACAGTATCATGCCCCATAGTGGCCCCTGCACACAGTATCATTCCCCATAGTGGCCCCTGCACACATTATTATATCCCAGAGTGGCCCCTATACACAGTATTATGCCCTATAGTGGCCCCTGTACACAGTATTATATCCCATAGTGGCCCCTGCACACAGTATTATATCTCATAGTGGCCCCTGCACACAGTATTATATCCCATAGTGGCCCCTGCACACAGTATTATACCCCATAGTGGCCCCTGCACACAGTATTATTCCCCATAGTGGCCCGAGCACACACTATTATTCCCCATAGTGGCCCCTGTACTGAGTATTTTGCCCCATAGTGGCCCGAGCACACACTATTATTCCCCATAGTGGCCCCTGCACACAGTATTATGCCCCATAGTGGCCCCTGCACACAGAATCATGTCCCATAGTGGCCCCTGCACACAGTATCATTCCCCATAGTGGCCCCTGCACACAGTATTATTCCCCATAGTGGCCCGAGCACACACTATTATTCCCCATAGTGGCCCCTGTACTGAGTATTTTGCCCCATAGTGGCCCGAGCACACACTATTATTCCCCATAGTGGCCCCTGCACTGAGTATTTTGCCCCATAGTGGCCCCTGCACACAGTATCATTCCCCATAGTGGCCCCTGCACACAGTATTATATCCCATAGTGGCCCCTGCACATACTATTATTCCCCATAGTGGCCCCTGCACTGAGTATTTTGCCCCATAGTGGCCCCTGCACACACTATTAGATGTCCCATTGTGGACCACCCATGAACAATTATTATACTCTGGGGTCTTTTCAGACCCCAGAGTATAATGATCGGAGACCCAGGGGAGGTGACAAACATAAAAAAAACAACGTTGCTTACCTGTTCCTCGCTCCGGTCCACTCCCTGCTACTTCAGCCTTCAATGTTGGACCAGGCCGGCGTCACGTGACGCGGGCCAGCGTCGCGACGCAAAATGACGTCCGCTGACGTCTGGGACGTCACTAAACAGGCCCGAAGCCTGGAGAAGCGTAGGAGAGGTAAGTACATTGTTTTTTATGTTCCTGGGCCTCCGATTATTATACTCGGGGGTCTTTTCAAAGACCCCGGAGTATAATGATAGCAGAGATTGTGGGGTTCGGCCCGCGGCCTCACATACCGATCCCCGCTCCTGCTCACAGCCGCCTCCGCAGAATCGGAAGCGCAGGCGGCCGTGAGCGGGACGCCGGGGAACGGTAAGTATATAGGGCCTGTTACCTGCTGGGGTTACTCCAGCAGGTAACGGTCTATTAAAAAAAAAAAAAAAAAAAAACATCGGGGGCCCACGGGGCCCCGTAATATCCCGGGCCCTGTGGCACCTGCTACCGCTGCTACCCCGGTAGTTACGCCCCTGTGTACAAGCAATGTACAGACAAAAATAACATGGACAGCAATATAGGGACAAGCAGTGACTTACAAGCAATACATGCCTTGTATATTAGCTGTAAATGCCCCTGCTAGTCTGTATATTGCTTCTGTATGTACCTGCTTGTCTCTATATTGTGTGTACATGTCCCTGCTTCTTTCTATACTGCTTGTATGTTACTTCTTATCTCAATGCTGCTTGTAAATGTCACTGCCTGTTTCTATATTGCCTGTACATGTCACTACTTGTCTGTACATTGTGTGTACAAGTCACTGCTTGTCTCTATATTGCTTGTATGTCCCTGCTTGTTTCTGTATTACATGTATATGCCCCTGCTTGTCTCTATATTGCTTATATGCCAATGCTTTTTTCTATATTGTGTATATACTGTATATCTTTGCTTGTCTCTATAGCTCTTGTACATGCAAAAATAATACAAATACAAGCAGGGACATGTAACATAATGTAGAGATAATCAGGGGCATGTACAGGTAATAGAAATTCAAGCAGGGGCATGTACAGGTAATAGAGAGACAAGCATGGACATGTACAGGTAATATAGAGACAAGCAGGGGCATGTACAGATAATAGAGAGACGAGCAGGGACATGTAAAGGTAATAGAGAGACAAGCAGGGGCATGTACAGGTAATAGAGAAATAAGCAGGGACATGTACAGGTAATATAGAGACAAGCAGGGACATGTAGAAACAACAGATAAACAAGCAGGGACATGTACACATGATACAGGGACAAACAAGGCATGTACTGGTAATAAAAATACAAGCAGGGACATGTACAGGTAATAGAGAGACAAGCAGGGACATGTAACATAATGTAGAGACAATCAGGGACATGTACAGGTTATATAGAGACAAGCAGGGGCATGTAGAGGTAATATAGAGACAAGCAGGGGCATGTACATGTAATATAGAGACAAGCAGGGACATGTACAGGTAATATAGAGACAAGCAGGGGCATGTACAGATAATAGAGAGACAATCAGGGGCATGTACAGATAATAGAGAGACAAGCAGGGACATTTAGAAACAACAGATAAACAAGCAGGGACATGTACACATAATACAGAAAAAATCAAGGCATGTACTGGTAATAAAAAATACAAGCAGGGACATGTACAGGTAATAGAGAAACAAGCAGGGACACGTAACATAATATAGAGACAAGCAGGGGCATGTACAGGTAATATAGAGACAAGCAGGGGCATGTGCAGGTAATATAGAGACAAGCAGGGGCATGTACAAGTAATAGAGAGACAAGCAGGGGCATGTACAGGTAATAGAGAGACAATCAGGGTCATGTACAGGTAATAGAGAGACAATCAGGGGCATGTACAGGTAATAGAGAGACAAGTAGGGACATTTAGAAACAACAGATAAACAAGCAGGGACATGTACACATAATACAGAAAAAATCAAGGCATGTACTGGTAATAAAAAATACAAGCAGGGACATGTACAGGTAATAGAGAAACAAGCAGGGACACGTAACATAATATAGAGACAAGCAGGGGCAGTACAGGTAATATAGAGACAAGCAGGGGCATGTGCAGGTAATATAGAGACAAGCAGGGGCATGTACAAGTAATAGAGAGACAAGCAGGGGCATGTACAGGTAATAGAGAGACAATCAGGGTCATGTACAGGTAATAGAGAGACAAGCAGGGACATTTAGAAACAACAAATAAACAAGCAGGTACATGTACACATAATACAGAAACAATCAAGGCATGTACTGGTAATAAAAATACAAGCAGGGACATGTACAGGTAATAGAGAGACAAGCAGGGACACGTAACATAATATAGAGACAATCAGGGACATGTACAGGTTATATAGAGACAATCAGGGGCATGTACAGGTAATAGAGAGACAATCAGGGGCATGTATAGGTAATAGAGAGACAATCAGGGGCATGTATAGGTAATAGAGAGACAATCAGGGGCATGTACAAGCAGGGCCGGTTTTAGACAAAGTGGGGCCTTGCGCAAAATTAAAAGTGGGGCCCCAAATGCTGATATGCAAACAACACCATCGTCTTGCAGTGGTAGCCCCCTCCTTTCCGCCAACAAAAAAGTAATAACAACCCTCATTTTACCACACACAATTCAAATGAGCACCTTTGTACCGCCTAATAGATTTTTGCACCTAGTCATCAGTTATTATAGCGCCTCCTTATAAATAATAGTCCGCTTATAAATAATATTACACATTATCAGTAATAGCTCCCTTATAAATGATAAATAGTTCTCTGTATCAGTAATATTCCCCCTTATCAGTAACACACACCCCGTAAAAATAATACTGCTCCCTTATTAATAATAGCCCCCTCATAAATAATAGTTACCCTTAGAAATAATAGTCCCCATTATCAGTAATAGCCCCCTTTATAAATAAGCCCACTTAACAATTATACCCCCCTTATAAATAATAGCTCCCCCTTATAATGGATGCCTTATATATAATAGTTTCCCGCTTATAAATAATAGCCCATCTTATAAATAATAGTTCCCCCTTATAATAGCCCCCTCATATTTAAGTTTCCCAATTATATAGTAACCCACCCTTATATATAATAGTTCTCTGTTATACAGTGTCGGACTGAAGGGCCTTAGGCCCACCCGAGGAACTTGTTCTGGGGCCCACTCAACAGCTTCCTGCTAATAGCCTACACCACGGCTCCTTCACTGAAGTCTTACATATGTGCTGACTATCTGGTGTTACTGAGTATGTTCCCGGTATAGAGAACCCCTATAGTACTGTGCAGGGCCCAATAACTCCATGGCCAGTTCATGCACAGTAATATATGGGGAATGACATGGCCATGGAGCACTACACGTATGTGCAAGATTATAGTGAGGGAGCTGTGATACAGACATAGCACACAGGGCTATCAGCAGGAAGTTTGAGCCCCTTCCCCATAGTATAATGCTCCACATGGTATATAATGCTCCACGGTATAAAATGCTCCCCTGAGCCCTCCACAGTTTCCCCACATGGTATATAATGCTCCACAGTGGACCCACACAGTATAAAATGCTCCCCTGAGCCCCCCATAGTGGCCCCACATGGTATATAAGGCTCCACACAGTATACTACCTCTTAGTGGCCCCAGACAGTACAATATGCTCCCCAGCAGCCCCACACAATATAATATGCTCCATACAGTATAATATGCATCCCGCAGTACCCCCCCAGTATAATGCTCCACAGTGGCCTTATACAGTATAACATGCTCCACAATGGCCTCCACACAGTATAATATACTGCCCAGAGGGGTTCCCCCAGTATAATGCTCCACAGTGGTCTCCCACAGTATAATATGCTCCCCACAGTCCCCCCCAGTATAATGCTCTACAATGGCCCCACAGAGTATAATATGCTCCCGAGAAGCCCCACACAATATAATAAACTCCACAGTGGCCCCACACAGTATATCAGGCTCACCACACTGCCCCTTCCCCAACAGTATAAAGCTCCACAGTGGCCCATAGTATAATATGCTCCCCAGAGGGCCCCCGCTAGTATAATGCTCCACAGTCCCCCCCCAGTATTTTACTACACAGTGGCCCCACACAATATATTATGCTCCCCAGAGTGTTCCCCCAGTATAATGCTCCACAGTAGGCCCCACGCAGTATAATATACTCCCCAGTGGGCCCCCTAATATAATGCTCCTTAGTTCCCCCCGAATAATGCCCCACAGTGGCGCCACGCAATATAATATGCTCTGCAGATGGCCCCCCAGAATAATGCTCCACAGTGACCCCACACAGTATGACATGCTCCAGAATGGCCTCCATACAGTATAATATACTGCCCAGAGAGGTTCCCCAAGTATAATGCTCCACAGTGGCCCCAAACAGTATAATATGCTCTCCAGAGGGGCCCCCCACAGTATAATGCTCCACGGTGGCCCCACACAGTATAATATGCAATCCAGAGGGGCCCCCCACAGTATAATGCTCCAAAGTGGCATCAGAGAATATAACATGCTACCCAGAACCCCCCCAAGTTAAATTCTTCACATTGGCCCCATACATATAACATGCTATCCAGAGGGCCCCTTCCGCAGTATAATGCTCCACAGGGGCCCCACACAGTATAATATGCTATCCAGAGGGACCCCCCTAGTATAATACTCCACAGTGGCCCCACACAGTATAATATGCTATCCAGAGGGCCCCCTCCTCAGTATAATGCTCCACAGGTCTCTTCAGACCCCAGAGTATAATAATTGAAAGCCCGGGGGAGGTAAGGGAAAATAACAACGTGTAATAACGTGTCCTGGGCCTCCTCGTGCTGCTCCGCTATCCCCGCTGGCTTCCTCTTCTCTGCGGCTGACGTCACGCGTTTTGTACCGAGCACGCCCCATGTCATCGCTGAGGCTGAGGCCTGGCCTCAGCGGTGATGTCTGGATCCCGGGGGGCCCCTTTGGGGTCGGGGCCCTGGGCAATTGCCCAGTTTCCCCCCCCCCCCCCCCCCCCAATGCCGGCTCTGTGTACAGGGCATGTACAGGTAGAGAAACAAGCAGGCGCATGTACAGGTAATATAGAGACAAGCAGGGGCATGTATATGTTATAGAGAGACAAGCAGGGACACGTAACATAATCTAGAGACAAGCAGGGGCATGTACAGGTAATAGAGAGACAATCAGGGACATGTATATGTTATAGAGAGACAATCAGGGGCATGTACAGGTAATAGAGAGACAAGCAGGGGGGACAAGGCGAAGCAGGGGCATGTACAGGTAATAGAGAGACAAGCAGGGACATGTATATGTTATAGAGAGACAATCAGGGGCATGTACAGGTAATAGAGAGACAAGCAGGGACATGTATATGTTATAGAGAGACAATCAGGGACATGTATATGTTATAGAGAGATAAGCAGGGACACGTAACATAACCTAGAGACAAGCAGGGACATGTACCGGTTATATAGAGACAAGCAGGGACATGTAACATAATATAGGGGACAATCAGGGACATGTACAGGTTATATAGAGACAAGCAGGGACATGTACACACAATAAAGAGACACAAAAAGTGACATGTACAGGCAATGCAGAGACAAGCAGTGACATGTACAAACAATGCCATATACACAGAGTGTAGAGACAAATATACCCAGAATATTACTGACACTCTTTATAACTGGCCAGGAGGTGAGGAGCCCCTCTACTATCTTCAAATTCACTAATAGGGTGTATGGAAATGGATTTTCTAAGCTGGATGTTATGTTTTATATAAAGTCTACCTACAGATATGACCAGCGTACTCCTTATACACATACGAGTTCTATACTGTCCCCAATGAAGTTGGTGTACCTACAGAATAACACCAGCCTGTATCATGGCCGCACTTTAGCATCCACAGAATAGTCAGAGCACCTGCACCCTGTGTTGAGCTGTTTAGGGGTCACGGACATGAGGTTTGCTGAGTCTGCCTTGTCTTCCAGGGGTTTGTGAAGGTCCATTTGATGCCGTCTTTGATTGGTTATGGACAGAGCGGAGTCCTAGGGGGACAAAGAACTGGCGATTCAACACGTTCTTCTTTAGAGGACGATGGTCTTGGTTGTATGAAAACAAAAACAACAGAACCCGTCCCCGGGACCCAAGACTGATCTCTACAGAATGGGGGATCCCGCTGCAGACCAGGCTGGACGCAGTGCTGCAGATCTGGGGATCAGCTGAGCAGGAGACGTATTTCTTTGCAGGTCAGAACATACACTAAGAAACCTTACATGGGGCAATATCAATTAAATGGCTCCGGTGTAATAATAGGTGTTAACCACTTCATGACTGGCAAACCGCGGTTTTAAAGACTCCAACAATTTTTTGTTTGGGTTATTTACATTTTTTTTTTTCCAGTTATTTTATTTATTTATTTATTTATTATGCATTTTTTTTAAAAAAATGTCTGGATAAATGTTGAAAAAAAGTTTTCACATTTTTTTCTATTTTTTAATATTTTTTAAAATTTTTTTTTTTAAGAATCGCTTTCTCTCTCCATTGTGGAGATATGTACATATATATATATGACATAGTTTTGTGTCAAGGGGGCGGGGCTAGAATAAATTATGTGGGTGGGGTCACAGCATTTTTTTAATTTTTTTTTTTTGTGTATATTTTTTCCTACACATTGTGTGTGCCCTCATAAATTATAATAGACCCTTGGGGAATATTTAAACTTTTTTTTAAATTTTTTGTTTTGTTTTGTTGATTTTCCCTGTAATTCCTTGCAGAGTTAATCGCCGACGGCCTGGACGTAAAAAGTGAAGTCAGCAAGTGGTTAAACGGGTTCTCCAAGAGTAGATATTGATGGCCTGCTCTTAGGATAGATCATTAATATTGGATTATGGGGGTCCGACACCCTGCACCTCCATCAGCCAGCTGTTCGGAGCACTACAGGACTGCTCTATACACCATGTAGTGGCCATGCC
The DNA here is from genome assembly GCA_947044405.1 of Leptodactylus fallax. NCBI lineage: Eukaryota > Metazoa > Chordata > Amphibia > Anura > Leptodactylidae > Leptodactylus > Leptodactylus fallax. The sequence continues at coordinate 1,045,776 of CAMRHE010000484.1, forward strand.
GTGCTATTGCAGCTCACCTCCCATTCACTACACAGGGGTGGACATCACAGTTCTGGATACTAAAAACTTTCTTTTTTGCAGGTGCTCATGTCTGGACGTATCACTCTGACAAATCTAACATGATCTCTGTGGATTCCCATGGACATAAATTCCCTCAGCTTATCCACGAGAGGTTTCCTGGGATCACTGGACCTATCGATGCCGCATACCACAATCACACCCAGAAAACCATATACTTCTTTACCGGACTGATGGTAAGAGCATGTGAGCCCATACTATTAATGGGGTTGTACGTCCAAAAACAGTGCCACCCTAGTCCACAGGTTGTGTGTGGTATTGCAGTTGGATCTTATGTAAATAAATGAGACTGAGCTGCAAAAATGCATGCATCCTGTGGACAGGGGTGGCGCTGCTTAGGGTGGGATCACATCCTCTGCGCCGCAAAGCCAGTTTTTTTCATCGGAAACAAAGTCGGACATGCAGGACTTTGTGTCTGACAAAAGAAAACTGGTTTCGCGGTGCAGAGGGTGTAAGCGCACACCCGCACATTGCTATAAAAACCCATTCAAGTGAATGGGTTTTTAAGCAAAGCGTCGCAAATCTTTCCCTATCCAGTTTTCCAACATTTAGGTCGGATTCGCGGCGGAAGGAAGTGTGAACCCACCCTTATAGTAGGGGACCAAGCTTGGCTGAGGGTGCATGTGTGCTAACTGGGAGAAGAGAGATAGCTGCTGGCAGACATTTGGGGCCACTTATCTCCCTAAGAACATACGGATCAGGTTTTGACATCCACCCCAGTAGCAGGGCTCTGGTACACTATACAACACCATTTCTGGCACTCCAGCGATGATGTCACTAGCCCCCATTTTGCCACTGGTCATGATCTTGCTAAATCTACATCAGGGCCCCCCTACTGTCATGTACAATTTTTAGTATTAGTGTCATCTTATATGGGTGTGGGGGATACGATACTGTGACCTTTCCATCTATTATAGCTACACCCTTGAAATTAGGAGCAAATGGCTGCTTTCTTTCAAACACAGCGCCATATCTGTGTACAGGTTATGTGTGGTATTACAGCTCTGCTCCACTTATGTGAATAAAACTAAGCTACAATACCACGCACAACCTGTACACAGGTGTGGAGCTGTTTTTGAAAGAAAACAGCCATGTTTTTTATAATAATGAACAACCCATTTAAAGTTGTAATGATTTTGACTGTATTACAAAGAAAGACTGGGCCGCACAACCAAAGATCGCCAGGTTGGCCTGCAGCTCCTCGACTAATGTTAATGAATGGAGTCACATTGCGACCGTTCGAGCAATGTTCGACTTGAAGTTGCAGACACTAACATTTGTGAAAAAGTCAAAGGGCAACCCAGCGATGTTGATCACGCAATGGGAGTCGTGGTCAAAGTCGCCATATAGCCCTAGCCCAGTACATGGAAGAGGCGGCAATATTCCTTTTACTGATATCTCCTGCTCTAATTTGACACTTAGGTGACCGTCTTTGATACCAAGACCCGCCAGCTCCTCGAAGGATACCCGCGGAGGATTACTGAGATGTTCCCTCCAGTACTACCCCTCGACCACCCTATTGGGGATCTGGATGCGGCCTATTACTCCCATACACACCAGGCCTTGTTCTTCTTTAAGGGTGTCTATTTCTGGAAGGTGGCAGGACCTCCGGAGAGATCACAGAATGGTAGCCTGCCCATTAATGGGGTACTGCCCAGTAAAAGAGTCTCAGAGCAGTGGTTTGATATCTGTGACGTTACATCATGGTGACTAGTGATCGTACCGGGCAGTGTATAATGCCATATTATGTGATATACACCTCCGCCTGCCTGGTAATAGTAGTGCATTTTCCTCTGGGGGTACCGGCTCTCATTGAGGATATTCAGTTGATATATGGAGTGTTACAGGCAATGCTTACTGGGAAAAAGAAAGTAAATGATCTCTCTCTACTGCCTCCTATAGGTAGCTACACTGTGGGTCAATGTCTGATCCGTAAAAGAGTCTGTAACATGACTGGGGATAGTAGTTTAATAGATCTAGACCAGTCAGGAATTGGCGTAGATTTACTATATAACTGATGCTACTTCTTCCATGTTGAGCCAGGCTCTCCCCTCTCTCCAGCCCGCTCCTCACATATTTGCAGAAAGTAGTGAGTGAGGCGCACAAAGGGGGAATGTTGTACACAAGAAAGAAAGATGCCCCACATTAACACCCATCTACGCCAGGGGTTGATAAATTCCCCCCACTGACTTATAGGGGAGCTGCCTATAGGTGGCACCAAAGAGACAGCTTACTTCCTTCTGGAGGAGAGCTAATTTACATACATACGTGGACAAAATTGTTGGTACCCCTCGTTTACGGAAAGAAAAACCCACAATGGTCACAGAAATAACTCGAATCTGACAAAAGTAATAAAGTAATAATATATAAAAATTCGATGAAAATGAACAAATGAAAGTCTGACATTGCTTTTCAACCAGGCTTCAACAGAATTTTTTAAAAAAAAAGAAAACTCATGAAACAGTCCTGGACAGAAATGATGGTTCCCTTAACTTAATATTTTGTTGCACAACCTTTTGAGGCAATCCCTGCAATCAAACGATTCCTGTAACTCTCAATGAGACTTCTGCACCTCTCAAAAATTTCGATTTTTGTCTCATCTGTCCATAGGACATTCTCCCAGAAGCTTTGTGGCTTGTCAACATGTTGTTATATATTATTACTTTTGTCAGATTCAAGTTATTTCTGTGACCATTGTGGGTTTCTCTTTCATTAAACGAGGGGTACCAACAATTTTGTCCAACTGTGTATATAGTGTATTATGGCAATACGGTGCCGATCTACACATTATAGGGGATTTGTATGTTTCAGTATGGTTTCTACACTGCAGCAGTCATTGGCTTCTTATACATTAGTTATAAGTAGAGATGGGCAAACCTCATGAGATTCATTTCGTAAATATTCCTGAGGTTCGGCCCTCCGGTTCAGGCTGAACTTGTTCGAATAGTGGTCCCCTGGCATCCTCTTCGGGCCTCTTCTGGCCTTCGGCTCACTGGGGTCATTGGGAACCTGGGGAGCGTGATATCAGCTGGAGACTGGAAGTGGCGTGAAGAGGATGCCAGGGAAGCGCCGGTTGCCCAGGAGAAGTGAGGCCTGTTTGTTATCTTTGCTCAACGCCCCTGGGCCTTCAATTATTATACTCTTGGGTTTTAGGTGATGAGCCCCAAAAGTTTTGTGTTTGGCTGTTTCCGAAACGTTTGGAAATGTCGGGTTCAATCCAGTTCTAAACAAAACGGTTCGCTTCTCCCTAGTTATAAGACACTTAAAAGGGTATTCAATGTTGGATATTTATGGCATATCCCGCAGATACCCTGTAACTTTCTGTTGGATGCAGATTCCATCTCGGGGTCCCTCACCTGTCTCTAGAACACCTGTCGACCCCCATCTCATGGCCACTGTGATAGGTGGCTGCACATGAGTGGCTCTCCATATACTTCTATAGGAGAAAATAATCCCGCAGACGTGTCCTATTATCATATCTACAGATCATCAGGAAGTTGTAAAAAAAAGTATCCAAAATTTTCATGTCAGGCTGAAATCACACACGTTACATTTTTTGCTGCATTTTTTTTTTGAGTCAGAGTCATAAGTGGATATATAAGAAAGAGGAAATATCTATCTATCTATCTATCTATCTATCTATCTATCTATCTATCTCCTATCTATCTCTCATATCTATCCATCTATCTATCTATCTATCTATCTATCTATCTATCTATCTATCTATCTATCTCCTATCTATCTCTCATATCTATCTATCTATCTATCTATCTCCTATCTATCTATCTATCTATCTATCTCCTATCTATCTCTCAATCTATCTATCTATCTATCTATCTATCTATCTATCTCATATCTATCTATCTAGCTATATATCTATCTCATTCTATCTATCTATCTATCTATCTATCTATCTCCAATCTATTTATCTATCTATCTATCTCCTATCTATCTATCTATCTCATATCTATCTATCTATCTATCTATCTATCATCTATCTATCTATCTATCTATCTATCTATCTCTATCTATCTATCTATCTATCTATCTATCTATCTATCTATCTATCTATCTTCTATCTATCTATCTATCTATCTATCTATCTATCTATCTCCTATCTATCTATCTATCTATCTCTCTCATATCTATCTATCTCCCATCTATCTATCTATCTATCTATCTATCTATCTATCTATCTATCTCATATCTATCTATCTATCTCCTATCTATCTATCTATCTATCTCCAATCTATCTATCTATCTATCTATCTATCTATCTATCTATCTATCTATCTATCTATCTATCTATCTATCTATCTATCTCATATCTATCTATCTATCTATCTATCTATCTATCTATCTATCTCATATCTATCTATCTATCTACCTATCTATCTATCTATCTATCTATCTATCTATCTATCTCATATCTATCTATCTATCTTTCTATCTCATATCTATCTATCTATCTATCTATCTCATATCTATCTATCTATCTATCTATCTTCTATCATATCTATTTATCTTTCTATCTCTTGTCTATCTCTGTTACATCTATCTGTCTATCTATCTATCTCATATCTATCTATCTCATATCTATCTATCTCATATCTATCTATCTATCTCATATCTATCTATCTATCTATATGTCTCATATCTATCTATCTATCTATCTATCTATCTATCTATCTCATATCTATCTATCTATCTATCTCATATCTATCTATCTATCTCCAATCTATTTATCTATCTATCTATCTATCTATCTATCTCATGTCTATCTATCTATCTATCTATCTATCTATCTCCTATCTATCTATCTCCTATCTATCTATCTATCTATCTATCTCCTATCTATCTATCTCATATCTATCTATCTATCTCATATCTATCTATCTATCTATCTATCTATCTATCTATCTATCTATCTATCTCATATCTATCTATCTATCTATCTATCTCCAATCTATCTATCTCATATCTATCTATCTATCTCATATCTATCTATCTATCTATCTATCTATCTATCTATCTCATATCTATCTATCTCCAATCTATCTATCTATCTATCTATCTATCTATCTATCTATCTCATATCTATCTATCTATCTATCTATCTATCTCATATCTATCTATCTATCTATCTATCTCCTATCTATCTATCTATCTATCTCCTATCTATCTATCTCATATCTATCTATCTATCTATCTCCAATCTATTTATCTATCTATCTATCTATCTCCAATCTATTTATCTATCTATCTATCTATCTATCTATCTATCTATCTATCTCATGTCTATCTATCTATCTATCTATCTATCTAATATCTATCTATATATCTCCTATCTATCTATCTATCTATCTATCTATCTATCTATCTATCTCATATCTATCTATCTATCTCCTATCTATCTATCTCATATCTATCTATCTATCTATCTATCTATCTCCTATCTATCTATCTCATATCTATCTATCTATCTATCTATCTCATCTCATATCTATCTATCTATCTATCTCCAATCTATTTATCTATCTATCTATCTATCTATCTATCTATCTATCTCCTATCTATCTATCTATCTATCTATCTCATATCTATCTATCTATCTATCTATCTATCTATCTCCTATCTATCTATCTATCTATCTATCTACCTATCTATCTATCTATCTATCTATCTATCTATCTATCTATCTCCTATCTATCTATCTATCTATCTATCTATCTATCTATCTCATATCTATCTATCTATCTATCTATCTATCTATCTATCTCCTATCTATCTATCTATCTATCTATCTACCTATCTATCTATCTATCTATCTCCTATCTATCTATCTATCTATCTATCTATCTATCTATCTATCTATCTATCTATCTCTCTATTCATTATATAGTTAAAAGTGGAAGAAACAAAGCAGAGAAATAGCAGCACAAACTCAATTAAAAACGCTGCTGTAATTCACTACATGAGGCCTCAGCCTAACAGTGAGAATCTTCATGAAAAAATAACCAGATATAAAAATTTAATTGAATATTATAATGCATTTGTGAATTTAATTCTGGATTATCAGATTTTCTGGATTATTGGATGCCAGATTAAAGAAATTTCACTGTATTTTTTTAACAAATGTATTTTTGTATTTATATCCTTCTTAGGAATAATATAAATATTTTATAAGTAAAAAACTTTTTCCGTTATTAAAATCAATATTTTATTATTTGTGAAAAGTGATAATGTAATTTAGAACGGAATTTATCTCTGTATTTTATGGTTTATAATAAATATTAATATCAATATGTGTCTCACGTATCCCCCCAAAACACAACCTACCTATTTCCTGTGATATAAAGGGAATGTGTCGCATATATTGTTTCTACCTATTACAACCAGGGACTGATACTGATATTTTTTTCTGATCTGTTTTTATTTTCTACTTGTAGGGTTTTTTAAATTCCATTTTCTGTACATGATTGTGGGGGCGGCCATCTTGCCTGTGCCCAAAAACTGACATACATGCCTTATACCACATGTAATAACTATTTTGGCACTTTTTGCAACATTGTGCCTTTTGTGTCTTTTTAAGGGGAGGCTGTCACTAGAACCCAGCATATCAACCCAGCCCCGCCGACAGATAGGTTAGGGTCGCCTGAATCAAACAGCGTTTTCCCCTCGTGAATGGGTGCCTCCGTTGCCGAGATATGGCTGTTTTTGTCGATACGCAAATGAGCTCCCTGGAGCAACCAGGGCGGTGCCGTTGCTCCAAAGAGTTGAGCGGCAACGCCCTCATTCCTCCAAAGAGCTCATTTCCATATTGACAAAAACAGCCATATCTCGGCAAGGGAGGCACCCAGTCACAAGGGAGATGTACCGTTTGATTCAGGTAACCCTAACCTATCTTTCAGCGGGGCCAAGTCGATGCCCTGGGTTCTGCTGACAGGCTAGCCACCACACGCCTCGTTAGCGCAGTAGGTAGCGCGTCAGTCTCATAATCTGAAGGTCGTGAGTTCGATCGTCACACGGGGCACTATCGTCATGAGATTTTTCTCTCCCTCTTGCCCGGAGAGCCACAGTTCTTTGCCACTCCAGACCCAAACGTTACCGATGAAACAGTAAGGGGAGCCAAGCTGACAGAGGGGATACAGGGGGGTCTTTGAGTCCCTTTCCTGGATGCTGTGGAGTTAGAAGGGAGAGATGGGAACGTTTCGAGCTATCAAGCCAAAACGGGGTCTTGTGCCAAAGGAATTAAGGAAGGTAGGGCTAAAAGCGGTCTTGGGCGTTTGTGGCCGGCCGCCGACTGCAGGCAGCTCCGACCCAAATAGATTAACTCCGCAATGCGGTTTCAGGATTGGTGCAAGTTTAAAAAAGGTTCATTCCCATACCAGGAGTCGAACCCGGGCCGCCTGGGTGAAAACCAGGAATCCTAACCGCTAGACCATATGGGAACCGTAGGACGGCTGAGCTAGTAAGCCAAAAAGTTTCCTCGCTTTGAGTAATCTACTTTTACGTCACGCTTAGGGGGAGTCTGTCACCACCACCCGCCATACCCCCCCCCCCCCCCCACAAAGAGGGGTTGGGCCCCCTAAACAAAACACCCTTCCCCCCCCATGATTGGTCCCCCCCGTGGCCAAAATATGGTTTTTTTTATTTACTTTTAATTTTTTTTTTTTTTTTTTTTTTTTTTTTTTTTTTATTTTTTTTTTTTTTTTTTTTTTTTTTTTTTTTTATCCTCTTTTTTTTTTTGGATTGAACAAAAGCTTTTATTTGCATCCAAGTCTTATACAAAAAATAACAAGGTACTGCGACGCAGCGCATAACTGTATTACAATACCACAATTCAGTCTATATCATTCATCCTTAAGGGATGCGGCGCGGCATACGGCGACAGGAAATACATCCTAACACTACATGCTGCACTACAAACCTAACTGACATACTTTTGGTCAATGCAATAAACACAGACGAGTGACAAAAACAGAGGGACGAGGGGGAGGGAAGGTCACAGGCCCGAAGCTTTATTGATTGACCACAACACACATGAGGGGAGGACAGGCAATGCAAGAAATAATATACTTCCTATACTACCACTACTTCCTACCCTGGCAATAACTAACACATTTTAGGGGGGGACAGGTAAATACAAGAAATAATATACTTCCTATACTACCACTACTTCCTACCCTAACTCTAAACAAAATGGTTAAACAGCAAAAGCATCAAACATGTGATGGGATGGGGAAGAGGAAAGAGGGAAAGGGGAGGGGATGATCACAGGCCCGAAGCTTTATTTGAGTAACACGACAGACATGAAGGGAGGACGGGGAAGGGAAAAAACAGACGTCGCCGAAGACTCAGTCCTCTTCTCCCTCCTCTTCACCGGCCAGGCTATCCAGAATGGCATAGTCCCGCTGCAGGCTGCGGATCAGCCTGCAACAATCCTGAAAAGTGATGTCCTCTCTTCGCAAAGTCAGTCCTTTTCTGGCGAACCAGATAGCGTCCTTGAAACAGTTCACAAGTCGCCAGGCCTCCAGAATGTCACTCTCTCTGTGAGTCCCCTGGAAGAGCCCATACAATACCGCGTGGTACGTCAGGCCCCTCCTGGGTACACAGTCCTCAAAGTCATCTTCCAGCTCGTCCAACAGGCCTTGAGCAAAAGGGCACTCCCAAAAGACGTGCAAAGATGTTTCCTCCTTGTAGGGGCACCGTGGGCAGTACCTCGTCTTGCTCAAGTTGCGGGCATGCATGAACGACCTGAGGGGCAGCCCCCCTCGGATAGCCATCCACGACAGATCCTTGTGCCCGTTGGTCAGCCGACGTGAAGAGACGTTCTCCCAAACGACCTTCGTGGCGTCCGCTGTGAGTCCTGGAACCTCCTCCATGCCATCCCTAGCTCGGATGAGCTTGTGGATGGTCTTTGGCTTCCACAGATCCGGTTTAAGACCCTCCAGCTGGAACTCCCTCACGAACTTGGGCACGTCCTTGTAGAACCACGGGACGGTCCAGTTGTAAGGGACGGAGCTGTCCCATTTCTCCCAGCCGAGCCCTCGCCAGAGGGGGAGCAGGAACAAACGAGACATGGCCTTCCCCGCGGATCCGCTGACTGTACTCAGGGGTTCTGCGAACACAATCACAAACAAAAGCCGATCTTAGAAGGGTTGGAATATCGGGGACATTCTTACCTCCCTTGAGCCGGTCCTTGTACATGATGCTCCGCTTCACCCGGTCCATTTTGGAGCCCCACACAAAGTGGAAGACGGTCCTGGTGATGGCCCGCGCCACCGTTGCCAGTGGGGGCCAGGCCTGTGCGGTGTACTGGAGCACAGGCAGGATCTCATTCCTCAGGACGAGCGCCTTTCCCTCGATGGTGAGCTGACGTAGGCTCCAAAGCCCGATTCGCTGATTGATTTTCTTGAGTCTTTCGTCCCAAGACCTCAGGGCGGCGCCTTCCTTTCCGAACCAGACTCCCAAGATCTTGATGAAGTCCGGTTGCACTGTGAAAGGAAAGAAAGCAGGGGAGGCCAGGTGCCACTCTCCGAAGAGCATGGCCTCTGACTTTCCACAGTTCACCTTAGCCCCTGAGGCACGGCCGAAGCGTTCGCAGGTCTGGACGAGCGTTGACACCGACGACTGGTCAGCGCAGAAGACGGTCACATCGTCCATGTAGAGCGAACACTTGACTTCCAGATTTCCTGAGCCCGGTGCGATGATCCCTCTGATCCCTCGATTCTGCCGGATAGATTCTGCGAACAGTTCTATAACACAAACAAAAAGGAGGGGAGAGAGCGGGCAGCCTTGTCTGACCCCGGAGCGAACCGAAAAGGGGTCAGTTTTCCAGCCGTTCACCATCACCGAGCTGTGGATGTCAAGATACATGAGGTTAACCATACGACAGAACCACTCACCCACACCAAGTTGGCGGAGGGCTTTCGCCATGAAATCGTGAGAGACACGATCGAAGGCCTTCTCCTGATCCAGACTGACCAGGGCCGCGTGTGCACGGCGGTCTCCGATGTAGTGCAATGTGTCTCTCACCAGGGCTAAGCTGTCCGCGATCCTCCGACCAGGAATGGCGCAGGTTTGGTCCGGGTGGATGACGCTGCCGATGACTGCCTTCAACCTCGTTGACATCACCTTGGCCAGGATCTTGTAGTCCACGTTGAGGAGCGAGATGGGACGCCAATTCTTCAGGTCGCATCTTTCCCCCTTCTGCTTGTACAAGATCGTGATCAAGCCTTCCCGCAACGACGGCGGCATCGTCCCCGCCACCACCATCTCCTCGTAGAGATCTTTCAGATCCGAGCAGATCAGGTCCCCCAGAGCTACGTATAGCTCGGCGGGGAGACCGTCGCTACCCGGAGTCCTTCCGACCTTAAAGGATTTAGCGGCAGCGAGGACTTCGGCCACCGTCAGAGGGGCGTTCAGAGCCTCAGCACCTGCAGGATCAAGAGGATTCGTGATACCTGACAGGAACTCTTGCGCTGCATCTTCGTCGGTGGGTTTCGGGGAGTAGAGGTCGCGGTAGTAGTCGCGGACGATGCCCATCACTTCCTTCTTCCCCCTTCTCATGTTGCCGTCTCCATCCCTCATCTCTGTGACGGGCGTGTGGCCTGAGTGGACCTTTCTGAAAAAGAAAGAGTTACATTTCTCACCCTTCTCCAGATGCTCCACCTTGGAACGGAAGATGATCTGCCGCGATTCCTCCTCAAAGTGCCCCTTGAGACCCTTCTTGGCGTCCTCCAGCATATCCCTGACGTCCCAGCCACAGCGCTCGAGGTCCTGAAGGGAACGCAGCTCGCGCTGCATCTCCCTCAGGTCCCCCTTGCGCCGGGCCGCCTGCTGGCGGCCTCTCGCCTGGAAGAAACAACGGATATTGACTTTAACATATTCCCACCAATCCGACAACCTGCTAAAGGAAAATTTGTCGTTACGAAGGCACACGTAAACATCTCTAATCTCCTCCAACAACTCCTCATTTTCCAGCAAGGAGCAATTCAGCTTCCAGGAGCCGGGGCCGGGTGGAAAACCGTTGCCCACGGCGCCCTCAAAGAGAATACCCCTGTGGTCAGAGAAGAAGCAAGGGATCATAGAGTGGCTTACCTGTGCTACTGACCGAGAGGTGAACACGAAGTCAATCCTGGAACGCAGTGAGCCATCGGACCGACACCAGGTGTAGTTGGCTGATGCCGGCCCCATAGAACCCACCGCGTCCCTGAGAGAGGCCTCGGTCACCATCTCGATCAGCAGTTTAGATGTTACATCGAGCTTCGCTGACGCAGAAGAACTCCTTCCGTCACCCTCCACAGGACAGTTGAAGTCCCCGGCCAGAATGACCGCCCTGGTGGTAGCGAGCTGAGTGCGCAGGATCTGGAAAAGCTCCAGGCGCTCGTTCTTCATGGGGGAAGCGTACACGTTGATGAGCCTAATAGGCTCCCCCCGCCCAGGAACCGTCTATGACCATTAGCCGGCCACAGACGAGCTCCCGGTAGGTTTCAAGCGTGAAGGCGTTCCCCCTGATGAGAACGGCAATACCTGCGGACTTGCAGTCGCCACCACCCGACCAGTAAGACGGACCGTGGCTCCACTCCCTGCAGAGGTGTCCGTAGGACCGAAGAGAGGGGAGGCCGCACTCCTGCATCATCACGACATTCGCCTTAGCGATGTTCTCCACAAACGACAAAGCTGTCTGACGTCTACTCCTCTCCTTGATGCTCCTCACGTTAATGGTAAAGATAGAGATCCCAGCCATAGTGAGAGAGAAAAAGAAAAGATTAAACCTTCAAGACAGGTTTTCTAGTTACCGCTCCCGTCGGGGGGGTTTCTCCTCCTTCTTGTCCGCAGGCAAGAGTTGCTCCAAGGAGTCGTCAATCGCCTGCAGGGCGTGGGTATCGAAAGCCTCCACCATCTCCACCGCCTCACCGCCGAGGATCTCGGTGATGATTGACGCCGGGGGTTCGGCCAACAGGGTATCCACGTACCGCTCGAGTTCTAAGTCCACCGGGATGGCGTCCTCGGCGGGCTCCACTGCTAACTTTTTGGAGACCTCGTCGTCTTCGTCGGGGCCTTCGCTCTTCTTTTCTTTTCCTTTGCTCTGTAACAAGACAAGCGGGAGAAGGGGGAGGGGGGGGAATTCCTCCAAGGAGGGGCCCACAGCAGCTGGAGGGGGAGGTGTTAGTGCTGCTGGGGGGAGGGAAGCCGGGGGGGGAGGGTGAGGGGGGGCAGGGGTGGCCACTGAGGTGATGGGGGGAAGGAGAGGGATAACCTCAGTGGGGGGAACACTGGGGGGGGGGGAGTCGTCCGCTTACCCTGCTCAGGATTTTTCTTGGGCTGCTGCGGCGGCTGCGGCTTCTGCTTCTGCTTCTGCTGCTGCTGCTGCTGCTTACCCTTGCTCTGCTCCGGTTTCTGGGGATTCCGGGGCTTCTGCGTGTCTTTGGGCTTGGTCGCTGGCTTCTTCTTGGCCGGCGCGGCGGGCGCGCCGGCCGCGAAATCCGCCGCCACCCTCGCCCAGGATCTCTTCGGGCACCCCTTGTAGGCGTGGTCCGCCTCCCCACACAGATTACAGGTCTTCCGTGTGGGGCAATCCTTCGTCTCGTGCCCCACCACACGGCAGTTCCTGCAAGCGTTCTCCTTGCAGGCCCTTCCTTCGTGCCCCTCCTTACCACACTTGCGGCAGCAGCGCGGCATATCGGGGTAAAAGATGAGCCCGTAGGAGTTCCCGAGCGAGAACACCGGCGGCAGATGCATGAGGCCGTTGGAATTGTGGGGGTCCCTGTGGAGGCGGACTACGGCTGACCACTTACTGTTCCAGAAGCCGAGACTGTTCAGGATCTTGGACGGCTCCTTGACCACAGTACAGTACCTGCTCAGGAACGTGGCTACGTCGCTGCCTGGGGTGTGCGGATTCCTCATCGCCACCGTGATCCGTCTCTCGTTCTGTTGCACTGGGCAGCTGCCCACGAACATCCTGAAAGGGGATCCCGGCAGCGCTGACTTCACCGCATCCCAATACCTCCTGCATATGTCCACGGAGGCAAAAGTCACAAAGAAAATCCCTGTGACAAAGGCGTGGACTGCTAGGGTCTCGGCTTTGGAAAAGCCCTGCTCCAGGACCATCTTTTGACAGAAAATTTTCTCTGTCATGTTTGGACGCTTTCCGTCCACCTCCTTCAGCCTCAGAGTCACCGTTTGCCTCATCCAGGGCTCCAAGGTTGGAGCCCCCTGAGTCGGCAGCAGGTTTCCCGTCTGGCCGGCGGAAGCGGACGGAGAGACGTCCGAGATGGCCGCCGGAGCCTGGCTTACCTTGGCCTTGCCCCCGGCTGGTCTCCCCGCCTTCTTGGGGATGGTTCCTTCTGTGGCCATTACCTCCTGGCACCGGGCTGTCCCACGAAGACTCTGGGCAGAGAACTGTCCCTCGGCGCTCCTGAAGTCTTCTCCTGGAGTTTCAGCTAGGCTCCGCCCCCTAATCTGAATATCTCCCGAAGCTCCGCCTCCCGAAGTCCAAGTCGTTCTCTCTCCCTGAGCTTCCCGGGATGTGCTCACGGTGGGTTGTCAGCTGCTTCTCCCTTGCTGGCGTCGGTCTTCGATGGCGAAGGTCTCGAAGGCGCTAGAGGGCTCGCCCTCTCGGTCTAAAGGCAGACCAAATGCAGCACTGCTCCCCCGTCCAATAAATGGCACTCGGTTTATCCTGGAAATTTCGGATATGGGCGTCCGAGCGGATCCGCTTTCTGGCGTCCCAGAAGTTTTACCGGATATTGCTATCCGAACGGTTCCTATTCCAGTTCCCCTTGCACCAGATATTGAACTGATAAGAACAGATACTACACTTGATCTTAGCCAAAAGGCCGAGAAGCGAACCGCAGTTACCACAGCCGCCCACTAGGGGGCCCCGCCCCCCCCCCCCGGGTTGTCCCCCCTTTAAAAGACGGGGGGGGGGGGGAGGAACTTTAAAATATGGGGGAAAAAAAAAAAAAAAAAAAACCAAAAAAAAAAAAAAAAAAATAACCCCCCCCCCCGCGAGAGAAAGGGGGGGGGGGGGGGGGGGGGGGGGGGGAAAAAAAAAAAAACCCCCCAAAAATCCCCGGGGGGGGTTTTTTCCCCGGAGCGCCCCCCCCCCCCCCCCCCCCCCCCCCCCCCCCCCCCCCCCCCCGGGGGGGGGGCCCCGGGGGGGGCGGGGCGCCGGGCCCGCCCCCGGCGCGCGCCCTTCCCCCCCCCGTGTTTTTTTTTTTTTTTTTTTTTTTTTTTTTTCTTTAAAATATAATATAATAAAAATCCCCCCCCCCCCCCCCCCCCCCCCCCACCCCCCCAAAAACAAAAAAAAAAATTGTATTTTTCCATATATACTGTTCATATATGAGGGTTTGTTTTTTGTGGAACCAGTTGTATTTTTTAATAGCACCATTTTTGGGAACATATTTCTTAAGGGGTTGTGCTAGGTTTTGAATGTATTCCCTATCTACAGGGCAGCTGATATGGCTTAGATAGGTGAGGATCTGACTGCTGGGACCCCCAACCAATCATTAGAATCGGGGTCCCCTTTATGAATGTAGCTGGGTTTGCACATGTGGGACTGTCACTAGATACAATGTGTATACCCCGGCTTCTATAATCAGTGGGCGATCGAGTCATCAAACCCTCACAAATCAGACACTTAGCACCTAGATAACTTGAGATTATTGGACAAGCCCTTTAACGTTTTGCTTCCAGTGCCATAGATGTAAGATGGGTGACACCAAGGGGTTAATTTATAGGATTTTGTTTATTATTATTTCAGAATATTTTATATTTTCTTCTATTATAATTTCTCAATACTTAGAAATCTATCAGTCAGGTAGGAGATGCTCAACTTCACCACTAGAGGTCTCCCTCTATCTTCCTTGCTTTCTTAAGACTATTGTTCCATATTGATCAGGAATGAAGAAGTTTTCCTATGTTATCCTGCCTGAACATTCTGGTATTAAAGGCATTATGTAAGATCAGAAAAATATGGCTGCTTTCTTTTAAAAACAGCGCCATCTTGTTCACTGGTTGTCTCAGGTATTGCTGCCTAGCTCCAGTGAAGTAAATGGGGTTCAGCTGCAATACCAAACACCACCTGTGGACCTGTGATGTCACTGGTGTATATGATTATAGAATGACAACACTACAGTGTATAAAGCAGCCCGTGATGTCACTGGTGTATATGATTACAGAATGACATCACTATAGTGTATAAGGAAGCCCCTGACATCAATGGTGTTTATGATTAAAGAATGACATCACTATAGTGTATAAGGAAACCTGTGATGTCACTGGTGTATATGATTACAGAATTACATCACTATAGTGTATAAGCTGGCCTGTGATGTCACTGGTGTATATAATTACAGAATGACATCACTATACTATATAAGGCAGCCTGTGATGTCACTGGTGTATATAATTACAGAATGACATCACTATAGTGTATAATCCAGCCTATGATGTCACTGGTGTATATGATTACAGAATGACATCACTATAGTGTATAAGGAAGCCTGTGATGTCACTGGTGTATATGATTATAGAATGACATCACTATAGTGTATAAGGAAGCCTGTGATGTCACTGGTGTATATAATTACAGAATGACATCACTATAGTGTATAAGGAAGCCTGTGATGTCACTGGTGTATATGATTACAGAATGACATCACTATAGTGTATAAGGAAGCCTGTGATGTCACTGGTGTATATGATTACAGAATGACATCACTATAGTGTATAAGGAAGCCTGTGATGTCACTGGTGTATATGATTACAGAATGACATCACTATAGTGTATAAGGAAACCTGTGATGTCACTGGTGTATATGATTACAGAATGACATCACTATAGTGTATAAGGAAACCTGTGATGTCACTGGTGTATATAATTACAGAATTACATCACTATAGTGAATAAGGAAATCCATGATGTCACTGGTGTATATAATTACAGAATGACCTCACTATGGTGTATAAGGAAACCTGTGATGTCACTGGTGTATATGATTACAGAATGACATCACTATAGTGTATAAGCCGGCCTGTGATGTCACTGGTGTATATGATTACAGAATGACATCACTACAGTCATGGTCAAAAGTTTTGAGAATGACACAAATATTATATTTTCACATGATCTGCTGCCCTCTGGTTTTTATGTGTGTTTGTCAGATGTTTTTATCACATACAGAAATATAATTGCATTCATATTATGAGTAACAGAAGCTTATATTGACAGTTAGAATGAGTTAATGCAGCAAGTCAATATTTGCAGTGTTGACCCTTCTTCTTCAGGACCTCTGCAATTCTCCCTGGCATGCTCTCAATCAACTTCTGGACCAAATCCTGACTGATAGCAGTCCATTCTTGCAGAATCAATGCTTTAATTTTGTCTGAATTTGTTGGTTTTTGTTTGTCCACCCGTCTCTTGATGATTGACCACAAGTTCTCAATGGGATTAAGATCTGGGGAGTTTCCAGGCCATGGACCCAAAATCTCTCTGTTTTGTTCCCTGAGCCATTTAGTTATCACCTTTGCTTTATGGCAAGGTGCTCCATCATGCTGGAAAAGGCATTGTTGAGCGCCAAACTGCTCTTGGACGGTTGGGAGAAGTTGCTCTTGGAGGACATTCTGGTACCATTCTTTATTCATGGCTGTGTTTTTAGGCAAGACTGTGAGAGAGCCGATTCCCTTGGCTGAGAAGCAACCCCACACATGAATGGTTTCAGGATGCTTTACAGTTGGCATGAGACAAGACTGGTGGTAGCGCTCACTTCTTCTTCTCCGAATAAGCTGTTTTCCAGATGTTCCAAACAATCGAAAAGGAGATTCATCAGAGAAAATGACTTTACCCCAGTCCTCAGCAGTCCACTCCCTGTACCTTTTGCAGAATATCAGTCTGTCCCTGATGTTTTTCTGGAGAGAAGTGGCTTCTTTGCTGCCCTCCTTGAGACCAGGCCTTGCTCCAAGAGTCTCCGCCTCACAGTGCGTGCAGATGCACTCACACCTGCCTGCTGCCATTCCTCAGCAAGCTCTGCACTGCTGGTAGCCCGATCCCGCAGCTGAAACACTTTTAAGAGACGGTCCTGCCGCTTGCTGGTCTTTCTTGGGCACCCTGGAGCCTTTTTGGCACCAATGGAACCTCTCTCCTTGGGGTTTTTGTGGTTGGGTTGGATTTTGGGGGGGGGGGGGCTTTTTTTTTGTGGTTTTCCTTTCCCTGTTGGGGTTTTTTTTGTGGGGTGGTGTGGTGGGGGGTTTTTTTTTTTTTGATAATAATGTTTTTTAGAAGAGAAAAAATGGGGGGGGGCGCCCCCTCCCTCTTTTTAAAGTGTCCAGTGGTGTCATTCTTACTTAATCATGACAGATTGATCTCCAGCCCTGTCCTCATCAACACCCACACCTGTGTTAATGGAGCAATCACTGAAACGATGTTAGGTGGTCCTTTTAAGGCAGGGCTGCAATGATGTTGAAATGTGTTTTGGGGGATAAAGTTCATTTTCTAGGCAAATATTGACTTTGCAAGTAATTGCTGTTAAGCTGATCACTCTTTATAACATTCTGGAGTATATGCAAATTGCCATTAGAAAAACTGAAGCAGTAGACTTTGTAAAAATTAATATTTGTATCATTCTCAAAACTTTTGGCCATGACTGTATAGTGTATAAGCCGGCCTGTGATGTCACTGGTGTATATAATTACAGAATTACATCACTATACTGTATAAGGCAGCCTGTGATGTCACTGGTGTATATGATTACAGAATGACATCACTATAGTGTATAAGCCGGCCTGTGATGTCACTGGTGTATATAATTACAGAATGACATCATTATAGTGTATAAGCCGGCCTGTGATGTCACTGGTGTATATGATTACAGAATGACATCACTATAGTGTATAAGCCGGTCTGTGATGTCACTGGTGTATATAATTACAGAATGACATCACTATAGTGTATAAGCCGGCCTGTGATGTCACTGGTGTATATGATACAGAGCCACAAGGGGCCTGGGTCACTGGTGTATATAATTACAGAATGACATCACTATAGTGTATAAGCCGGCCTGTGATGTCACTGGTGTATATGATTACAGAATGACATCACTATAGTGTATAAGCCGGCCTGTGATGTCACTGGTGTATATAATTACAGAATGACATCACTATAGTGTATAACGCCTATGCCGGTGGTACAAAGCAACAGGACGTGATGTCACTGGTGTATATAATTACAGAATGACATCACTATACTGTATAAGGCGGCCTGTGATGTCACTGGTGTATATGATTACAGAATGACATCACTATAGTGTATAAGCCGGCCTGTGATGTCACTGGTGTATATAATTACAGAACGACATCACTATAGTGTATAAGCCAGCCTGTGATGTCACTGGTGTATATGATTACAGAATGACATCACTATAGTGTATAAGCCGGCCTGTGATGTCACTGGTGTATATAATTACAGAACGACATCACTATAGTGTATAAGCCAGCCTGTGATGTCACTGGTGTATATGATTACAGAATAACATCACTATAGTGTATAAGAAAGCCTGTGATGTCACTGGTGTATATGATTACAGAATGACATCACTATAGTTTATAAGGCAGTCTGTTCAGTAGTTGGTGCAGGTATACCTCTTGCTCTAGGGCTCAGGAGCTATAAGCTACACCTCTGCTGGGGGGGAATATTGAATAGACTGATGTAATAGTTCATAACACTTGGCAGTTAAGAGGTTAACGAAGGATAAAAATGCCCCGTCCACATTTACAAGCCAGGCATGAGCGGAGGCGGCGTCACCACTTCAGCCGTCATTGATCACTTCCCCTTTCAGAATACACGATCAGGCTTTCGGGTTTCAGAGGTTGATCTTCTTATGCACCCTCAGCATTGACAATCGATTTGACCGCTGCGGCCTTATTAACCCTTTCATCATGAGGTCACCTGGCAATTAAAACATCCATAATTAAAGAGAGGATTACAAAATGAAATCTTCCATCAGCCTCCCTGTCCTGGGGACTGAGCGGATGACATTTTATAGTCGCTGCTGAAAACACGTTGCCAGGTAGTCAGGCAAACACGAAGGGCTCTATCACGCACCATGTCGGTCATGTCATGGTTAAGTGCGTAGTTTCCAGGAACAAGTCCTTGGCTTGTACTTTCTGTCCCATCAGCAGCCGTGTAGATTAATATTGTATGAGCAGCAAGACTGCTGACTCCTCACTGCAGCAGGTACCAACGCCCTGTCTGAAGAGCTGGCACTCCACCCTGCTATGTACTGTAATGCAGATGTGGCCATCACACAGGGGATGGGCACATTATAGGCTACAGTCATCATAGGGCCAAGTAATGCAGAATACATGCGGAAAAGTTAGAGAATACCTGCCCACATATTAAAAGAGTAAGATGGCGCACTTCTCAGCCGCACAGATAGCACAACCAGGAGGGGTCTGCATTAAAGGGATTCTCTGGATTAGCAGACCTATTATGTAGTATCCAGCTAGGGAACTCCAAGTTAATGGGGAGTCAAAAGAGTTATCCCTGTTCTGGACTTTTATAGGACAATGGCATAATGCTTAAATTCCCCTGTGGGGGTGCTGCAGAGGAGCTGAACACTTGATGCTGGCTTCTCCCAGAGCGCATTGCTGAGGATCTCAGCATTGATTTATGCAGCAATGTATTAGTTAATTATTAGTCAAGGACCCTTAAAGAACTATAGATCGGTAATAGATAGATAGCTATGAGATACATAGATAATTTATGGATGATAGATATGAGATAGATAGATAGATAGATATGAGATAGATAGATAGATAGATAGATAGATAGATAATGTTATTTGTGCGTATCTCTCTATCTTGCTATGTAACTATCAAATTATCTGTCTATCTATCTAATCAATCTTGTATCTGTCTATATATCTATATCATATCTATCTCATCAATGTCATATCTGTCTATCTATCTCCTATCTATCTATCTATCTATCTATCTATCTATCTATCTATCTATCTATCTATCTATCTATCTATCAATATCTATCTATCTATCTATCTATCTATCTATCTCATATCTATCTATCTATCTCATAATTATCTATATCTATCTATCTATCTAATATCTATCTATCTATATCTATATATCTCATATCTATCTATCTATTTATCTATCTATCTATCTACTACCTATTACGTTTAAGGGACTATGCTCCATATGACTCTATGTGCCACCATACTGGTTTTGCCATGTGCACAGGGCCTTGTGTCTATTTACATAATGTCAGATCCATTCATCTATACAAGTCTTGTAATCCATAGATTTGCAAGTTCATCAATGTCTGCCGATTGAGCGGCCATAAATCTCAGTGCAGTACATATGTAATACATACATCTCAGTGACAGTGTGCCATCATACAATCTGTATCACTACTACACATAGACATAGGGCTAGTGTATCAGTAATGCCTCAGGTATCACTAGTTCTTTTTGTTGATGCAGGTTTCAGGGCACGGTAAAGTGACAACTAGGAGGGCTGTACCGACCATACGAGAAGTCCCGTAATATAACAAGTCTGACTGAGGATATCCTTCCTATATATATTATACTAGTGCTATACAGGTAAATGAGAATGGAAATGACTACTAGATGATAGGGTGTAAGGTCAGTAAAAGGGGCGGGGCCCAGACTGCTGACAAGGTGAAGGTCCCCAGGGTTGTCTATAGTAAGAGCGGGTTATTTATTTATAGCATCTATCTATCTACAGTACAGACCAAAGGTTTGGACACACCTTCTCATTCCAAGAGTTTTCTGTATTTTCATGACTATAAAAATTGTAGATTCACACTGAAGGCATCAAAACTATGAATTAACACATGTGGAATTATATACTTAACAAAAAAGTGTGAAACAACTGAAAATATGTCTTATATTCTAGGTTCTTCAAAGTAGCCACCTTTTCCTTTGATTACTGCTTTGCACACTCTTGGCATTCTCTTGATGAGCTTCAAGAGGTAGTCACCTGAAATGGTTTTCACTTCACAGGTGTGCCCTGTCAGGTTTAATAAGTGGGATTTCTTGCCTTATAAATGGGGTTGGGGCCATCAGTTGTGTTGTTCAGAAGTCAGGTGGATACACAGCTGATAGTCCTACTGAATGGAGTGTTAGAATTTGTATTATGGCAAGAAAAAAGCAGCTAAGTAAAGAAAAATGAGTGGCCATCATTACTTTAAGAAATGAAGGTCAGTCAGTCCGAAAAATTGGGAAAACTTTGAAAGTGTCCCCAAGTGAAGTGGCCAAAGCCATCAAGCACTACAAAGAAACTGGCTCACATGAGGACCGCTCCAGGAAAGGAAGACCAAGAGTCACCTCTGCTGCGGAGGATAAGTTCATCCAAGTCATCAGCCTCAGAAATCGCAGGTTAACAGCAGCTCAGATTAGAGACCAGGTCAATGCCACACAGAGTTCTAGCAGCAGACACACCTCTACAACAACTGTTAAGAGGAGACTGTGTGCAGCAGGCCTTCATGGTAAAATAGCTGCTAGGAAACCACTGCTAAGGACAGGCAACAAGCAGAAGAGACTTGTCTGGGCTAAAGAACACAAGGAATGGACATTAGACCTGTGGAAATCTGTGCTTTGGTCTGATGAGTCCAAATTTGAGATCTTTGGTTCCAACCACCGTGTCTTTGTGCGACGCAGAAAAGGTGAATGAATGGACTCTACATGCCTGGTTCCCACCGTGAAGCATGGAGGAGGAGGTGTGATGGTGTGGGGGTGCTTTGCTGGTGACACTGTTGGGGATTTATTCAAAATTGAAGGAATACTGAACCAGCATGGTTACCACAGCATCTTGCAGCGGCATGCTATTCCATCCGGTTTGCGTTTAGTTGGACCATCATTTATTTTTCAACAGGACAATGACCCCAAACACACCTCCAGACTGTGTAAGGGCTATTTGACCAAGAAGGAGAGTGATGGGGTGCTACGCCAGATGACCTGCCCTCCACAGTCACCAGACCTGAACCCAATCGAGATGGTTTGGGGTGAGCTGGACCGCAGAGTGAAGGCAAAAGGGCCAACAAGTGCTAAGCATCTCTGGGAACTCCTTCAAGACTGTTGGAAGACCATTTCAGGTGACTATCTCTTGAAGCTCATCAAGAGAATGCCAAGAGTGTGCAAAGCAGTAATCAAAGCAAAAGGTGGCTACTTTGAAGAACCTAGAATATAAGACATATTTTCAGTTGTTTCACACTTTTTTGTTAAGTATATAATTCCACATGTGTTAATTCATAGTTTTGATGCCTTCAGTGTGAATCTACAATTTTTATAGTCATGAAAATACAGAAAACTCTTGGAATGAGAAGGTGTGTCCAAACTTTTGGTCTGTACTGTATCTATCTATCTATCTATCTATCTATCTATCTATCTATCTACAGTATAGGAGATTATTTGTTTTTCTATTTAATAGATAGATAGATAGATAGATAGATAGATAGATACTGTAGATATATAGGAGATGATAGATACAGTAGGCAGACAGACAGATACAGCAATAGATAGGAGGTGATAAATAGATGATCGATAGATCAATAGATAAAAGTTAATAAATAAATAGATCAATAGATGAATAGATAGGAAATGATAGATATATGGATAAAAGATTATAGATATAGTAGATAGATGGATACCAATTGTAAACTGGGTTCTTAGCCCAAGGCTTCAAATTCAGAAAAACCTCAATTTATATCCAAGGAAAAGGCAGCACCCTAAAAATTCAGTGAAAATCACTAGGCGGTGTTTATTCCATGTTGCAACATTTCGGCTCCTATGAGCCTTTGTCAAGCAATATCTCAGTGCAGTCAATACAGGTATGTAAAGCACGCAGGGTTAACTGATACATCACAATAATTCATCAAAAAATCATATAAAATAAGTGCATCATATCAGATAGAATGTGCAAAAAGTGACAATATATTACATCCTAGGGGCTGGAGTTTCATGGTGTGTTCACTACGTCACTAACTAACCCTATAACAGCACAGAAGAGGTTTAGAAGAGATTGTGGTAAAGGTAGACTGACTATAAAAGAGTGGATTGTATTACATTTACTTTAAGATACAATAGAAAGTTCTTACCAGGAATGTGGTGATCAGTATTTACAGCCCTGTATGGTTGTGTAATGGACAGGTAATGAAACATTATAGTCTAATGTAACATACTAATATATACATGGATCAATCTGTCTACTTATCTATCTATCTATCTATCTATCTATCTATCTATCATCTATCTATCTATCTCATATCTATCTATCTATCTATCTATCTATCTATCTCGTATCTATCTCATATCTATCTATCTATCTCGTATCTATCTCGTATCTATCTCATATCTATCTATCTATCTATCTATCTCCTATCTATCTATCTATCTATCTATCTATCTCATATCTATCTATCTATCTATCTATCTATCTATCTAATATCTATCTATCTATCTATCTATCTATCTATCCATATCTATCTATCTATCTATCTCATATCTATCTATCCATATCTATCTATCCATATCTATCTATCTATCTATCCATTCTATCTATCTATCTATCTATCTATCTATCTATCTGTCTGTCTATCTATCTATCTATCTATCTATCTATCTATCTACTTCATAACTATCTATCCATATCTATCTATCTATCTATCTATCTATCTATCATCTATCTATCATCACTCATATCTATATCATCAATGTTATATTTACATATCTATGATCTATCAATTATCTATCTATCTATATCTAGCAATACAAAAAATAGGCAGGATGAAAGTGAAATAACTGAGGGTACTTTATTGCCCCATACAGCGACGTTTCAGCCTTTTTTCAAGCAGTGTGTTAGTGATGGTATACAATGTTATATACAGTTACAAAGGTCAAATATATCAATTACATAATTATACAATTATGTCACAAAACATATAAAGTCCATGCATCACCAGAGTAAATACAGCACTAAAAGGTGCATCAAATAATTTCCAAATTGTGCAATTTCAAAGTGTCACAATAAGTGAATTTCCCATACAAACAAGCGCTGTAACCAAGTGTTGCCAATATATTTTGATTAAAATACATGATGGTATCCAGATGTGAGTATACAGCGCCACCATGCACAAACCAGTGTCTAGCAATGCTAACTCCGCATGCCTGAGAGTTAGGTGGTGGATAATAGTCTGCAGATCGACACATTAATATCTATAACATCAATCTGCGCAATATGCTTAAACTTAGGAGCGAACTGTTTACCATCTGAAGTTTCCAAGATGGCGCCGATGGTATTCGTGGCATGCAGTGTGTGCGAACATGTGACCAGCAGACTGTTATCCACCACCTAACTCTCAGGCATGTGCAGTTACTATCTATCTATGTTCTATCTATCTATCTATCTATCTATCTATCTATCTATCTATCTATCTATGTTCTATCTTATATCTATCTATCTATGTCATATTTATCTATCTATCTATCTCATATCTATCTATCTATCTATCTATCTATCTCAATCTATCTATCTATCTATCTATCTATCTATCATCTCATCAATCTTAAATTCACCTATCTACGATCTATCAATTATTTATCTATCCATCTATCTAGTATCAGAAAGAGAGGAACTCTATGTAAATATACACAGTGGGTGCAGACCTTCAGTCAGTGGTAAAATGACCAAAGTAGCAAAGTAATAAAGAGGCAGCCCTCCAAAACTGATACAAAAAAATTTTATTTACCCAGTGACGCAACGTTTTGGTTCAACTCGAACATTTCTCAAGCTTACTATCTATCTATCTATCTATCTATCTATCTATCTATCTATCTATCTATCTATCCATCCATCTATCTATCTATCTATCTATCTATCTATCTATCTAATCAATCTGTCTATATAACTATATTATATCTATCGCATCAATCTCATATCTATCTAATCTATCCATCATCTATCTATCTATCTATCTATCTATCTATCTATCTATCTATCTATCTATCTATCTATCTATCCATCTACCCTATATGACATATGACAGTGCCCTCTGTGTCCTCTAGGCCCTCCTATTGTCTCTCTCCTCCTCTCTCGGGAGTCACTCAGGCTTCTCTTTCTGTCCCTCTCTGAACTTGCTGCAGTGTTGAATACAAGCCAAAGCTACTGCACCATCCCCTTGCAGCATGCCCCGGACCCTCCCTATAGGGAAAAATTCAATCCGGCTTTATTACTGCCCCTTCCTCTCTGCTCTCACCCCTATTGCATTAGCTGGGCCTATTTTGCTGACTAACCCTCTGGAGATAACATTACTTCAGTGCAGAATGTTCCATCGCAGCATTGGACACTATGCAGAATTCTGCATCTATCTGCCTGATCTGCCAGGATACAAGACCTGCTGCTTAGGTTCCTATAGTCAGCTCAGATAATGCAGCAGATTTATTCCCTAGAGGAAAACTACATATAAAACCATCCTGATACCATGAGGAGTGGGCCAGATGACAACCCCAGAGCCGCATCAATAACTTACCCCGCTGTGTACTAGGTGGTTGCACTTTTTAAAGAAACAGAATCCCTGTATAAATGGCGGATTGATTCTGATGCCCAAGAACTTTCACTATTTTCTCGGAGGGATTCCTGCCATACATCCACTCTCCCTTCGCACACTAGTGGGACACTTTCATCCTCTGGGGATTTTTGAAAGTCTTTTCTGGTCTTGTTATAAGACATATTTTTGCACTTTAGTTTAGCGCACGTCGCATGATGTGGTTGGCGCAGACTGACCTTGGACCTGGCATTGATTTTGCTTTTGTGTTGACTAAACCCCCTCCCCCATAGCCGCCAGCTACATTATCATATATAACACAATGAATCTATATATGTCCTATCTAGTTGTCTTTTTTTCTTTCTTTCTTTCTTTCTTTCTTTCTTTCTTTCTTTCTTTCTTTCTTTCTTTCTTCTAATAATCTAATATCTGTTATCTATCTATGCTTTTGATATCTATCCATCTATCTGTCTATCTATCTATCTACCTATCTACCTACCATCTATCTATTTCCTCTTTCTTTCTTTCTTTGTTTCTTTCTTTCTTTCTATCAATCTAATATCTATTATCTATCTATGCTATTAATATCCATCTATCTATTGAGCTAGTTATTTAATAAAAAATAGGATAGCCGCACAAGTATCATCTGTTGTCTATCTATGTCAGATCTATCTGTGTATCTTTCTATCTAACTATCTAATATCTATCTATCTCCTATCTATCTATCTATCTCATATCTATCTATCTATCTATCTATGTATCTATCTCATATCTATCTATCTATCTCTTATCTATCTATCTATCTATCTATCTCATATCTATCTATTTCTATCTATCTATCTAATATCTATCTATCTATCTATCTATCTGTCTCATATCTATGTATCTATCTCTTTCTCTCTATCATATCTATTTATCTTTCTATCTCTTGTCTATCTCTGTTACATCTATCTGTCTATCTATCTATCTATCTATCTATCTCATATCTATCTATCTCATATCTATCTATCTCCTATCTATCTATCTATCTATCTATCTATCTATCTATCTATCTATCCATCTCATATCTATCTATCTCTATCTATCTATCTATCTATCTATTTATATCTATCTCATATCTATCTATCTCATATCTATCAATCTATCTATCTATCTATCTATCTATCTATCTATCTCTATCTCATATCTATCTATCCATCTCATATCTATCTCACATCTATCTATCTATCTATCTATCTATCTATCTATCTATCTATCTCTTCTCTCTCTCTCTCTCTCTCTCTCTCTCATATCTATCTATCCATCTCATATCTATCAATCTATCTATCTATCTATCTATCTATCTATCTATCTCTCTCTCTCTCTCATATCTATTTATCTATCTACCCTATGTAAAAAGGAAAAGAAAGAAGTAAACATAATCATCCCCACCGTTCTCTTCTCCCCATACTACCCTCACTTTTATCTGTATACTGTTTCAGTTCCCCTATGGTCAGGGGGTTTAGTTCATTGATTTACCCAGTAGTGTTAATGCCAGAAGAACACCAGTTCTGTGGTCCATTTGATCCTTATTTGATAGATTTTATTTTTCTATTAATGTCATATACAGCGGACCCGCGGCCTACACTGACAGCTCTCAGGGTGGGTTCACACCTACGCTTCAGTCCGGATTGGCAGCGGATTGCACCCTCTGCGCTGTGAAGCCGTTTTTTTCGTCGGACACGAAGTCCTGCATGTCCGACTTTGTTTCCGACGAAAAAAAGGATTCGCAGCGCATAGGGTGTAAGCGCACACCCGCGCATTGCTTTAAAAACCCATTCAAATGAATGGGTTTTTAACCAATGCGTCGCTAATCTTTCGGTATCCGATGACGCTCCCGTTCCCCGAGATTTTCACTCGGATTGGCAACGGACGGACTGAAGCGCAGGTGTGAACCCACCCTTAGCTGTATATACATTTGCACATACAGCTGAATGAAGCGATCGCTCACTAATCCTGTACCGGATTCCCTGTTAGTGAGCGATCAGTACAATGGTGCGCGTGCCAACAGAGAGGACTGTGAGTGCCCCCTCTGGCACGCGTGCCATAGGTTTGCCATCATGGGTCTATCTTATAGTCTATCTATCTATCTATCTATCTATCTATCTATCTATCTATCTCATATCTATTTAGCTATCTCACATACATCTATCTTATAGTATATCTATCTATTTAACATCTCAATGTCTTTCCTTCTCTTTATGGGGTAGTGGGATGATATAACTTTCGGCAACACCTACCGTATCTCATGTGAACATCTAGGTAAAGGATCAGGCATATTAAAACCTATATGTCTGATCCTTCTTTCTTCTGTGGGCAACCCCCATACACTTTAGATCTTCTGTCACTCCTGTTGATACTAATAGGTTGAGTTTACTTTATACATGAACAGATTTAGGCTTTGCATATAGCCTCATGTAACAAGGCCATGCGGATCCAACATGCGGCACTTCATTGATTCCTTGTACATAACATGCGGCATATTCCACTGGATCCTGTATTACGGCGATATGGATCCTTACACAATAGTATTACTTTTAGGGAAGAGCATAGAATCCCATGGAGTCACCATACATGGAAAGCTACTAGAGGATCCATTAATATATATTTTGTTATATATATAGGTGGTGAGGACACACATAGCAATATAATATAGTATAGTATCTAGTCACATTAGCTAGTTCTTGTAATAATGTAGCATGCACTGCCCAGCCACATATTATATCATGCAGGTTTGGAGACGTAGTGTGGATTCTGCCTTCTAGCCACAGTACATAAGAATGTGCAACAGACTCCTATTGTAATCTATAGGAAATACTGAGTCAGACTGCCAGGGTAAGACGTGGCGGTCCTGGCTCTGACACAGTAATGCCTCCCAAAGGTCCGTCACAAGACAACATCATTTGAAGGTGACTTTGGAGTGAAGGACTTGTCACTAAGGTCTAGTATGTACAGTGACAAGGCAACAAGACAATCAGAAGAGAATGTGCGCTGGCTGTATATAGATGGAGTGAGGACCCTCACAGCCATTTCCTCTGGTGGACACTTGTATCCCCCCCTGAAGTGTCACATCCATAGATGAGAATACAATATATACTATACTTATCGTGCATGTACTATACTATAATACCATGGTGGGCAATGACTGCGAATATACAGGGGGCGTTATCAAGCAACATGCACCACAATTCTGGCATAATTTGCACCAAGAAACTGTCTAACATTCCTTGTGACACATTTGTCAAGTGTTTTACACACTTTTTAGACGCTTTATGACTTATATGAAAAGAGGCGTGTCTTCACAGCAATGGACGTGGATCTCATGGCAAGGAGGCGTGACCTAAGGTGTGACACCGTGAGCCAAAGATTGTGCCAAATTTTGCCGCATTCATTTGACATATTCAAAGTCAACTAAGACTAGGTTCACATTAGCGCACGGTCTCTGTTGAGGATTTCCATCCCCCATTCCATTTGAAAAATGCGGAGAGAAAAGTCCTACAAGCAGGACTTTCTTTCCGCATTTTTTGGAAGGAAGCCATTAGGTTTCCGTTCTTTGGGTCCCCAAGAGGACCTGAAGAACAGAATGCCGAATGCTAGTGTGATCCTAGTGTGATAGGAGGTAGACAGTCTAATAATGTGACAGATTTATCAAACAGTATTAGACACTCTGATAAATCTGGTGCAGTTTAGGACTGTCTAAGTTTGCAGAGTCTAACTTTTAGATAAGTAAATCTGCCCCATTGTATTTATCTATTCCTGTATCTATATCTCAGAATTATCTATCTATCTATCTATCTATCTATCTATCTCGTATCTATCTCTCTATCTATGTCATATCTACAGTGTCAGAGTCCTTTACCATTAAGGGTATGGTCAAATGATGTGATCATAAAGCAACTGTGATGTTACCATAGTGCGGACCACAAAGTGGGCCATTGTGCCAATTACCACAGTTTTTCCCTTAATTTATTACAAACCAATTGTTTTTTGGAGACTTTCTAGTTACCTTGGTTTTGCAGGTTACCACACAGCCATTAACTTGAGACATTCAGTTTGTCATGAGTTAAAGGGGTTGTGCCACAGGACAAGGATAAGTGTTCAATTGCTGGGGACTAGAACACCAGGTCCCCCAGTGATCAGGAGGACAGGGAATCGAAAGTCCCCCAAAAGCCTCCTTGTGAATGGATTACCAGTGCGCTTGTGTGACTGGCCTCCTGATCACTGGGGGACCTGGTGTTTGGGCCCCCAGTGATCAGACACTTATCCTTGTCCTGTGGATAGAGGATACGTGTCCATAA
This sequence comes from Leptodactylus fallax, assembly GCA_947044405.1. Lineage (NCBI taxonomy): Eukaryota > Metazoa > Chordata > Amphibia > Anura > Leptodactylidae > Leptodactylus > Leptodactylus fallax. The sequence goes on from CAMRHE010000484.1 coordinate 1,075,779, forward strand.
CAGCACAACCCCTTTAATGGAATACTGTGGTAATTGGCATGAGAACCCACTCTTCGTCCTCACCATGGCTGCATCATGACCAGACCATTTGATTATCCGCACTGTGACCCCATCATAGCCCATCTCTATGGCCCATAATATGAGTCATGACCACGCCCTGTGATTGTGCCCTGAGTATTTGGGGTACGGCAGCAGAAAGTGGGCCCCCTCTTCCCAGGCCTCCTGCTTGCACTGCCGGCACCGTCTGCCCTGCTTGTGCTGCCTTGTAGGTCTGTCTGCACAGTCCTGATCCTATAGGCGCTCCTGCACATCACGCTCTACTCTCCTTCTGTATTTCTCCAGTTTTATCCTTTACATCTAGCCATAATATTCAGCTCTAAGCTCCATTACTTACATCTGGCACTTGGCATTATGCACAGATACAGTAGAGCTGCTCCCCCTGCAGTCTTTTTAAAGCCTTGATCACATATCATAGTTTTATACTCTCTTATAAATGATTTTCTTTGTCTCTTTCTTCTCTCTTGGGTTTGGCCAAACCACAAATCCTACTAAAATTTGCTCCAAACTGCACAATCACAAGTCTCTGTGATAGAGGACAAACTCATCAGACAAAACTCATAGAAGTATACTACTTGTGCCCTGCAGGGGGAGCTTTAGTCAGCAGCATTTTAAAGTGCTGCAGAGCCCATAGTGTTAAAAACAGATTTGATAGACTAATAAGTATATACATGTCTTAATCTTGGGTATAGCGGAGTATTCAGTTTCTTAGGGTGGTGGAGGGGGCTTAGTATGTGGAGGGGGGGCAGCTTGCATACTGGGAATGTGAACTGGCTGCTGTCCTTGGTGCTGAATGATGAAGTGCTGCCCCCAGTGCGCATGCTCAGCACTTTCCCCCTGTCCTATAAGTAGGTGTGCAGTGCAGAGTTGCACCCAGCCCGCACCATGAGCTCCTACAGCTACGACCCGTATTACAGCAGCTCCTATAAGCGCAGGGTGGTGGAGAGCACCCCCAGGCTGCACATCAGGAGCAGCTATGTGTCCCCCAGCAGGACCAGCTACTCCCCGGCCATCTCCAGCACAGTCCGCAGGAGCTATGCCACCTCCTCCTCCTCCTCCAGCACCCTCATCCCCAGCGCCGACTCTCTGGACCTTACCCAAGTGGCCGCAATAAGCAGCGACCTCAAAATAGTCCGCACCCAGGAAAAGGCGCAGCTGCAGGACCTCAACGACCGCTTTGCCAACTTCATCGAGAGGGTGCACGAGCTGGAGAAACGCAACAAGGTGCTGGAAGCCGAACTGCTCCTGCTGCGCCAGAAACACAGCGAGCCGTCCCGACTACGCGACCTGTACGAGCAGGAGGTGCGGGAACTGCGCATCGCGCACGAGGAAGCCATCGGCGACCGCCAGAGCCTGCACAATGAGCGCGAGCGGCTGGAGGAAGCGCTGCGGGCGCTACAGGCGCGCTACGAGGAGGAAGCCCTGAGCCGGGAAGACGCAGAGGCCAGGCTGCTAGAGATCAGGAAGGAGGCGGACATGACATCCCTGGCCAGGGTAGAGCTGGAGAAGAGGATGGATAGCCTCCTGGACGAGATAGCCTTCCTAAAGAAAGTGCACGAGGAGGAACTGGCGCAGCTGCAGTCCCAAGTCCAGTATGCCCAAATCTCACTCGAGGTCGATGTATCCAAGCCGGACCTGAGCTCTGCCCTGCGTGACATCCGGGCACAGTATGAGAAGCTGGCGGCCAAGAACATGCAGTCGGCCGAAGAGTGGTTCAAGTCCAGATTTACCGTCCTGACGCAAAGTGCAGCGCGCAATACTGACGCAGTGCGCGCAGCCAAGGACGAGGTGTCCGAGAGTCGGCGACTACTCAAAGCAAAAGCCCTGGAGATTGATGCCTGCAGGGGAGTCAATGAGGCGCTGCAGAGACAGATCCAGGAGCTGGACGACAAGCAGAACGGGGAGATTGTCGGCATGCAGGTACTGGGGTGTGAACTGGGGTAAAGGTCTTACTTCTTGCTAGAAATTGATAAGATAAAACTTTAATATGACTTAGCTTCTTAGATCACAGCATAATGGACGGTGCTGATCTGCAAAGTGCAGGGCAGGGCTGAAGGGCACTGAGATGGCGAGGAAACTGGTGTGTAGGTAAGGTCTGACTGTATATCAGTAGATGAAAGAGGTTTGGGAGGCTTGTAGGATACCTTAGAGGGTTAACAGCTTGGAAAGATCAACTGTGCAGATCCAAAACCTGACGAAATGATGGGTATGGCAAAGGGCGTTTATTGGGTGTGGGCACCTTATAAGGGTTAATATTATAACTTTGCATTGTGTAGTAGTAGCTAAGGCTGAAAACTTGTGCAATATTGGACTACTGGCATGACAGCTATGGTAGGGTCAGCACTCAAGACAGCTCAGGTCAGCAGATACCACATCAGCAGTATACAGTAGTCGGGTCGGATCAGCAGATATAGAATCAGCTCCGTGGTCGGGTCGGATCAGCAGCACCATGGACAGGTCAGGTTAAAAGATACAAAAGTAGCGCCATGGCCAGGTCAGATCAGCAGATAGTGGAAGAGAACAGATCAGCAGATAGACACTATCCTTGAGATGTCTGGAGGACACTTAGAGGGCAGAACTTTCTTTAAAGAACCCTCCTACATTGCTCAATATTTGCTATGTCATCTTTAACCCCTGGTCACATAGGACAGGGCTCATAGTAAGAAGAACTTTCCATCCTCCTTTATATGTCAGTGATAAGTTATAGGTTATTGTCAGCCCATTGCTATTCAACAGGAGGATACTGTATATAAAATCCAGGGGGCTGGCAGGGCACCTTCCCCAGATACTGGGTGCCAGGGGAGTGGGTGGTAAAAAGAGTCTATCCCATCACTAGCAGATAAAGGGCTGGAGCAGTGAACTAAATTATGGCTTAGCTGAATAAAAGACTAGTGATCATAACAATTGGCAGAATAATATTACACTGTTATGTTGTATCTATAAATATATGATTATTAATATGACCACCTGTATTTCAGAGGTTCAGGGATTAACCTTATTTTACATTCTATTACTCACTATTGATATAGCATTGATATAGCCCCCTCATAGTCTACATTGCTGTACATAGAAGGCATTCACAATGTACAGTATATATGGTATATATACACACTAGGACCAATTTCTTCCTAGCCTTACCATTGCTACTTGTTCTTCTCTCGCCCACAGGATGCCATTGGAAGATTAGAAGAAGAGCTGAGGAATACAAAGAGCGAAATGGCGAGATATTTGAAAGAGTACCAGGACTTGCTGAATGTCAAAATGGCGCTGGATATAGAGATTGCTGCCTACAGGTAATGGAGTCATGGATATGAAGCTATAAATGACAATTTCTCTAGAGTTTAGTTATAGTTTGTAGCCGGTATTCCATCTTTTTTATGTATGTATGTATAGGATAAAGGTGTTGGATAAGTTTTATGTCCTTCCTCTTTGCAGTCCCTATCCTGGTCCTTTCACCATGGCCTCTTCTGACTTTGTTGTATCTGTTTATGCAGAAAATTACTTGAAGGGGAAGAGACCAGGTTGAGTTTCTCCGGGGTTGGAGCCATCACCAGTGGATACACACAGAGTGCTCCTGTATTTGGCCGATCAGCTTACAGCCTGCAGAGCAGTTCATACATCTCCACACGCTCATTCCCCACCTACTATGCCAGTCATGTGCAAGAAGAACAGCTGGATGTAGAAGAGACCATTGAATCCTCCAGAGCCGAAGAAGCCAAAGCAGAACCTGCAGAGGAAGAAGAAGAAGGAGAAGAGGAGGCAGCGGAGGAGGAAGGAGAGGGAGAAGAAGAGGTAGAAGGAGAAGGTAAGACTTGTTGATACAACCAGCTATGGTCAACCACTAAGATCATGGACTTCTGGTGCAGTAATCTCTCTTCTTGTTACATAAATTTGTCTCTGTAGGTGAAGGTGGAGAAGAAGAAGAAGAAGAAGGCAAAGAAGAAGAAGGTAAAGAAGAAGAAGATAAAGGAGAAGAGGCTGAAGAAGAAGGAGAAGAAGAGAAAGAGGAAGGGGAAGAGGAAGCCGCTGATGAAGAAGCCAAAGATAAAAAATAAGTTAATACTCCTGTAGAACCAAACAGATTTTCCAGCTACTAAATGCTCCTCACTTCCACCACACGCATTCCCCTCCAGGTCCACCGTACACCCTCTAAAAACCACTATGGTTGTGTTGCCTTCCATGCCTAGATTCGGACCCTCCCGCTTTAAGCCCCACCCTGGCCAGCTTCCCCAGGTTGTGCATGGTTACCACAGGTGAGTCCAGAACCCTGAGCTTCCACTCATTTACCAGTTGCAAAGAACTCTCCAGGGTTAATTTTTTGACATAGTCCCCTTTTTAACCCCTTCACTGCCACGCACCCAGCAGGAAAAAAAAAAAACCATAGCAATACCTTTAATTCCATGATATCCCTTTTAGCTCAGAGCAAACTGTGCGTATTTATTACGCGTACTGACTTAAAAGGGAAATCCTTCGTTCTTGTATTTTTGGTTAATTCAGGTCACAGTGTTGCACCTTCTCCCCATCACCGGGCACTGCTGACTGCAAGGCAATGGAGAGCTGCAGCTAATGAATTTGTTGGCGGCTTTTGTGGATCTGTGTACTGTATTCGCAATAAAGAGGCAAAACAGCATCCAGTCAGCAAACTGACAATGTGTCCTAGCATGTGTATTTATTTCTCACCGCATGTATATAGAGGAGGACAGAACGTACACCCCCAAATCTGCATTAGATACACCAGGGAAGTCAGGGAGCAAAGTAGGAAGATATAGGTACAGACGTCTGGGCAAGATACACTGGCAGCATATACATATTTCCTTAAGGCTGAAGCCCCATGTGGCGTAAACGCCTTGGTTTGGCCACGGCGGAAATGCCTCAGCAAAACGCGTTGTGTTTTACAGTACCTGCAAGGTGGATGGGATTCTAGCGCATCCTATCCACACATTGTAGAAAAATACCTGCAGTGGAAATGCTACAATTTCCAAAACCGATGCTGTTTTGGAAATCGCAGCATGTCAATTATACCTACGGAAATGCTGGCGGTTTCTGTATAGGTATAATTGAAGCAGAAAGTCCGCAGAGTGACTTTTTGTGAAAAACGATGCAGGTTTTTTTGCTGCAGCCCGCTACATGGGGCTTTAGCCTAAAGGGATTTTCTCATAAATAAAATGTAATTCCTATCCATAGGATCAGGATCTGTGTCTGATCTCTAAAAGTCTGACCCAAAGATCAGAATCACCAATATCCCTATGTGAATGGAGCTGTAGCATGCATGTGTCACCCATTTACTTCTAATGGACTGACAGAGCCAATTATTCAGTCCCATAGAAGTGAATGAAGTGAAGGGATTCCCATTTTTGGAATAAAGGTTGCTTATGGGAAAAAGTCCACTATAGAGAGTTGTCCTACTATAACACTTATCCCCTATCCACAGGTCCCAGTTGTTGGACTTCCAATGATCTTGGGAATGGGAGTCTTGTATTTCTATGCATCAACGGAGCAACAAATGTCCAATCATCTCTATGGACTGCTGGAGATAGTAGAGGGCTGTTTTTGGCTCTTGTGGTCCATAAAGATGAATAGAGGACTATGGACATGTCCGTCCATTGTGCTGGGCATGCTGAGACAAACAAGACCCCTGTTCTCGAGCTCAGTAATAGGACCCCCCTGATCAGACACTTTTCACCTATCCTGACGATGAGGCATTAATTTCTATAGGCAACAACCCCTTTAAGTAATGTAATCTTTATAGAATATGAAGAGTATGGTGCTTAAAGAAAATGGCCATGAGAACGGTTATATCCTTCGGCTTGGTGACACTTGATCATGGAGTGATACATCGACAGCCCATTGATTCAAAATTTGTGTAATGTTTCATCTGTCCTGTGGTGGCGCTGTAGGGAAAGTATAAACCTGCCAGACTCCCCCATAGTCTGTAGCTTATGACTGGGGGTCCCGGTCACAGGACGCCCTATGATGAGCTTTATCATGGTGGGCCTAAATGTCTCCCGGCCTTCCCTGTTTTATTACTATAAATATATATATTACTCTTCTATTAAAACTCTAGGCAAAACTGAGACCTTGGGATGCATTTAACACAACTGTCTACAAGCAAATAGGCCTCGTTACCCATAGCAACCAATCACAGCACAGCTTTCATCTTTCCAGGGCAGTTTAGAAAATTAAAGCTGAGCTCTGATTGGTTGCTATGGGCTACAGGACCAGTTATGGTAAATGAGGCCTACTACTTTCTGCCTAATGCAGGCCTGAGGACCCTGAAATTCAAAGTAGGCCAGAGGGAGAATCCCTGTTATGCAGCGCCCCTTCAGGCCTTCACTAGATATGACACAGTTGTCTCCAAGGTGCTCCTTTAAAGGAGTTGTCCAGGATTAGAATAACATGGCTACTTTCTTTCAAAAACAGTGCCACACTTGTTCACAGGTTGTATAAGGTAATGCATCTAAGCTTCATTCATGTCAATGGAGATAAGGTGCAGTGCTAATCATGACCCATGGACAGGTGTGGCACTGTTTTGGAAAGAAAGCAGCCATGTTTGTCTAATTGTGGACAACCCCTTTAAGAAACTAGAAAGTATTTGTTCATTTCCCAAATTAAAGCTAAGGCGTCCCACAGCAAAAAAGCGCTGTGGGAAAAAACGCAGCGGCAACACATCGTGGTTTTTCCCGCAGTTTTTTTCACAGAAAGTTCGCAGAGGTTTCCGCTGCGGACTTTCTGCTTCCATTATACCTATAGGGAAACCACCGGCGTTTCCGTAGGTATAACTGACATGCTGCGGTTTCCAAAATCGTAACGGTTTTGGAAATCGCAACGTGTCCACTGCATGTATTTTACCGCACAATGGGGATGGGAATTCCATCCACTTTGCTCTGACTGTAAAACGCCACGTTTTTTTTCACGCCGTTTCTGCCACAGGCAAATCATGGCGGTTATGCCACGTGGGGCCTCAGCCTAAAGGAGACTCTGCATAGGTTCTAACTAAGTAATGAAGTCCTGCATCACCACCGCTAGGCCCCATATTCACAGTATAGCTGGGGATCCCGTGGTCCCCATGTGAATGGAGCAATATTCTGTCCAGTGACCTTCCGCTACATTCATTCTCTCTGGGACAGACGGACATAGCAGAGTCCAGGCTCAGCAACATTTGTCAGTCCCGTAGGTTTTCGATGGAGTGGCAGGCTGGCAGCGTACATCCCGACAGTTGCTCCATTCCAACAAGGGCCATGGTATTTTGTGTTATTTCTTGCAGAAATTCCTATTCATTGCATTGTAATTCATGTATTACAATGCAATATACTGTGTTTTCTATGTAGTTGTATTTAAGGCTTAGAGGACTCTATGGAGGGAATTTATCAAAAGGAGTACATCAGAAAAATGGTGTAAAATATTTGTATCCATCCTTGTGCACAAATATGCAACTTTTTGCTAGTTTGTGCCCCACACAACACTTTCTGCTGTGGCGCGGCATATCTGAGGGGACACGGATGTTGTAAAATATAGCTGAAATCTGCAGCAGCATCTACAGTAGGTGGAGAAGATTTCAGTTCCTTGCACACAGGGGGTATGTGCCTCTTAATAGATTAGGCCCAAGTCAAGGGGATCAAAACTGGCATGTAAATTGTCAGTCTTGACAAATTCCCCCCCCCCCCCATATATGTGTATATTGTATTTGGTCCAGCTGTCACCTCTCCTGGCAAATTATTGTAGTAACAATTACAGACAAATTTATTCATACATTTCCAGGAGGAATGACAGAGGAACATCACCATGTGTTTTGCTGTTCCTCTGTTATTCCTCTGATAAATGTATGAATAAATTAATAACTGGGTGTTACCATTCCCTTTGGTACATGGTTGTGTTGCTACACAGTCTGGCACATATCGGACACTGTTCAATTTTGGAAGGACACACCTCCAAATGCAATTACTCAGTTATCAATTTATTTGCATTTTTCCAGGAGGAATAACAGAGGAACATCAGAATGCATTTTTGCCATTACTCTGCTTTTCTTCTGATAAATTTATGAATACATTGACAACTGGGTGTTACCATTCCCATTGGTTTCTACACAGTCTGGCACTGATTGGGCAGTGTTAAGTTCTGGTTGAACACTCCAACACTCATTTTTATCAATTTTTTTTATATATTTCCAGGAAGAGCAACAGAGGAACAACACAACATGGAGTTAAAAGAAAAGATGCTCCATTATTGTTGTATCAAGGGGAATAAAAGTACTTACTAAGTATTTACTAAGACAGACACGTCTGGAGAGGTGACAGGCCCTCTTTTATTTGGGAGGATGAAATTTTGGGGAGGGGTACAGTGCAAGACTACATTCAGACTTCTTTCGGGACAGGCCATAGCCGAGAAGCTCTGGTTCATCTTCCTGTGAAGTGGGGGAGAAGTGATTCAAGCCTTGGTAGGAGGTGGCAGCTGTGACGTCGGCTCCAGGGGGCGCTGACATTGCAGTTCTTTAATCACAGTATGAATGTCATAATACTAGATGATCTGATCTGCCTGGAATCGTAGTGTGAATAGTAATCAGGTAGAATGACATGTAAAGCGGAATAATTGGGAAATGTGAAGCCTCATAGTTAATAATAGACACTCTAGAGGCGGCATCCATTACTGTATCCAGTACTTTCTATGTAGTTGAATGTAGTTCATGCAGAATTTTCTGTAAAATATGCTAATAAAATCATGGCTGCTTTCTCAAAGAAACAGTGTACTATAAGAACAATGAACAGAATATCATATAACAAGAATGGAGCGGCTGTAAGATGACAAGAATGGAGCGACTATCATATACAGTAACTAGAATGGAGAGACAGTAACATAACAAGAATGGAGCGGCTGTAAGATGACAAGAATGGAGCGACTATCATATAACTAGAATGGAGAAACAGGAACATAACAAGAATGAAGTGATTGTAAAATGAAAAGAGAGTGGAGTGGCTGTCATATAACAAGAATGAAGCAGCTGTCAGATAACAAGAATGCAGCAGTTGTCAGATAACAAGAATGGACCGGCTGTTAAATAATAAGAATGGAGCGACTGTAAGATGACAAGAATGGAGCGGCTGTAATATAACAAGAATGGAGAGGCAATCAAATAACAAAAATGGAGCAGCGGTCCGATGACATGAATGGATCGGGTGTCATATAAGAAGAATGGAGCGGCTGTCAGATAAGAACTGTAAGATGGCAAGAATGGAGCGACTGTAATATAACAAGAATGAAGAGGATATCATAAAACAAGAATGGAGCGACTGTTGGATGACAAGAATGAAGCGGCTGTCATATAACAAGAATGGAGCAGCTGTCAGATGACATGAATGGATCGGGTGTCATAGAACAAGAATTGGGTGTCATATAACAAGAATGGAGCGACAGTAAGATGAAAAGAGTGGAGTGGCTGTGATATAACAAGAATGAAGAAGATATCATAGAACAAGAATGGAGCGGCTGTCAGATATAACAATAATGGAGCAGCTGTCAGATGACATGAATGGATCGGATGTCAAATATCAAGAGTGAAGCCGCTGTCAGATAATAATAAGAATGGAGTGGCTGTCATTTAACAAGAATGAAGAGGATATTATATAACAATAATGGAGCGGCTGTAATATGACAAGAATAAAGATGATTTCATAAAACAAGATGGAGCAACTGTCAGATAACAGGAATGAATCGGCTGTCATATAACAAGAATGTCATATAACAGAAGCTGTCAGAAGCTGTTATATAACAGAAATGAAGCGGCTGTCAGATAATATTAATTTCACTCACTACATTTGCGTCTACACTGATCAGCCATAATAATAAAACCAGTGACAGGTGAAATAACTGTGTCATGTCTATGGTGTCTGTCAGAGGGGTGGGATATTTACGCAGCAGGAGAGCAGTATGTTCTTGAAATTGATGTTACCAAAGTGACCACTGTGGGGCACCATCATGAGGATCTTGATTTAGTAAATGACTGTATTCCCCATGAAGTAATACTTGTAACATATATTTTGATAATTCTTTGTTGTGTTGTTCCTCTGTTATTCCTCCGAGAAGTTTATAAATAAATTGACAGCTATGTGTTAACAGTTGAAGGTGTGTCCCTGCACTGTCAGACATTTTCCAGTCAAAGCTGAAAGAGTCTGACAAGGAGAATGGCAATTTATTCATACATTTCCAGGAGGAATAACAGAGCAAGGGCACCACACAGAGTAATAAGAAAAGATACACATGTATGTACTAAAACAGATATGTCAGGTAAGGTGACAGATTACCTTTAAAGGGGTTGTCTCATGAAGACCCTTCAACTGTGTTACATGGACAAGACCGGTCACCCCTAGTGAGGGCACACTTTATTATAGGGTCTCCATAGGCAATAGGAAGGCTTGACAACACCTCTAACTTTTATATAGCATGGTAGGATTGGACTTACAAATTCCCAGTATGATGTTCCTTGTGTCATCAGTATCGGACTGGCCCATCAGAGTAACAGAGGATCCCCCGCGGGGCTCAGGCTCTAAAACAATCATAGTCCAGCAGAAGACACCCAAAGCTGAAGGATACTATGCTCTATTTCCTGCTGGTCATTGGCAGGTGGGCCCCCGAAAACATTTTAACTGGTGGGCCAAAGGAACCTAAATCTGACACTGTGTGTAGTACATGAATCTATGAAATCAATAAGCAGGCACGCTCCCCCCACCAGTATATTTCCCCCACATAGTATATTGTCCCAATCCTCACACAGTATAGTGGCCTCATCCCTAACACAGTAAATTGCCCCAACCCCACACTGTATATTGCTTGCAGTCCCCACACAGTATATAGCCCTCAGTCCCGACACAGTATATTGCCCCCGCCCTCACACAGTATATTGCTCCAGACATCACATAGAATATTACCCCAGTCCCCACACAGTATATTGCCCCAGCCTTCACACATATTGCCCCAATCCCCACACAGTGTATTGCCCCAGTCCTCAGACAGTATATTGCCTAGAGCTCTCACACAGTATATTGCCCCAGTCCCCACACAGTATATTGTCCTCAGTCCCCACACAGTATATTGCCCCAGTCCCCACACAGTATATAGCCCTCAGTCCCGACACAGTATATTGCCCCCGCCCTCACACAGTATATTGCTCCAGACATCACATGGAATATTACCCCAGTCCCCACACAGTATATTGCCCCAGCCTTCACACATATTGCCCCAATCCCCACACAGTATATTGCCCCAGTCCTCAGACAGTATATTGCCTAGAGCTCTCACACAGTATATTGCCCCAGTCCCCACACAGTATATTGTCCTCAGTCCCCACACAGTATATTGCCCCAGTCCCCACACAGTATATTGCCTAGAGCTCTCACACAGTATATTGCCCCAGTCCCCACACAGTATATTTCCTCAAGCTCTCACACAGTATATTGCCCCAGTCTCCATACAGTATATTGCCCCAGTTCTCACACAGTATATTGCCCCCAGTCCCCACACAGTATATTGCCCCAGTCCCCACACAGTATATTGCCTAGAGCTCTCACACAGTATATTGCCCCAGTCCCCACACAGTATATTTCCTCAAGCTCTCACACAGTATATTGCCCCAGTCTCCATACAGTATATTGCCCCAGTTCTCACACAGTATATTGCCCCCAGTCCCCACACAGTATATTGCCCCATCTCTCATACAGTATATTGCCTAGAGCTCTCACACAGTATATTGCCCCAGTCCCCATACAGTATATTGCCCCTGTCCCCACACATTATATTGCCCCAGTCCCCACACAGTATATTGCCTAGAGCTCTCACACAGTATATTGCCCCAGTCCCCACACAGTATATTGCCCCAGCTCTCACACAGTATATTGCCCCAGTCCCCATACAGTATATGGCCTCAGTCCCCACACAGTATATTGCCCTCAGTCCCCATACAGTATATTGCCCCAGTCCCCATACAGTATATTGCCCCAGCTCTCACACAGTATATTGCCCCAGTCCCCATACAGTATATGGCCTCAGTCCCCACACAGTATATTGCCCTCAGTCCCCATACAGTATATTGCCCCAGTCCCCATACAGTATATTGCCCTCAGCCCTGACACAGTATATTGCCCCAGCCCTCACACAGTATATTGCCCAAGTCCCCATTCAGTATATTGCCTAGAGCTCTCACACATTATATTGCCCCAGTCCCCATACAGTATATTGCCCCAGCCCTCACACAGTATATTGCCCCAGTCCCCATACAGTATATTGCCCCATCCCTCACACAGTATATTGCCCCAGCCCTCACACAGTATATTGCTCCAGCTCTCACACAGTATATAGCCCCAGCTCTCACACAGTATATTGCCACAGCTCTCACACAGTATATTACCCCAGTCCCCATACAGTATATTGCCCTCAGTCCCCACACAGTATATTGCCCCAGCCCTCACACAGTATATTGCCCCAGTCTCCATACAGTATATTGCCCCAGTTCTCACACAGTATATTGCCCCCAGTCCCCATACAGTATATTGCCCCATCTCTCATACAGTATATTGCCTAGAGCTCTCACACAGTATATTGCCCCCAGTTCCCACACAGTATATTGCCCCAGTCCCCACACAGTATATTGCCTAGAGCTCTCACACAGTATATTGCCCCAGTCCCCACACAGTATATTGCCCCAGCTCTCACACAGTATATTGCCCCAGTCCCCATACAGTATATGGCCTCAGTCCCCACACAGTATATTGCCCCAGTCCCCATACAGTATATTGCCCTCAGCCCTAACACAGTATATTGCCCCAGCCCTCACACAGTATATTGCCCCAGTCCCCATTCAGTATATTGCCTAGAGCTCTCACACATTATATTGCCCCAGTCCCCATACAGTATATTGCCCCAGCCCTCACACAGTATATTGCCCCAGTCCCCATACAGTATATTGCCCCAGCCCTCACACAGTATATTGCCCCAGCCCTCACACAGTATATTGCCCCAGCTCTCACACAGTATATAGCCCCAGCTCTCACACAGTATATTGTCACAGCTCTCACACAGTATATTGCCCCAGTCCCCATACAGTATATTGCCCTCAGTCCCCACACAGTATATTGCCCCAGCCCTCACACAGTATATTGCCCCATTCCCCATACAGTATATTGTCCCAGCCCTCACACAGTATATTGCCCCAGTCTCCACACAGTATATTGCCCCAGTTCTCACACAGTATATTGCCCTCAGTCCCCACACAGTATATTGCCCCAGTCCCCACACAGTATATTGCCCCATCTCTCATACAGTATATTGCCTAGAGCTCTCACACAGTATATTGCCCCAGTCCCCATACAGTATATTGCCCCTGTCCCCACACATTATATTGCCCCCAGTCCCCACACAGTATATTACCTAGAGCTCTCACACAGTATATTGCCCCAGTCCCCATACAGTATATGGCCTCAGTCCCCACACAGTATATTGCCCTCAGTCCCCATACAGTATATTGCCCCAGTCCCCATACAGTATATTGCCCTCAGCCCTAACACAGTATATTGCCCCAGCCCTCACACAGTATATTGCCCCAGTCCCCAGTCAGTATATTGCCTAGAGCTCTCACACATTATATTGCCCCAGTCCCCATACAGTATATTGCCCCAGCCCTCACACAGTATATTGCCCCAGTCCCCATACAGTATATTGCCCCAGCCCTCACACAGTATATTGCCCCAGCCCTCACACAGTATATTGCCCCAGCTCTCACACAGTATATTGCCACAGCTCTCACACAGTATATTGCCCCAGTCCCCATACAGTATATTGCCCTCAGTCCCCACACAGTATATTGCCCCAGCCCTCACACAGTATATTGCCCCATTCCCCATACAGTATATTGTCCCAGCCCTCACACAGTATATTGCCCCAGTCCCCATTCAGTATATTGCCCCAGCCTTCACACAGTATATTGCCCTCCATCCCCACACAGTATATTGCCCTCAGCCCTGACACAGTATATTGCCCCATTGCAGCTCCCCCTGCTCTATGACACGCTCCCTGCAGACAAGACTGGGTGTTACAATGTGACAGGTTCCCTTTAAGCAATCTTTTACAGTCAGTAGTTAACAACCACCTAGTATTTTGACTACAGGGAGTCCCTGAGGGGGTTCCTTGCTGTCATGCTGCCCCCTGTCTCCCGATCAGGGTATTGTCAGACAGGTGCTACATTCTTGTAAGACTAGCAGACTAATTAAGGGTTAATCCTCTTTATACTGTATATTACACAGCTCAGCCTTCACTGTCTCAGCAGCAGAACTGCAGCCTCACTAAATCTTCCTGACACCTCTTTATTACCCAGTGAGCTCAGCAGAGCCCCCACCACTGAGGCCGAATCTGCCAGCTCCTGCTTCTGCCATGATATACTGATCAACATTACCGCACTTTGCAAATCCTGGCAGTTGTGTTCATCTAAATCACTAGCAGCGAAGTCAGGCTCGGCCTCTTTATTGCCTGGTTGGGAAGAGTTAAACGGGACATTGGGTGTAATTCTGGCACTTGTACAACATGGGGCTTCTATTTTATATCACACAATATCTGGACACTTCCTGATTAGAAATTCAATGGCTTTATCATTCCCATGATTAGAGGCCTTAGGGCCAAGAAAATGTCGTCTTATCTCTTGGAAATTACTTCTGACAAAACAAAAAGCACAAAACAAACAAATGAAATTTCCACTAATTACCCTCATTACTGGCCACAGGATCAATGCAGGGAATGAGGAGCTACATAATCTTACAGGCGGGGGCCTCCTAGCAAAACCTGCTTCAGCAGCAAGTTCAGAATGTAAAATGACACACGATGATGTCACTATTATGGAAGAATGTGCACAATGTTGTCACAATAATGGGGTAATAAAAAACTGTGGTGTCACAGTACAGGGATAATAAATACTGTGATGTCTTAGCACAGGGATAATACACACAGTGATGTCACAGTACAGGGATAATACACACAGTGATGTCACAGTACAGAGATAATACATACAGTGATGTCACAGTATAGGGATAATACACACAGTGATGTCACAGTACAGAGATAATACACACAGTGATGTCACAGTACAGGGATAATACACACAGTGATGTCACGGTACAGAGATAATACACACAGTGATGTCACAGTACAGGGATAATACACACAGTGATGTCACGGTACAGAGATAATACACACAGTGATTTCACAGTACAGGGATAATAAACAGTGATATCACAGTACAGAGATAATACACACAGTGATGTCACAGTACAGAGATAATAAACACAGTGATGTCACAGTACAGGGATAATACACACAGTGATGTCACAGTACAGAGATAATACACACAGTGATGTCACAGTACAGAGATAATAAACACGGTGATGTCACGGTACAGAGATAATATACACAGTGATGTCACAGTACAGGGATAATACACACAGTGATGTCACGGTACAGAGATAATAAACACAGTGATATCACAGTACAGAGATAATAAACACAGTGATGTCACAGTACAGGGATAATACACACAGTGATGTCACAGTACAGAGATAATAAACACAGTGATGTCACAGTACAGGGATAATAAACATAGTGATGTCACAGTACAGGGATAATAAACACAGTGATGTCACAGTGTAGGTAAACACAGCGAGCACAGTCAGAGAAATACGTGGCACAGACAGGGATATGACCAGGTGTCACAGTACAGAGATAATAAACACAGTGATGTCACAGTACAGGGATAATACACACAGTGATGTCACAGTACAGAGATAATAAACACAGTGATGTCACAGTACAGGGATAATAAACATAGTGATGTCACAGTACAGGGATAATAAACACAGTGATGTCACAGTGCAGGAATAATAAACACAGCGATGTCACAGTACAGAGATAATAAATACAGTGATGTCACAGTACAGGGATAATGTACACAGTGATGTCACAGTACAGAGATAATAAACACAGTGATGTCACAGTACAGGGATAATACAGACAGTGATGTCACAGTACAGGGATAATACACACAGTGATGTCACAGTACAGGGATAATAAACATAGTGATGTCACAGTACAGGGATAATAAACACAGTGATGTCACAGTACAGAGATAATAAATACAGTGATGTCACAGTACAGGGATCATATACACAGTGATGTCACAGTACAGGGATAATATACACAGGATGTCACAGACAGGGAATACACACAGTGATGTCACAGTACAGGGATAATACACACAGTGATGTCACAGTACAGAGATAATACACACAGTAATGTCACAGTACAGGGATAATATACACAGTGATGTCACAGTACAGAGATAATACACACAGTGATGTCACAGTACAGAGATAATAAACATAGTGATGTCACAGTACAGAGATAATACACACAGTGATGTCACAGTACAGGGATAATAAACAGTGATGTCACAGTATAGGGATAATAAACACAGTGATGTCACAGTACAGAGATAATAAATACAGTGATGTCACAGTACAGGGATAATATACACAGTGATGTCACAGTACAGGGATAATAAACACAGTGATAGCAGCAACGTTTATAATTTTGAAGTCTGATCATTAGAAATATTTCCACTGGCGGGCATAAAACCCTACCCCGCCATATGTAAAATTCTGTCTTCCTGCAGCCACCACTAGAAGGAGCTCAGGAGTTACTATATACTGTAACACATTGACCTCAGTAATAACACAGCATGCAGAAGCTCCCCCTAGGGGTAACAAAACACTCCTGTCATTATGAGAATATGAAGAAAAACAAGAGAAACAAAGGAGGTGCAGGGCGTCTGTGACCGATACCAGCTGATACCTTTGGGGAAAGACACGACCATACATATGTGTTCCCTGTAGCAGTCTCCTCACACAGATTATAGGCTAGAACTGTGCATCCAGGGAGAGAGGGAAAGACAGAATCCAGATGGTAGAGAAGGGTGCATGAAGGCTGGAGGTGGAGTGCTGGCACCATGTGGAATGTATTCATCATTGTCGCCCTACAGATCCCATGCCAGGAAAATCAATAGTGTCATAGATTTCACACATGTACTGAGAATTTATTGTATTTTACTCCGTCTTTTAGTTGGGTCTTATTTTCTAGATACTTTTTTAAACTTTAAAGTTGATATGAAATTTTCCTAATCACAAAAACTTTTTCCTGGACTTGCTGGGTCTGGCTATGACTCTCTTCTTTTTCTCAGCCAGGGTCATTTGGCTACTGTCAGACCTGGTGGACTGTCTATAAGACAATGGCCCTACCATACCTGTCCTTTATGTATTTACCTATACTTGGATCCAATTTCTGTGCATTGTGCCTCCTATCCTGATTGACCCTGGACTTGACCTCCGCCTTGTTCCTGTATATTTCCCCTGCTTTGCCCGTTGGATTGTTCACCTGGTACCTGTTGTTCTGCTCCTGGTTCTGACCCATGTCCTGTCTCATCCCCTGGCCGCTATCTTCGCCCGTCCCTAACCAGGCTACTACTTTATCAGGGGTACTGTCATCAATCAGGGACTTTTATGGGGGCATCTTAATGGAATCCCTCGGAGTTCCAGAGTTATTGTGACTTAGAGGATCCATATCTCCGGTAAGAGACATTACAACTGCATATTAAGTAGACAGGTATCATGGGACGTGGTAATACCAGGGAGGTGGAAACAAACCGCAGCCCATTCTGACTTGGGGGCACAATATGGCACCATAATGGGGGTCCATCCCCTTATTATAGCTGGACTATTATTTTATCCTTTCAGAAGTTCATTACTCAACCATTGAAGGATGTCCTTTGTTTCTCTGACATGTTATGGGTTAATATCAGGACAGCACATACTGTTCTCCGCTCTTACCCAGCAGTATATGACCTGCAGGATGTATGGGGGAGATGGAGTTAAGACATGAGGGTGGGGGCTCGGCTCCAGAGCAGTAGTCGTTCTCTCTGACGCAATGCAGTAAAAGCAGCTCAGAACTTTCCCAACATATTCAGCTCAGCTTCTCCATCCAGCACGGCATCAGTCACCTAATAATGGTAACATATTCTATAGCGCAGCACAACAAGCGACTAGGAAGCTAATGTAAGGCTGGGGCGCCGCCAAATGAGCAATTAATCATGAAAGAGCTGCAGCTTTTCCTACCTTTATTATGCATGTTAATAACAGGAACATATTGATTTAGTAAGCGAGTCCTGTGATCTATAGCCACACGCTTGCTGAATAGGGGCAATTATTCACAGCACATGCCGACACAGAGGTCTCAATGTATCACTGCCCAGATGAGAGGCGTCTTGTTACTTGTGTGCACACATCTTAAAGGAGAACTCCACTGGGAATATTTTTCTCCAGTATACACTTTAGGAACTGGTAGTCGGCTGCATTCGATTCCTACAGTTTATACCCCCATGATTGACATCTATCACCTACCCATGGGATCGGTGGGTGTTATGCGTCTTAACATTAGGGACCCACCACAACTGATCATAGAATGATATCAAATTTGACTAAACACAATTTTTTTTTTCATAGACCATGGTCTAAAGGGTAATTGGCCTTCCATGACTTACTTACCTGCAGATCAGGTTGTTTGCCTTTGCCTGAATCCATTTTTAGCTTTCTGACTCTGATCCTGACTCATGACTGCCCTTGACTTTGACCTCGACCTTGTTCCCGTATATTCCACCTGCCTTGTCCTTTGGATTTTTCATCTGGTACCTGTTGTTCTACTCCTGTTTCAGACCCTTATCTCTATTGCTGACTAGGCTCTAGTCTTGTCCTCTGGCATGTTGCATCCTGATGGCTCTCTTGGTCACAAGATTCATTCCTGACTACGCTACTACATCGTCAACGCTATAGTCACCAACCAGTGACTATTCTGGGGGGCCTTAACGTGTGCGTCTGCAAATGTATAGTAGCACTGAAGCAGGGAGCCCATTGGGCATGGGGTCCAGACAAGTGACTTTTTTGCCTCCCCCCCAACTCAAACCCTGCCTTTGGGTCTATAATAGTCTTGGTCTATATACACTTTTCATGTATGTAATGGGCTTTCCAGTTGAAAAAATAACAGGGGGTTGGGGTAAAATAAAAACAAGATACTCATCTATCGCCTGTTCCCTCTGATCCTCGGACTGCTCTGGCCGGAAGTGCGAGGGCACAGATGACTACTGCGGCCAATTACAGGCCTCATCAGGCACATGCTCAGTATTGTTAATATGTCACCAGTACCCAACATGTGATCGTTGAGGTCAAAGTCCATGCCCTTCCAACCCAAGCAGTCCAAAGACTGGAGGGAACAGAGGACATGCCGCCTAAACCGAAGACCAAGGGAACACCCCTTTAAGAAGATCTGTACTGTCCCTTAGGAGACAAGTGATGGCACACATTGTTTTCACACTGCAAAGCCATTGCCCAAGGCCATCTACAGAATAGAGGGGGTCCCATTTTAATATCTACCAGCTTTTGCCACCACAACCCCTTCCTCTGGTTCTTGCCTTCTCATCTGTTAGCCGAGGTACTGCCATTGTGGAGGAACCCTGGGAGAACCCTGAGTTGTCCTTATTTCTGGAGGACATTTTGGTAGCGGACCCCTTGACACTTATTCCCTATCCTTATGTATTGCTCTTGGATAACCCTTTTCATTGACAAAGCCAGCTCTGCTACATATATAGATCCTTTCTAGGTTTCCCCCGATTATATGATATATACATTATTTCGGTGTAATATTGTGCACACAGTCAGCGACTGATATAAGGTAATTCGTCCTTAGAGCCTTGTAGGTAATATTAAACTAAACATAAAAGCTTATAAACTGTGCTAATAACTGAGGACCCCGGAGAGCCGTCATACAAACTGACTGACGCCCACTTTCTCCCCAAATTCTTATTAGGTTCTTGAAGATGCCCCAGTGTCTTCTCTGTAATTGAACCTCTTAGGAGTGAGTTTGCAGAGCTATCCTCCATGCTTCCCGCAGAAAGCAGCCACGTGTCTGCCAATGCAGTGGAAGAGCTGAATTATTCTGCTGCGTCCTCTGGGAGGATGGATGACTCAACACTGCTCAATCTGCAGCTCTCGGCTCCAACTCTCTATTGCAGCAGCTCAAGGCGGGGTGTCCTGATCAGCCCACACACCGCCGGCCCACCGGCCAAGCCCCTCTAGGACTATTCATCTAATCTTCAATTACTTGTCCAGGAGCCTAATGCATTAACCCACGTGTAGCCAGGACCATATAAAGAGAAATGAATATGCCTAAAAGCAGTAGCCACGCCATGGTCTTATCAGTGTTTCCCAACCTTTTCAGACTCAGGGCACCCCTTTAAAATTATTTTTATTAAAAAGACAAAAACAGCAGTTTTTGATGTAGTTCTCAGTGTAGTTTTAGAATTTACAGAATAAACTTTGAGTTGTAAAATTTGTAGAAATCTTCAACAAAAACCACATCAAAACTGCACTACAAATGCACCCTCAAAGCTATACGATCCTATAAATACCTCCCCCCCAGCACATATAAACATTCACCTTTTACCATCATTACCATTCTCCCTTAGTGGCCCCCCTTATAGTATTATGCTCCCCAATGGCCCAACACACATTATATGGCTCCCCAAGGGCCGCCCCACAATATGATCTTTTAGTGTCCCCTACACGTTATAATGCTCCCCAGTGTCCCCCATACAGTATAATGCTCTAAAGTGGACCCCAGATACTTTATAATGCTCCACAGTGTCCCCTATACAGTATAATGCTCCCCAATGGCACCAAGACACTTTAGAAAGCTGTCAAGTATCACTCAGACACTTAGTAATGCTTCCCAGAAGCCCCCAGACAAATAATAATGCTCTATAGTGACCCCCAGACACTTTATAATTCTCTATAGTGGCTCCCAGACACTAAACTATGCTCCACGATAGCCCCTAGACACTTAATAATGCTCCCCATTGCCTCCCCAGACACTTAATACTACTCACCAGTGGCCCCCAAACACTTAACAATGCTCCGAAGTAGCCCCTAAAAACTTAATAATGCTCGCCAGTGGCCCCACATTGTAGTTGTGCCATATAGATTAAGAAAAAAAAAAAAACCACCAAAAAGGACAAGCTGCAGTTATACAAATTGAGGAAGTAGCTGATGTCACTAACATTTGCATATGATCAAATTTTTAAGCACCTAGCCCCAATCTGTGACATGTGGGAGGGGCATAAAAGTCAGAAAGCAAAGTTTTTTAGCTCATAGAATCTAAAAAAAATCAGATCAAATAATGTGGGATGTCTCCTGTTCATTGATGTGCCAGTTATTAACACTTGTAAACTAAGAGGGACGGAATCCTTGACCTGGAAGATCTTGGTTTATTACTCCAGCAGATCACTACGAGCCTAGGCCGAGGTGTCAGCAATGTTCAACGTTGTGTGTACCGGTGGTTGGGAGGACAACAAACTGGAAGCACAAGAAGAGGAGCCCAGAGGAGAACGTCAGCCTTGACAGATCATCTGATAAGAAGAATGGTGCGTAGTGATCCATTCTGTTCTGCAGGTGAAATTGGACATCACATCCCAAGCCTACGGCCGCACAAGACATCACGAAGAATGCAAACCAACTGAAGGCATTGCACAATATTGG